>MUZC01000755.1:39950-111913 GCA_002072015.1 Radix auricularia | reverse complement strand
GGGGGGGGGGGGGTCGAACACAAGACGGTGGCTGTAATCAGAGGGATTGGTGGTGCCTGGAGGTGATTGGGAGGTGTGTGGGGATGGTGTGGGGAGGATGTGTGTGGTGTTGATGTGTGAGGCAGAATGGTGTGTAAGACAATGCTGAGGTAGGCTCTCCGTGAGAGGAGAGCGCCAGCCACAGTCATGTAGTGAAAACAAAGGGTGAGTATCAAAGCACTCGGTGACCTCTACACAAACATACAGCTGAGTCGATCTTGAGCACACGCTCCCTTGCACCTCCAGCCGAGAGACGTGGTACCCGTGGTAGGTAATCAAGGTGTAGAGGAGATGGAGAGAGTCAAGAACGGGAGAATACCAGAATAGCTAATAGCTCTTGATTTATGGCATTTAATGGAGAATAGCTATTGAGTTACGCCAATAAATGGAGATCATCATCAAATATGGAATTCTTTTTTTTTTTAAATAAAGGATAAAGGGATCAAATATTGATTTATGTTAAAAGATGTAGATACTTTTAAAAAAAATTACCAAATATACACCTTTGATCCCACGTTAAAACTCAATTGTATTTTTACTTTTCTAGTGAGTTTGTTATAATACGGTGTATCATTTTCAAATACTTCCAAGTGCATGTGGCAATGGAGAGGTCCATACAAGGAAGGGGTACAACAACAAGAAATTCCTGCATATAGTGGTAATAGAAGAGGGTAAGAACTGAGGAGACTAGACAGGTGGGTATAGTAACCGGGGCAGAAGGATGGTGATACACAGACACGGACAGTTAATGAATGTTGAGAACCCCTCAGGGGTAAGTGTAGGCGGCGTGGGGGGGGGGGGTTGTGGTGGTGGAAGTCAACGCTATCACGTAATTCGGCTAAAAATAGAACATGTTTGTTTAGTCTCCATACAAACACCAAGAATAGTTTAGATGTTTAATATAGGTGGGTTGACTCATGGGTAAAGAAGGGGGTTGTTGGGGAGGGGGTCAAATTCACAATCACATGTAGGTCAGGTTAGCCTGGTAAGTTATTGAGAATTTGTTCACAGTAGGTAACGCCATTTTGATATGTGATCAAAATTGATCTTTTGTGGCAACAGTTATACTTCTCTATGACAATATATTTAAAAATTCACAAACAACACATTCACATACAACCCACTCACATTCACAGAAACCCAGTCACACTCACAAACAACCCAGTCACATTCACAGACAACCCAGTCACATTCACATACAACCCAGTCACATTCACATACAACCCAGTCACATTCACAGACAACCCAGTCACATTCACATACAACCCAGTCACATTCACAGACAACCCAGTCACATTCACAAACAACCCAGTCACATTCACATACAACCCAGTCACATTCACATACAACCCAGTCACATTCACAAACAACCCAGTCACACTCACAAACAACCCAGTCACATTCACAGACAACCCAGTCACATTCACAAACAATCCAGTCACATTCAGTGACAACCCAGATACATTCACAAACAACATAGTCACATTCACAAACAACATAGTCACATTCACAAACAACGCACTCACATTCACAAACAACCCAGTCACATTCACAAACAACCCACTCACACTCACAAACAACCCAGTCACATTCACAAACAACCCAGTCACATTCACAAACAACCCAGTCACACTCACAAACAACGCAGTCACATTCACAAACAACGCAGTCACATTCACAAACAACCCAGTCACATTCACAAACAACCCAGTCACATTCACAAACAACCCACTCACACTCACAAACAACCCAGTCACATTCACAAACAACCCAGTCACATTCACAAACGGTTGCTCGCACCTCGAACATGAAACCAATGACAGTGATTGACAGTTCTGTTTCCATTCAAATCTACACTAAAGCACCCAGGTGTATAAAGATTTGTTGAACTATTGAGTTAATGTTGTTGGTACGCGTTGCTGCACTTGAGAAGGTTTTCGAAATTAACTTATGGTTGATTGGGTTCACATAGTAGCAAATTTTTTTAGTTTTTTCCCCTTACATTTCATATCGTTTCTCTCGTTAACTCTTTGGATTTCATCGCAGCTAAGTTTTTTTTTTTTTATTTGTTGGTTGAGAAAGGCTCTTTGCCGAAACGCTCGTTGTTTCGTTACGTTCTGTCAGGCTCACTCATACCCCGTTTCGTTACGTTCTGTCAGGCTCACTCATACCCCGTTTCGTTACGTTCTGTCAGGCTCACTCATACCCCGTTTACATATTATTCATCTACGAACTGGTTTCTGTTTGTTTGCCGGGGAAGACTTCTTGCCATTTGATTCGCCGTCCGTAGTAATGACTTCCTCGCCCTTTACTTGTCAAAATATTGGTTTTTAGTGGATTTCAGACCGGATAACTTCTATTAGATGTGTCGCATTCTCAACAAAATGAAATAGGTGAACACCCCACCGCCACCACCCGTTTCCAACCCCCTCATGTCACAACAAAATTAGATTCACACTGGACTTGTTGTTTATCGAATGTTCATTACAACGTGGCAGGTTTAAAGTCTCACTGTCAACGTGTCTTTACGTGACTAGCCAGATTGAAGGCTGGATTCCGTTTTTCATATGTTATTTAAGACGTCTGCTTAAAAGATTAAAACTGGATAAATCTTGCTCTGCGGAGGCTGCTGAGGTGATGTTCTGTCCTTCTGATTTGACAGCGAGAATCTGACACTTCGAGTCAGGTGTCTTGGTCTGTGGCTCTCAAAGTACTTAGGCTCTTCAAATAATTTTATTTTTTGTGTGGGTTCATGATACAAGGATGTCGTAGTTGCTTATTACAGATGATAAGGTGCTCTAAATATTGGGACTGACTGAATGGTTTGATAAGGTGCTCTAGTTATTGGGACTGACTGAATGGTTTTGATAAGGTGCTCTAGTTATTGGGACTGACTGAATGGTTTGATAAGGTTCTCTAGTTATTGGGACTGACTGAATGGTTTGATAAGGTGCTCTAGTTATTGGGACTGACTGAATAGTTTGATAAGGTGCTTTAAATATTGGGACTGACTGAATGGTTTTGATAAGGTGCTCTAGTTATTAGGACTGACTGAAGGGTTTGATAAGGTGCTCTAGTTATTGGGACTGACTGAAGGATTTGATAAGGTGCTCTAGTTATTAGGACTGACTGAATGGTTTTGATAAGGTGCTCTAGTTATTAGGACTGACTGAAGGGTTTGATAAGGTGCTCTAGTTATTGGGACTGACTGAATGGTTTGATAAGGTGCTCTAGTTATTAGGGCTGACTGAATAGTTTGATAAGGTGCTCTAGTTATTGGGACTGACTGAATAGTTTGATAAGGTGCTCTAGTTATTAGGACTGACTGAATGGTTTGATAAGGTGCTCTAGTTATTGGGACTGACTGAATGGTTTTGATAAGGTGCTCTAGTTATTGGGACTGACTGAATGGTTTGATAAGGTGCTCTAGTTATTGGGGACTGACTGAATGTCTTGATAAGGTGCTCTAGTTATTTGGACTGAAAAAAAATTTCAAAAATTTTTTGAAGCTGTCAATGTTGTTTTATCCATATGAAGCCGAAGTGACGAATCGTTTTATAAATCTATTTTCCATGTAGATCCTATCGTGAGTAATTCTTGCATATAGACTGCCAGTTTCGGGTATATATCTGAAATACCTGCCTTCATCAGCATTGTGACAGTGCTTAGAGACAGGACATAGAGAGTATATATATCTATCCTAATAAAAGGGAAAGCCCTCACTCACTCACTCACTGATTCATCACTAATTCTCCAACTTCCCATGTAGGTAGAAGCATGAAACTTTGGGAAATTGTTGGGTACCCTCTCACGACGAAAATTGGCGAAAAAGAATTTTTAAAATCTCGCGCATGTGGGGCCGGGGGCCCAAAAGATTTTTTCCCCTTATATGGGCTTAATAAAAATTGAAAATCACAAATTTTCCTATTTCCCTTGTAGGTAGAAGCATGAAACTTTGGAAATTTTTTGAGTACATGTTTCCTACGATAATTTGACCTAAAAAAGTTAAATCTACTACTCATGGGGGCCGGGGCCCCCAAAACTTTTTTCCTTATATAAGCTATATAAAAATTGAAAATCGCTAATTCTCCTTTTTCCCATATAGGTAGAAGCATGAAACTTTGGATATTTTTTGAGTACACGCTCCCGACGAAAATTTGCTAAAATTAATGTTAAAACTCCCTCTCATGGGAGGCCAGGGGCCCAAATATTGTTTTCCTTATATTAAAAACCGACTTATCACTAATTCTCCAATTTTCCGTGTAGGTAGGAGCATGAAACTTTGGGAAATTGTTAAGTACCCTCTCACGACGAAAGTTGGTGTAAAAGAATTTTGAAATACACACTCATGAGGGCCGGGGTCCCAAAAACTATTTCTCTTTATCAGTAAAAAATTAAAAATCACTGATTGTCCTTTTTGCCGAGTATGTAGAACTTTAAACTTTAGGAAGTTGTTGAATACACTTCCTCGATGGTAAGAGGTGAATATACATTTAAATTATATCTTACTGCATGCCGGAGGCCCCAATGTAGTTTTTCTATTAAACGAGCCATTAAAAACTGAAAATAACTGCTTCTCCCATTTTCTGTATAGGTAAAAGTATAAAGCCTTCTGTAGTTGTTTAGTAACAGCCCGCGATGGTAATAAGGAAAATAAGTATATAAATTTTTTAAATTTCCACTTATGTGTGGCCGGGGGCCCAAAACCTTTTTTTTTTCTCCTAAAATGAGCTATATAAATCTAAATCAACAATAATTCTCCAATCGTCCATGTAGGTAGAAGCTTGAAATTTTTGGAAGTTGTTGAATACACTCCGACGATGGTAAGAGGCAAAACATATTAAATCCTTTCTCTCTAGGGGGACGATTGCCTAAATATAGGTTTTTTCTCATAATGAGCCATATAAAAAAGACGCATTTTTCTATAACTGAAATCCTAATTTACCACAGCAAAGTGCGGGTAAATTGCTAGTATATATTATAGAGTCGAAGACCTGTATCACACACGATGATTTCATTGCACCTCTTGCAAATAATTGCATAAATCTCCCAGCTTTTACAAGCTTTTATTGTAAATCTTTCGAGAGGGAAAGAAATTCTGTAAATTTTGATTTCATATTGACAGATATATCAACGATTAGGGAATACAATTTAGAATTGAAACAAAAAAACGTAAATAAAAATATGAATTTATGAAAAATAATTAATCCCTTTTAACTAAGAAACTGTCTAAAGACATTTGTTTTAGCCACCGACGCTTCAAAATTTGACGAAAACCGTTGTAACTGTTTCGTACACATTCTTGACACTCCCTTTGAAGCTTCCATCTCCTTAATTTTGTTTTTGTTCTTGAGAATAGTCAGTCCATATGGTTGTTGTTGGCCGATTGTAGTTGCACAGTAGATTAGCCATGCTAACACCTTGTTCTCGCTTTTCAGTGATTTTACGTATCATTTTAAGTTGTTGTTTTTTTCTCTCTTATGATTGTCTTCTTGTGTTTTTTTTTTCCGAAGACATTTTAGCACATGTTATTAAACATAAAAAAATTATGAATACTCTCTGAATTCAAAATTGTTATAGACGGCTGATGGCTGATCACACGCGAAAACAATACGCTAACATGGTGGTCCCTAGCCCCCCCCCCCCGGGCCACGGACCGGTATCAGGCCGTGGAACTAATGGTACCGGGCCGCCAAAGGAACATTAAATTTAATCATCTTTTTTATTTGAAGAGGTGTTTTTCTATCTGGATTGTGCGTCTTTCTATACAAGAGGCAATATCTTGTATCCCGTTTTGGTGGCACCCGGTCAAAAGAACATCAATTACACATTGGCGCAGACCTGGCATAAAGCTACAATCTATTTTTGCGCTCTTATTTTGGCGCTCTTTTGGTGGTGCTCTCTTATCAGCGCTTTTATTTCGGTGCTCTTTTGTAGCGCACGCTTTTTGCACCTGAGAATGCATCTACGAATTGTATCATTCACAGGGAAATGGTAAGCTGAAAGATATCTCCGGAATTATAAAGTGTATTCGTTGATGTTAAAGTTATTCACCACACCAAAGCACACGTCCTTAAAACTCGCGCCTGTTTGAGCGGCTTCGTTTTGGAGATTTTCGCAATGCACATATGCCTTCTTTTGTACATACAGAAATAAGATGGTTATCCAGAGGAAACTAACTAATCAGAGAGTTGGAATTACGAGAGCAGTCGCTAAGATTTCCCTCAGAAAGGACGTCACTGCTGGCAGCACATTTCAGTGACAAGTTATGAGTCGAAAGAGTGGCTGACCTGTGTGAGACAATCACCCTGCTCAATTAACTCAATCTGCCCCTTCAGTGGAAAATGACAACTGTCTTCACTTTCGAAGACAAAGAGGCTGTTTTTTTTGGCAGACAAAGAGGCTGTTTTTAAAGACAAACTGGAGTTGTGGGGACGGCGTGTGAACAGAGGTATTTTGGATATCTTATAACATTTTAGCGGGCATTCTAGCGAGATTGAATCTGAGCATTCATTGGTACACGATAACATGTCTTTGCTTTTAAAAGAGTTTGAGTGCTACTTCCCAAACACGAACTTGTATGGTATGAATCCTTGAACCGTTTGTCAACAGACAAGGCGAGTCTTGAATGTCTGTACAAGAAGAAGTTCAACTACTCTAGATTTGATTGACGGCGGCCATAAAACTACGTTCGAGAACATCAACTTTTCTAGTCCTCTGGATTAAAGTCATGAAAAAATATCCTGAGATTGCAATCGCATAGCAATTAAATCCTTATTGCCATTTCCGATATGATATAAGTATAATTTCAATAATTTTTATGAAAGTTGTGAATCCATCTGAGCATGAACTCGACAACGCATCACTTGTGTGTGTGTGTTTGTGTGTGTGTGTGTGTGTGTGTGTGTGTGCGTTCGTGCGTGCGTGCGTGCGTGCGTGCTTGTGTGTGTGTGGTGGAAAAAAAGTGTGTGTGGGGGGAGGGTCTATGCTAATAAAATAGAGTATAAAAATAATAAATTGTGCTTCTTAATGGAAGAGCCAATGCTGTCAAAACGCCATCCTAATCATAAAAAAAAAATTTGTTTCATCTAAAACCTCACATAGAGTCAATGTTTCTGTTTTTCCCCTTTACTATTTTTACATTTCCATTCATCATACAAGGTTTCACTTTCTATATTAAATTTTCAAATGCGTAATATTCAGCAATAGCCCTGGCTTAATCCTTAAATGCGAGTCTTTCTAGTTTTGTCATAAAAAATGGTTACAAAAACTAAAAGGGAAAATGCTGGTTTATTTTCTACACAAACACGAGTTTCCAGCGATGATATAATAGAATCAAGGTAGAGTCAGTGTATAAAAACAGTTATTCATTCTAAGAATAATCCTCAGGAAAATCAACTTTTGGATTGTCCCTCATCATTTGTCTTCCAGCTTGTCGTGGAGATTGAATGTCGACACCAATGTCGTCTGCAACACTTTTTTAAACTCTAGAAATATCCTTATGCCTCTCATCACAATTCTGTCGATTAGCAGCTAATGTAGTCATCGGATAGATCTTCAATGTATTTTTGTACTGCCAGTAAATCTAAGTGCGCTGACTGCAAATTTTTGGTCTCGGCTTCTAGCTTTGATGAATAGTTTTGTACAATAACTAAATAAACAACAAATGTAGCAGTTCTTAGTTCTTACAACACAAAGTAACTGATGTGCAACTTTCTTGCTTTTTTTAAAGATTGGCCTAAATATTCCAGTTGTTTAACAATTTCTGTCACATTTTCAGGAAAAATCCGCAAGCTTTTATATGTATGTGGCCATTTAGTTTCACATAGCAAAGGAACATATGGACACATCCGTCGTATCATTGACCAACAAGCTTGTCATATCTAATCCAAATTCTAATAAATTTTTAATGATGGTGTTGGCTTAACCTTCAGCAGTTCTGTCGACAATTGGAATATAGCCCAGGAATTCTACTGTGACCATCATTTTCCCATTTTGTTCTTTGACAAATCTAACACCAAGTGACATCTGCTCATTGCCCGAAAGGTCAGTTGTCTCGTCGGCAAGTATAGAAAATGCAACTGAATTTTTTGCTTCATGAACATGTCTTCACGCAAGAGAGACCCACAAATTTCGATTATAGCGTTTTGCGTAGTTGGCGAGATATACATAGCACTACAAATATCAATTGACAAATGATTACCAAGAACTTCATCGCCAGATTCATCACGAAACTTCTACAAGAATTTGATTCTTTTCCACGAGGTGTTCATCATGCATGCCGCAAAATAGGATTATAGAAATCAGAAATGGTGAGACCCAGTTTGTTGCGATCCTCTTGAATGTGTCTTCTAAATAATGAGCTCAACTGGTCATCTATAGAAACTGCTTTGGCTTTCAATAATGCAAAAAAAAAATAGCTTCCATCTTCATTTTCAGTTAAATTCAAAAACGTGTTTTTGTGCCACCCCCACTGGAAAAATTCCTACCAACGCCCATGCATCCAACACCAACCACTCTGCCCATCATGTCTGATCACCTTGTCCTTCTCGGTTCTTTGGTGGTGTGGTGGGGTGTCACGCTGTGGGAGTAGGGAAGGGAAGCCGAGACTGCTGGTGAATAAAGATTAGAGTCCCATTGGGTCAATGTGACCCGCGTATTACAGTTTTTGTTTCCTGGTGTCGACTGACACAATTAGGGCTCGAGATGTTGTTTACTCCGCTCTCTCACTCATACTTACCTTCACCCTATCACTACGTCCCTAGCCTCACCTTCACCCTATCACTACGTCCCTAGCCTCACCTTCACCCTATCACTACGTCCCTAGCCTCACCTTCACCCTATCACTTGGCCCCTAACGTCACCTTCACCCTATCACTTGGCCCCTTACCTCACCTTCACCCTATCACTTGGCCCCTTACCTCACCTTCACCCTATCACTCGGCCCCTTACCTCACCTTCACCCTATCACTACGTCCCTAGCCTCACCTTCACCCTATCACTACGTCCCTAGCCTCACCTTCACCCTATCACTCGGCCCTTTACCTCACCTTCACCCTATCACTCGGCCCCTTACCTCACCTTCACCCTATCACTCGGCCCCTTACCTCACCTTCACCCTATCACTACGTCCCTAGCCTCACCTTCACCCTATCACGCGGCCCCTTACCTCACCTTCACCCTATCACTCGGCCCCTTACCTCACCTTCA
This sequence comes from Radix auricularia, assembly GCA_002072015.1. Lineage (NCBI taxonomy): Eukaryota > Metazoa > Mollusca > Gastropoda > Lymnaeidae > Radix > Radix auricularia. The sequence continues at coordinate 102,664 of MUZC01000755.1, read as the reverse complement.
CCCTATCACTACGTCCCTTACCTCACCTTCACCCTTTCACTACGCCCCTAACCTCACCTTCACCCTATCACTCGGCCCCTTACCTCACCTTCACCCTATCACTCGGCCCCTTACCTCACCTTCACCCTATCACTCGGCACATAACCTCACCTTTACAAAATCACTCGGCCATTACCTCACCTTCACGCCATAGTTATCACTGTGAGGTAATCACGTGGTTTATCAGGAGGTTTCGTCCGGTCTCAGGGTCAAAGTTCAGGTCCGGTGGGAGAAAGGAGAATATTTTAAGTGCAACCTTTTTGAGTCGAGATGATCAGAGGGTGGATTCTATGAAGGGAGTGAAGCCTCTTGCTATGAGGAGAGGGGGTAAGGAGGGAGTGAAGCCTCTTGCTATGAGGAGAGGGGGTAAGGAGGGAGTGTAATCTCATGGATAGATGAAGGTCTGATATAAAAAAATATATATATTGTTGTTTTAGCACAGAAATATGGTCGCTATTTTTTTTTTTTTTTTTTTTAAACAGCTTCTGTTGTTTTTTTTTAGGTTAATCTGAATGAAACTACTAAGTAACTAATACAAACCATGACCTCAAAACTAAATCTTTATGCCTAACTACACGCCTACCATCAAACATTTAGTTTGTGACGTGAACATCTACCATCAAATCTTACATATTTTCTATGGCGGATTAAGGGGGGGGGGGGCTGAGCGGGCTAAAGCCACGGGCCCCCGATGATTTGGGGCCCCCAAACTTTTAATATTTTATAATAAAAGTGTACAAATGTTTGCACGAACCATTGAAAATATAATAAATTAAATAAATTTATAAACATTATCTATTAAACTGATTGCGATTCCAGAGTTGCGAAGTCTTAAGTGCCAGATTTTCCCAGCCAGGGTAAAAAAAATTCCCAAATTGGGCTAAAAATTCCGAAATGCATTAAAAATTTGGGGAAAAATCTGAAAAGTGGCAACTTCAATTAAATGCTTTCGCATTCATTTTAATGACTTTTGACTTCCAAATTAAAAAATAATAAATATTTTTTCATTTTTAAGGCAATTTTTAATAGGGTACTTTCAATTTTTATTTAATCTGTACGTTTTTTTTAACAACTTGGCTACAAAGCCAAAATATAGATTATACTTTTAAATTTTAACATCATGAAGTTTAAAAAAGTTATTTGGATACTCTTGTAATTTAAATTTGTCTGTGATTGATAAAAATATATTTTAAAAAATGAATGTTTTGAAATTTATTGATAATGAATCAATCATACATGGTTACATAGATTGTTATATGTTAATGATTTGGTCCTTTATATGTAACAAACATTTTATGATGATTCGGGCTCAGACTAATTAATTACATTATTTAATAGTAATACATTTACACAATCTGACTGTAAACTGTCTGCAGTCTACTGTCAGTGACAATGTTGGGAAAAACCTAGCAAAAACGTCAGGAAAAAAAACTAGATCCGAAATAAAAAACCTAGACACGCTAAAAATAAACAAATATGACGTCAAAGAGCCTCGCACCAACACAAAAAAAGTATTTCTTATTTGAAAATGAGCATGTTTCAAATTATTTTATTTTATTTTCATGCAAGAATGTAATTATTTTCTTTTAAATTGTCAATCTCAAAAATTCCAATATGTTAGGCAAAATCCTTATAAATTCCTAAATTCCCATTTTAAAAAGTTTGGCTAAAAAAAAACACGATTCGGGAAATTTCTTACGACTTCTTAACACTGCGCGATTCAGACCTGACAGTCTTAATAGTCTATACAACTTGGCTCACTTAGAGATTATAGTATAAAATATAATTTATATTTTTAAAATTTCTCAATTTAGACAAGCTCCGCTGGTCGTGTGGAAAGGGCATAGGTTTGTGATGCAAATGGTGTCGGGTTCGATTTCCAGCGGTGGAATTTAAACGTTTTTCTTTTCACACTCAATTTTTAACACACCGGCGAACATTTTAAACAGTTATTTCTTCGTGTTCGTTTCTTTTTTCATTATTAATATTTAGTTACAGTCTTATATTAGCTGTTAGCAATCATATTTTAAGGGACGCTGGCTGGATAGGGCCCCCGTTTGATTGCAGCCAGGGGCCCCGTGCAGTCTTAATCCGCCCCTGCATATTTTACATGTAATTTGTAAGAATGTCTTACATATTTTACATGTTATTTGAAATAATGCGCTTTCGTTACCTATGTAAACATTATCACCAATACACTATAATTTTATTATTTTATTACTTTTTAAAATTCTCAAATGTTTACAAACGGTGTGTTATGACTTTTTTTGTTAAAGTTGGCAAAAAAAACTAAAATTTGTCAAGTCCATCTCTAAGTCAATAGCTATTTGCAAAATTTCAGAAAGTTTTCAGGACCATGTTGTTGCACTGGACCATCGAACACAATCAGCGCCAATAAATCTTGTCCTAATTTTATCCACACACTGCAGGTCTGGGTTGAGGGCAAACACAAACAATCGTGTGCACTGAACCATGAAGTCTCAACTTTCTTCTCATTGATCGAATTCCCCGTGTTTCCGTGAATGAATTTCTGGAGATTTTGTCAGAGAAACGCTGAGAATTGGTTAAAACATTTCGGCCCTAAACAAATCATACCAACGGCGCGCAGTTGAAATAATCATTTGCCGCTTTCGATCTTGAAACCGCATTTCCCATTGGCTGATCGCGAGCAGACGAAGATTTATTTATTTTTTTATTTTTTTTTAAAAATACAATTGACATGTTAATAAAGGACACATTAAATTATGCCACAAGAAAGAGGCGTCCATAAAGTACGTCACACTATTTTTTTTACCATTTTTAACCCCCTCTTCCCCCCTGTCACAAATTTCGGCCCCCCACCCCAAGTACGTCACACTTTCTAACAAATATATATATATATATATATATTTATTAACAAAATAAATAAAATTTAATATAAAACACAGTGACGTCACAGATGGCCGGACACCCCCCTCCCACCTGTCACAAACAGTCACACTTTCTTACATCCCTCTCCCCTCTGGAGCGTGACGTACTTTCTGGACGGCCCCAAACGCGTGGTCTGATAACGTATACAAACTGAGGCCTATTGTCAAATCAAATTCTTCAAACATCAAATTCCCTACACCACGAGAAACTATTAATTTTGTCTGTTTCGTCTGTGCTACATTTTCTGTTGGGAGTCCCCCGCCCCCCAGCCATGTTAAAGTTAGAGGGAGAGAGAGAGAGAGAAGTCCGTCATTTGAGCAGACAAGGAAATGTTATAATTGTGCTAAAAAAATATTCGAGATTGTAATTCAACAGAGCGTCCATCAACTTCACAACTCAATCTGGTTGATGTGAAGTTGGTTTAATCATCGAATGTTCCCAAAACTTGTTTCAACTTTCGATGGTGTTACTCAGCAGTTGTGACAACAACTTTCACGTGGGAGTGCCTGACTGTCATTATGTCAGTGTGTCTGACTGTCATTATGCCAGTGTGTCTGACTGTCATTATGTCAGTGTGTCTGACTGTCAATATGCCAGTGTGTCTGACTGTCATTATGTCAGTGTGTCTGACTGTCATTATGCCAGTGTGTCAGACTGTCATTATGCCAGTGTGTCTGACTGTCATTATGTCAGTGTGTCTGACTGTCATTATGTCAGTGTGTCTGACTGTCATTATGTCATTGTGGCTGACTATCATTATGTCAGTGTGTCTGACTGTCATTATGCCAGTGTGTCTGACTGTCATTATGTCATTGTGTCTGACTGTCATTATGTGAGTGTGTCTGACTGTCATTATGCCAGTGTGTCTGACTGTCATTATGTCAGTGTGTCTGACTGTCATTATGCCAGTGTGTCAGACTGTCATTATGCCAGTGTGTCTGACTGTCATTACGTCAGTGTGTCTGACTGTCATTATGTCATTGTGTCTGACTGTCATTATGTCAGTGTGTCTGACAGGCATTATGTCAGTGTGTCTGACTGTCATTATGCCAGTGTGTCTGAGTGTCATTATGCCAATGTGTCTGATTGTCAAAATTTCAGTGTGTCTGATTGTCATGTCAGTGTGTCTGATTGTCAAAATGTCAGTGTGTCTGATTGTCATAATATGTCAGTGTGTCTAACTGTCATTATGTCAGAATGTGTCAAGCTTTTATTATCTTTCTATTACATTTCTTCCAATTCCCACCAACCCAATACATTTCCACGTAGATGGCACCCTGCACATCCTTCCCCCTCCCGACTACTCATTACAATACTGATTTTCATCAACCTGCTGATGTAAGTGTAAGAAGTGGCCACATGTGTAAGTGTAAGAAGTGGCCACATGTGTAAGTGTAAGAAGTGGCCACATGTGTAAGTGTAAGATGTGGCCACATGTGTAAGTGTAAGAGGTGGCGTAATGTGTAAGTGTAAGAGGTGGCCACATGTGTTAGAGGTGATCACATGTCTAAGTGTAAGAAGTGGCCACATGTGTAAGTGTAAGAGGTGGCGTAATGTGTAAGTGTAAGAGGTGGCCACATGTGTTAGAGGTGATCACATGTCTAAGTGTAAGAAGTGACCACATGTGTAAGTGTAAGTGGTGGCCACATGTGTAAGTGTAAGAAGTGACCACATGTGTAAGTGTAAGTGGTGGCCACTTGTGTAAGTGTAAGAGGTGGCCACATGTGTAAGTGTAAGAGATGGCCACGTGTGTTAGTGTAAGAGGTGGCCACATGTGTAAGTGTAAGAAGTGACCACATGTGTAAGTGTAAGTGGTGGCCACTTGTGTAAGTGTAAGAGGTGGCCACATGTGTAAGTGTAAGAAGTGACCACATGTGTAAGTGTAAGAGGTGGCCACATGTGTTAGAGGTGGCCACATGTGTAAGTGTATGAAGTGGCCACATGTGTAAGTGTAAGAAGTGGCCACATGTGTAAGTGTAAGAAGTGGCCACATGTGTAAGTGTAAGTGGTGGCCACATGTGTAAGTGTAAGAAGTGGCCACATGTGTAAGTGTAAGAGGTGGTCACATGTGTTAGAGGTGGTCACATGTGTAAGTGTAAGAGGTGGCCACATGTGTAAGTGTAAGAAGTGGCTACATGTGTAAGTGTAAGAGGTGGTCACGTGTGTAAGTGTAAGAGTAACATCACGTGACTTCAGTACACCAAAGGTAAAGTCACTGTCACAGTACCAAGTATTACATCATAGTACCTAGCGAGTTTCTTGATTGGTGATCCACCCACCCCATCCAAGATAATCCACCCACCCCATCCAAGATAAGCCCCCCCACCCCACTATCCTGTCATAAAACTCCAAGGAGACCGCCTAGCGACAGAGATATGTCCGGTACCTTCCTAATGAAAACACTGCGACGAGTCATAAAAACGTTATTCATCGCTTCCGCATTAATCAGATTCTTTATAACCCGAGTGTTTTCCATTGGTCATTTTAACCCCCATTATACATGTATCTTCAAAAAATAGTTTTAATATTATAAACAATTAGAATTTTTCTCTTCTCACATAACAGGTACTATATTTTAAAAAATATTAAATTATCATCTTTTTTAACGCAGTCGAGTGAATAATAACAAAAGAAAGGATAAAAAAGGATCATGGGCCGGTAATTCTTACAAAATTTTAATGTTTCAAATCTCAAAACTTCATTGCCTAAAACACTACAGCATGCACTGTGGTAGCTTGAAAAGACGCTACATAATAAGATGTAAGTATGGAAAGACCCAAAATTATGTTTTCAGGTGGTTATTAACTTCCTCTCGGGTGTTGTGATTTCTTAACCGCATTTCGTGTAAACGGAAGTTGTGTTTCCATGTTTCTTGCGTAAACCAAAGTTGTGTTTCCATGTTTCTTGCGTAAACGGAAGTTGACGGAAGTTGTGTTTCCATGTTTCTTGCGTAAACCAAAGTTGTGTTTCCATGTTTCTTGCGTAAACGGAAGTTGTGTTTCCATGTTTATTGTCTAAACGGAAGTTGTGTTTACATGTTTCTTGTGTAAACGGAAGTTGTGTTTCCATGTTTCTTGTGTAAACGGAAGTTGTGTTTCCATGTTTCTTGTGTAAACGGAAGTTGTGTTTCCATGTTTCTTGTCTAAACGGAAGTTGTGTTTACATGTTTCTTGTGTAACCGGAAGTTGTGTTTCCATGTTTCTTGTGTAAACGGAAGTTGTGTTTCCATGTGTCTTGTGTAAACGGAAGTTATATTTCCATGTTTCTTGTGTAAACGGAAGTTGTGTTTCCATGTTTCTTGTGTAAACGGAAGTTGTGTTTCCATGTTTCTTGTGTAAATGGAAGTTGTGTTTCCATGTTTCTTGTGTAGACGGAAGTTGTGTTTCCATGTTTCTTTTGTAAATTTAAGTTATATTTCCATGTTTCTTGTGTAAACGGAAGTTGTGTTTCCATGTGTCTTGTGTAAACGGAAGTTGTGTTTCCATGTTTCTTGTGTAAACGGAAGTTGTGTTTCCATGTTTCTTGTGTAAATGGAAGTTGTGTTTCCATGTTTCTTGTGTAGACGGAAGTTGTGTTTCCATGTTTCTTGTGTAAACTTAAGTTATATTTCCATGTTTCTTGTGTAAACGGAAGTTGTGTTTCCAAGTTTCTTGTGTAAATGGAAGTTGTGTTTCCATGTTTCTTGTGTAAACGGAAGTTGTGTTTCCATGTTTCTTGTGTAAACGAAAGTTGTGTTTCCATGTTTCTTGTGTAAACGGAAGTTGTGTTTCCATGTTTCATGTGTAAACGAAAGTTGTGTTTCCATGTTTCTTGTGTAAACGGAAGTTGTGTTTCCATGTTTCTTGTGTAAATGGAAGTTGTGTTTCCATGTTTCTTGTGTAGACGGAAGTTGTGTTTCCATGTTGTTTTTGTAAACTTAAGTTATATTTCCATGTTTCTTGTGTAGACGGAAGTTGTGTTTCCATGCTTCTTGTGTAAACTTAAGCTATATTTCCGTGTTTCTTGTGTAGACGGAAGTTGTGTTTCCATGCTTCTTGTGTAAACTTAAGCTATATTTCCGTATTTCTTGTGTAAACGGAAGTTGTGTTTCCATGTTTCTTGTGTAAACGGAAGTTGTGTTTCCATGTTTCTTGTGTAAACGGAAGTTGTGTTTCCATGTTTCTTGTGTAAACGGAAGTTGTGTTTCCATGTTTCTTGTATAAACGAAAGTTGTGTTTCCATGTTTCTTGTGTAAACGGAAGTTGTGTTTCCATGTTTCTTGTGTAAATGGAAGTTGTGTTTCCATGTTTCTTGTGTAGACGGAAGTTGTGTTTCCATGTTGCTTTTGTAAACTTAAGTTATATTTCCATGTTTCTTGTGTAGACGGAAGTTGTGTTTCCATGCTTCTTGTGTAAACTTAAGCTATATTTCCATGTTTCTTGTGTAGACGGAAGTTGTGTTTCCATGCTTCTTGTGTAAACTTAAGTTATATTTCCATGTTTCTTGTGTTGACGGAAGTTGTGTTTCTATGCTTCTTGTGTAAACTTAAGTTATATTTTCATGTTTCTTGTGTAGACGGAAATTGTATTTCCATGCTTCTTGTGTAAACTTAAGTTATATTTCCATGTTTCTTGTGTAGACGGAAGTTGTGTTTCCATGTTTCTTTAGCTTCCGTTTAGTTTACATATTTGAAATGTCTGTCACGCTAGAACCTGCAACTCCTCCTGAACCATACCAGATAGAAGGTTCGGGTCTTTTGCAAATATATTAAAGAGGTCCCAAGGGTGTGCAACGGCAAAAAATACCGAAAAGGTTTACTTGATTTACTGAAAAATCAAAAAAATCCGAACAAATGTCAGTATTTTGTAAATTTCTCGTCAACCATAACAGCAAATGGGTTGAAACAAATGCCAAACGATAGCTAAAAATATTTAAAACAATGTTGGAAAAGTAACTTTTGCAAAATGTCTTTTCGTTCGACTCCCGTAACTTAAGCAGCAATTTGTGAAAACAATTGTTTTGTTTAGTTTCACAATTATTGATTTGAAATGATTTGTAATGTAATCTAGAAAAACATTTAATGGAGTTTTCCGGCTTTGTGAATGCTAAATAATGCTATGTTAGATTGTTGGCGTTTTGCATTATATTGACACATTCTTGGTGTGATGTAGCGTGAGGGGATATGACGTCATTTTTTAAAAACTTTCAGAAATACTTTTTTGAATCGACTTTTAATGTAATCTAGAATTAATGTCATTTGAGATTTTTAAAAAACGAAAAGTCTTTGTTGGAAATTGCGTTTAAATACTCATTCGAGTATATTTTTTTCTTGTTTTTTTATTCCTACACTTGAAATTTGCTTGAAGACGGGATCGACATTTTTAGCTTTATCTCGCAATAAAATGTGTTTAACCAGTGGCTTAGTCTAAAAAAAAGTGGTGGGGTGGCGGGGGCTCGCGCACGGTCAGTTGGAACACGTGATTGTAGCGCTGAAAAGCCTGAAGAGGATTGAAGTTTATTGAAATTGCATGCCCTCCGTGCAGGGTGGGCGCGCCCTCCCTGTCAAAAAAGATGGGAAGACAAAGCCCTCCCGCGCCCCCCCACTACACCACTGATTATAACTATATACTCAAAACCATAACTAAACCAAAAACTAAATATATAAATAAATCTATTACTAAACTTATAAATAAATATATTAGAGGCCGTCCATAAAATGCGCCATTTTTGACCATTTTTGACACCCCCTTCCCTGTGTCACAAACTGTGACATACCTCGCCCCCTTCCACCTCCCCCCTCTAAAGTACGTCGCACTTTCGAATGTTTTAAAATTAACACCTAATTAAAATATTTAATTTAATACTTGAAGCACACTTCACTATTAAACTGTATTAAAATATACAATTTACACTTTAAAGTAGGCATGTGTCGGATTCAAAATTTTAAAATCCGACAAGAGTCCAATTTGGCCAAATTTATGAAGTGAAATCCTGCCGGACCAGAAGCCGAAGCCGGATTTGTAAAGAATAACCGGATTCCGGATTTGCCGGAGCTGGAGCCGAAATCCAGTACACCCCTACTTAAAAGAATTATCAGATGATTAAAATGACTTTAATATTAGAATAGTTAACTGTCAACAGTTGTCACAGTTATTAACAGTAACTCAATCGAGATCGAATTTGAAAACAAATATTGCAAAAATTAGAGTTGATAATTATTTAATACACATCATTTATCTGCTAGCTTTTCATATATATTGGGTGAGTTCAAGTTTTAGACTTTCTTCCGATCATTCAATCTAATGAGACAGGCCAAGAAGTAGAGCACCGAAACTTGATCTAACCGAGGGATTAAATAATACAACTGAAACAAAACAAGATGGAAAAAGTAAGTAAAAAGAAAGCCTTTAAATTTTTATTTTTTTTAAAATGAAAACAGTACTCATCTTTTACTTTTCGAATTGAAGAGTTTCCGGGGCATGCGCAGTGAGTTCTGTGAGGCTACGATGGGGTGGGAGGTTATTGAATATCCTACAGTCTGCAGGATTTATTTAAATATTTTTTTTAAAATATCATAATTTTAATTTTTTAAGAAATTGTGACGCTTAATGACAGGTGATCTTTTTTTCTTTCCTTGTTGAAAACAAATTATTTTGCAAACTATTTTTTTTCTGAGACATTTGGATAAAAAGGAAGTTATGTTGATGAATCAGGTACGGTTGCCGTAAGCCACCGTAAAGGTTGCCGTCTAGATGGTTGTAAAGGTTGCCGTCTAGGTGGTTGTAAAGGTTGCCGTTAAGGTGGTTGTAAAGGTTGCCGTTTAGGTGGTTGCAAAGGTTGCCGTTAGTGTGGTTGTAAGTGTTGCCGTTAGAGCTGCCCGGGACCAGGTTACCTGTAAGGGGTACCGCCGTAGCGGATTGCCTTGTGGGTAAAAATCAATTGAACACAGTTTGTTTCACGTCTGCCAGCTGGTGGCGTGCAGGGAACGGTTTGACGGTTTGAACGCCTGCAACTATGTTGAGACCCGTCTGAGCCTAACGGCGGCAAGTCTCAGCTCGTACGGTGTGTGTGTGTGTGGGGGGGGGTACAAGGGTGGGGGTGTAGGGGTAGGAGCCGGTTGCTCATGTAGTTTAGGTGCCTTCTTATTCAACGCCATGGAAAATCTTACAACCAGGGGCGTATCTGGCTAGAATTGTCTGCCCCCCCTCCAAGTAAACAAGACGTGAGTTGGCTAAATGAGCCCCCGCCCCACAATGACGAGAAAATGTTGGGTCCAGGGGCGGACGACTCATTCTGTACCCCCTTCCCAGAGCACTCAGCTTTCAACACACCCTCAAACACTATGACAACAACTTTTTTTTTCCACATGTTTTTTTTCTCTCAATCTCCCATCTTTCTTTCCATCGGCGTATCATACCTAGGGTATTTGCAAGAAGGTGTAGTGGGCGCAAATCTAAGGTTGATCGGTGGGTGGTGGGTGGGGTAGGAGAAGTGGTCAGCTAGGAAAAGTTATTGTTTATTTCCTCAAGAAAAGATGCTTTTAAGAAGAAAGACTTCAAGATAGTAAACAAACTGTACACTTCAATTTGGAATAGCAATGAGCGGCAAAACGTTTTGAAACGTTAGGAACTATGAATTATAACATATTTGTTCAAATATTGTTTATAATAATTTGTAATTAAATAAACCTAATACATTTTGGCTTTGATGATTTGAGATGATCTTTGTCTGCTAGACCAACGAATATATATTTAATTGTCCTATTTTATTGTTAATTATAGTATGAAGTATTAATCTATCAGACCAGGCGAAAGTTACTTTTTAATTTGTGCTATCGCCTATTGTATTGTTAATTATAGCATTAATTAATCAGACCAGGCGAAAGTTACTTTAAAATTTTAACTAAGATTAAAGTTTGCTTTTGGACGCAAGTCATTTACTTTTATTGAGATACATAGAGAATTAATTTGCTTGTGCAGCCCGCCAGGACAGTGCCTTTAACAGTTTCACCAAAATGATAAAAAATATAAATTTTTTAGAGTGCACCGAACAACAAGCTATTGCAACGCCACCCACCGTCCCCAAATGTATGTAAATAAATAATTTAGAAAGGGACATTTTATTTCTTGTCATGGGTGCCCTATATTCATGGGTGCCCTAAGTTCTTGGGTCATGGGTGCCCTATATTCATGGGTGCCCTAAGTTCTTGGGTCATGGGTGCCCTATATTCATGGGTGCCCTAAGTTTCTTGGGTCATTGGTGCCCTAAGTTCATGGGTGCCCTAAGTTCTTGGGTCATGGGTGCCCTATATTCATGGGTGCCCTAAGTTGTGCCCTAAGTTCTTGGGTCATGGGTGCCCTATATTCATGGGTGCCCTAAGTTCATGGGTGCCCTAAGTTCTTGGGTCATGGGTGCCATACACCCCAATAATAAGCTCTAGTCTTTCACCCATTGTCTCTCTACTCCCCCCCCTCTCTCTCTCTCTGTGTGTGTGTGTGTGTGTGTGTGTGTGTGTGTGTGTGTGTGTGTGTGTGTCTATCTCTGTCTATCTCTCTGTTTTTCTCTCTTCGCACTTTATCTATTGCGACAAAGTAGTTTTTGTTATTTCCCCCTGATGTCTCAAACAAATGAAGAATGATGGCGGTGCTACTCTAACATTAAACACAACGGTACGCCATTAGGCCGACGTTGAACAATTCACCTGTATTCCCATGTGCTGGTTACCTGTCAGTGACATTCCTGCCCTACATACCTACCCGCCTCTACCACGAGTCTGACCATTGCACTGCCTGGTTTTCTGCCTGTACAAGTGCCTCCGGTGGCGGGAGTTTGTGAAATGACTTGACTGCAGTTTTCAACGTGGAGGGAAGCACACGTAAGAATCCATATAAAACATATAAAAGTTCAACCGGGCGTTGAAGGTATTCCTGGTGTGGTCTCCACCAGGGTATTTGCACTGACTAAAGACCAGGTGCAAATATAATCATAGGCAATCCCTGGATGAGTTTAACTAAAACTAAGCATATATTTGCATGCATTTGCATATTTTGCAAGATGTAAAGAAACATGTAGTTCCTAGATTAAGCCCATAGGTATTTTGATCTCTATAATTTAATAAATATTTCGGCTTGCGTATTTTTAGTTACTCTGAAGACCTAATAATAGTTAGGCCTAGCCAGATGGAGGGCCTACAATGTAGTGTAGAGGGGAATTAATCGCCCCAGAGAAGACGATATGAAAAAGATATCCAGTCACTAACACATCCAGTCCAACATTTCACCACTTTCCTCCCCATGTGTTTTTCTGCCGCTGGCGTGTCAATCACGTCTACGTTTTTTAAATCAAAGGTCAGTGTCAAGTCAAGATCCCACAAGCGCTTTGACTTTGACACCTTCTACTTCTAGTTTCTCGTGTCGCTTTGATTTCATTTCGCCTCGTCATCGAATTTTTGTTTGTTCACGCTGAGTGCGCATATTTTATCACACAGTGCCGATAACACTTGACCATTGAGTGGACATGAGGCGAGTTTGCTCTGAGGGCCACACAACTAAACCTTGACCATGGTGTGGACACGCAAGTTTGTTCTGATGGCCACGCACTTAACTAACTTTTGACCATAGAGTGGACATGCACTCTAACTCTTGACCATAGAGTGGACATGCGCTCTAACCCTTGACCATAGAGTGGACATACACTCTAACCCTTGACCATAGAGTGGACATGCACTCTAACCCTTGACCATAGAGTGGACATGCACTCTAACCATTGACCATAGAGTGGACATGCACTCTAACCCTTGGCCATAGAGTGGACATGCACTTTAACCCTTGACCATAGAGTGAACATGCACTCTAACTCTTGACCATAGAGTGGACATGACGGGCGTTTGTTCTGATGGTCACACAACTAACAAATTAAATTACTACAGTGGAGGCAAGCTGTTGATACTAGACCGTAGCGGCGTTCAAAATGATTTATGGTTGGGCGGCCAATAGCTGCGGTTGTTTGTGTGTGTTCGTGTGTGTGTTCGTGTGTGCGTGCGTGTGTGTGTGCGTGTGTGTGTGCGTGTGTGTGTCAATGTTTCCACTTAAGTTGCGCGGTTGCTCGGCCGCGCAGATATCTGACCGACGCCACGCAGCAGTTAAGAATTACCGCGCAGCAAATTTGGTAAAATATTGCACACAGAAAATGGAAGCTGTGCAACGTTGCACGTGAGTTTTCATACTCTGCCAACGAAATTTAGAGGAATCATTGTACCCACCCTGGTTGGCACTTACCATGGATACGCCTATGCCATACAGGTCTTGTTTGGTGGACAATATTAATATGTGCCAGAAGGAGCGGAGCGTCTGTAATATATAAGATAGGGGTGTGTCTGTACTGTATAAATTCACAGCACGCGAAATCTTGCTGTTTTCAAGCTTGATTTGGTCACCTCAGATTGATATCGATAAACATTATTTATTCGGGCCTGAGTTATTTTATGATTAGATTCATACACCCGGGACAAGAGAATAAAAGAACAGCCACTCTGTTATCTGAAACAATCACCTCCCTTGAACAAAGGGAAATGACTCGCGGGAAGGAGCGTTCGGTATCGATTATCTGAACAGGTGGTAATACGGCGTCATCTGGACGGACAACAGCAGTGGACCGTTGTCCACGACACCATCAGGACAACCTGATGTCACTCTCGCGGATTCGAGGACATCAACAAAATATTCATAACAAAAGAAACGGAATAACAATTGCATTTGCGTGTGTCGATTCAATCAGGTCTTTAACGAATCATCGGTCAAAGCGTTTCAATTAGGGCTGTGCCAGACTTACGCTCCGGCTAATCCGGAATCAGACCACTTTTAAAAATCCGACTCCTGCCCCGGTAGAACTTCACTTCTTAAATCCGGCTGGCCGCTAGAACCATTATATATACATATATTATTTATATATAATGGCTCCGGAAAATCTGAAACCTGACATTTTTTCAAATCTAGCTCCAGCTAGATTTCACTACGAAAATCCGCCCGAATCCGGCCAGAGATTTAAAAAATGAGAATCTGGTACAGCCCTTGCTTCAATGTCGGGCATCTGTTTAAAGCAAATCATTCTTTATGTTAAATTTTAACCCTATACAATATTTCAGCTGATAGATTGTACGGTAGGGAATGTAAATGATAATTTATTTTTTGGACGCTACTAAAATAGAAGTAGACAGCAAATAAATATGGGTCAAAATTTACTAAGGCCTCAACAAATTAAATTTAAGGCAGTAAAATGTCTTTGTTCAAGCCAGGGAAACTCTCCTGCAAGAGATCACTTCAAGACTTGACTGTTCAGCTCAAGGAGCTCGAAGAAATAGATGAAATGGTTGATATCTTGACTTAAGATTTTCTATGGGAACAGATGAGTTATGTATAGATACCACCAAACCACAACTACAGATCTGCCCCTGTTAGAAATGATGGGTCATGTCTAGACACCACCAAACCACAACTGCAGATCTGCCCCTGTTAGAACTGAGTTATACCACCAAACCACAACTGCAGATCTGCCCCTGTTAAAACGGATGGGTCATTGCTAGAAGTCCCCAAACTGTTAACTTAAGCTAAAAGTAACAGTGTAAAACTGCGTTACTCGGATTAATCGATTAAGTGCGCAGGTAAAAATGACTGCTGAATGATTTAATCTTGATTCCGTTCCCTCTTCATTACTCTGTACTTTGGGTTTCAAACATGACAGTTTGTTTCACCACTACTCTCTACCCCAGTATCTCGTACATGATAGTTCGTTTCACCACTACTCTCTACCCCACTATCTCGTACATGATACTATGTTTCACCACTACTCTCTACCCCAGCATCTCGTATAGATTATTGTTTCACCATTACTCTCTGTCCCAGTATCTCGTACATGATAATACTTTGTTTCACCATTACTCTCTACCCCAGTTTCACCATTACTCTCTACCCCAGTTTCACCATTACTCTCTACCCTTGTCTCTGGTACATGATACTTTGTTTCACCATCGTCCTCACTCTGTCCTTCTTTGAGTCAAATGGATTCAACGCTGTTACAGGGGCGTAGCATGTGTTATACGGGGTACCATTGAATCCCTAGTGCATGTTGCGCAGCCGCTTCAACGCCCCAGCCCCCGCCCACTGTGGGTTCATCGCAGTGTCACAGCTATCTGTTTAAATCATAGGCGTAACGCGTCATAAAGCTCGGGCTGCATGCCACAGTTTAGGGCGCTACCCTCTGCGTGACTCTGATTCCATGGCATACACAGAAGTGGGCCATACACCAAAACTGAACTATTGAATTATTCAAATGACAACCGGTGTTTTTACTTTATAAATGTAACATCTGAATGTCTGATGACTGTATCGTGAGTGTTTAAGATCGTAATGTTATATATACAAATCTTTACTGCGTCGTCTGTGGCTTACAGATTTTTGAAAACTTTGGTAGCCATATTTGTTTTCTTTGTCCCACCCCCTCCCCATGTACCACCACGTCCCCTTTAAAATTGCATGACCAAAACATATTTATAATTAAATAAAAATTTATCTCATCATTAAAAGATTATAGATACGGTATCTCAATAAAATAGAATGTACACATAGATCTATGTATTTTCTTTTCAATTTAATTAGATCTCGTCTACTATTTAGCAGATACCTTCACAAAAAAATTAATTAAGAAAATAAAAGCGGCGCGGCGTTCAATACTGGTGCATAATGTATCAATACTTGAGGTTGTTGTAGAGTGCGTTACTTGAATGTGCATTTTGACGTATAGGTGTAATTGAAGGCGTGTGAAGTTCCCGCATAGCTACCGCTTGTGTTTTGATGAGTCCATTATTCTAGGTATTCAATAACAGACGAAAGTTTAGCTTCCATTTCAAGTATTTACAAGGTGGAGTTGTCGCGTCGACAACATCTTAATATATTGTCATTAAGAGATTTCATGCTTCATTTATTTTAAAATATGTACATCAAAAATGTTAAGTACATGTAATTGTTAGGTGATTTTAGTTTAATCCTTATCAATCATCACTATAGCATTGTATTTCTGTGGATACAGGATAAATATTAATCTTGTTTAATCACTTTAGTTGCACAACAGAAAACAAACATATATTGACTCCGCAAGTATCTATTTGGCGAAATGGTGCATTACACCATCTACCGCTGAGGATTTACAGACTCGCATAGCTGTCTTCCAACAGCACAAGACTGTTTTAATAAAACCAGACTGTACCAGCAACACCAGACTGTACCAGCAACACCAGACTGTACCTAAAACATTAGACTTCACTAACAGCACCAGACTGTACAAACAGGACCAGACTGTACCAACAGCACCAGACTGTACTAGCAACACCAGACTGTACCAGCAACACCAGACTGTACCAACAACACCAGACTGTACCAGCAACACCAGACTGTACCAATACGCCCACTGGATATGGTGATCAGGTTGATGACGGGTTGGAACGTTGGCAACATGAGAACCTCTGAACGCAGTCTAAAAGATCTCACAACTTGTGGCAAACTATATCAAATTATTACTATGAGGATGAGTACCCGAAACAAAGTCCGTGGAAAATCAATCTTCTCTTTAACAATTTCGGAAACGCATTGTGTGTGTGTGTGGGGGGGGGGGCGGGTAGGCGACTTAGAAGATCCATTAATTACGTCAACAAAATAAAGGTGTGGGTGGATGTAGGTGGATGTGGAAAAATTTTGAAAGTTGTAGACAAGAACGAACCGTGCCCTTGTCTCATTAGGGTTCTTCAGAACTGCTATAGACCAAAGGCAACCCAGTTAATTGTTGGGCCGGAAGACACACAGCCATTCAGAACTTCTATAGACAAATGGTAACCCAGTTAGTTGTTGGGTCGGTAGACACACAGCTATTCAGAACTGCTGTGGACCATGGTTAACGCTGTTAGTTGTTGGGTCGGTAGATATACAGCCATTCAGAACTGCTATAGACCAATGGTAACCCACCTAGTTGTTAGGTCGGTAGACACACAGCCATTTAGAGCTGCTATAGACCAATGGTAACCCAGTTAGTTGTTAGGTCGGTAGACACAGCCGTTCAAAACTGCTGTGGACCATGGTTAACGCTGTTAGTTGTTGGGTCGGTAGATATACAGCCATTCAGAACTGCTATAGATCAATGGTAACCCAGTTGTTAGGTCGGTAGACACACAGCCATTCAGAACTGCTATAGGCCAGTGGTTAACGCAGTTAGTTGTTAGGTCGGTAAACACACAGCAATCCAGAACTGCTGTGGACCATGGTCATGGTTAACGAATGCAATTAGTTGTTGGGTCGGTAGACACACAGCCTATCAGATCTGCTATAAACCAGTGGTTAACGCGGATAGTTGTTAGGTATGTAGACAGACAGCCATTCAGAACTGCTATAGACCAATGGTATCCCAGTTATGTCGAAAAGGTATGACACTGGATTTGACAAGGGATGTGACGAAAAGGTATGACAATGGATGTGACAAGGAGTATGACTAAGAGCATGACACGCAGTATGACTAATGGCGTGTCAAAGGGGTGTAACAAGTGGTGAAACAAGACAAGGGGTATGAAAAAAGTAAATTTTTAAGAGTAAAAAAAAAAGGAAACCCAAAAATTAAACCAAGTAAGATTTCTAACTAATGCAACTCAAACGTCAGTTCAAAGACGTCATTTGCCGAAATTGCAACACGTACAACCGGACATTGTAGTGATCAATACTATGAAAAACAACACACGCACAAACACCCGAAAAATTAAAAGAACATTAATGAGTTCATGTTTTAAATTCCAAAATGTATTTCTTACAAAGGGAATCTACTCAGCGTGACCGGTGTCACGTGAGAGACTGCGGGATTGAGAAAAAGAAGAAGTCTCGTGACGGAAGTGAGAAGTCAAAATGTACTAGGGGTAAACTAGGGTTTGAGACGTGATGCCTGTGTTTTATGTCTCTACCGTGTGAACACTGAAGTTTGATCTTGTATCTATCATATATTCATCACATATTCCAGGATTGAATTCATTTTGTTGACATTGAGTACTTCAAAGTGGTCATTGTGCGAGAGATGTTGTTGTGTAATAACGCCTTCTAGCACACAGGAAAAGTAGCCTGTGACAACCGAGATGCACCCCACCCCCTAGTAAGACATTTACGCCCCCCTCCCCCAACACACATCCCATACAACCACTCTACGATAACCTTACTAGCATGTTTGAAATGTCAGTTGTGAAAACTAGTTGTTTAAAAGCGAGGGTGGGGTTGGTGTGNTTGGGGGGGGGGGTCAATTTTCCTCTCCAACTTTCAGGCGAGGTCATCAGCCGACTTGATTCCCCCCCCCTTCTTTCTCCGAGAACCTCGGCGCACACCACTGAGTCACGCCATCGATCCCTCATTGATTTAACTGCTCTCTCCCTTTGTCACAGACCTGTGTGCTGACCTGCCTGGAGAACAACGAATCGATACCATGGCCGGTGGAAGGCTTCGATACCACGGTTTATCAATTTCGATGCCATGCTCAGTTGCCGACGTCGAAACCACAGACTGGAGCGTGCGACGATACGAGTTTCAGAAAACAGATGTCGATACTTAATTCTTTAATGGAAAGTCTCTGCCAAAACTCGGTATCGCTACTTTTCGATTTGATTTTTTACAATTTTGTTTTAGTTTAAAGAGTAGCAGAGGCGTAACTAGGATATTTTGCGATCATTAACAAACTACACAATTCTCCTACCACCCCCACCTCCCATTTCGACGCGTTTTCACTTACAATGTAACGCAGTATGCTACCTTTTTTTGCGCCTCGGTACTCGGGGACATTTTTACCTCCACCCCCCCCCCCACTTTGCTACGCCTCCAGGGATGGAGTGGTGAGAGGTTTATATTTTCATTTTTAAAAAAAAATATCTCTCTCCTGTTCAGTTAAAAAAATAAACAATCAGTGTTCATTAATTGATGAATTGAAACTTATTATTAACACTCGTGCTCGGTGTTATCCCTTATTTTAAAAATTGCACATTTGCTTTTCATATTCCTCATTAGAGTGTTTCAGATTGTTGACCCGTGATCTGGGCATGTCACCATCAGCTCTTGTATCAAACTTTTGCATGCCACCATCAGCTCTTGCATGAAAGTGCTGCATGCCATTATCAGCTATTGTATCAACGTGTTGCATGTCACCATCAGTTCTTGTGTCAAACTTTTGCATGCCACCATCAGTTCTTGTATCAAAGTGCTGCATGTCACCATCAGTTCTTGTATCAAAGTGCTGCATGTCACCATCAGTTCTTGTATCAAAGTGCTGCATGCCACCATCAGCTCTTATATCAAACTTTTGCATGTCACCATCAGCTCTTGTATCAAACTTTTGCATGCCACCATCAGCTCTTGTATCAAACTGCTACATGCCACCATCAGCTCTTATATCAAACTTTTGCATGCCACCATAAACACTTGTATCAAACTTTTGCGTGTCACCATCAGTTCTTGTATCAAACTTTTGCATGCCAACATAAACACTTGTATCAAACTGCTACATGCCACATCAACTCTTGTATCAAACTTTTGCATGCCACCATCAGCTCTTGTATCAAACTTTTGCATGCGACCATCAGCTCTTGTATCAAATTTTTGCATGTCACCATCAGCTCTTGTATCAAATTTTTTCATGCCACCATCAGCTCTTGTATCAAATTTTTGCATGCCACCATCAGCTCTTGTATCAAACTTTTGCATGCCACCATCAGCTCTTGTATCAAATTTTTGCATGTCACCATCAGCTGTTGTATAAAATTTTTGCATGCCACCATCAGCTCTTGTATCAAAGTGCTGCATGCCACCATCAGCTCTTGTATCAAAGTGCTACATGCCACATCAACTCTTGTATCAAACTTTTGCATGCGACCATCAGCTCTTGTATCAAATTTTTGCATGCCAACATAAACACTTGTATCAAACTTTTGCATGTCACAATCAGCTCTTGTATCAAACTTTTGCATGCCACCATCAGTTCTTGTATCAAAGTGCTGCATGCCACCATCAGCTCTTGTATCAAACTTTTGCATGCCACCATCAGCTCTTGTATCAAACTTTTGCATGCGACCATCAGTTCTTGTGTCAAACTTTTGCATGCCACCATCAGTTCTTGTATCAAAGTGCTGCATGCCACCATCAGCTCTTGTATCAAACTGCTGCATGCCAACATCAGCTCTTGTATCAAACTTTTGCATGCCACCATCAGCTCTTGTATCAAACTTTTGCATGCCACCATCAGTTCTTGTGTCAAACTTTTGCATGCCACCATCAGTTCTTGTATCAAACTGCTGCATGCCACCATCAGCTCTTGTATTAAACTTTTGCATGCCACCATCAGTTCTTGTATCAAACTGCTGCATGCCACCATCAGCTCTTGTATCAAACTTTTGCATGCCACCATCAGCTCTTGTATCAAAGTGATGCATGCCACCATCAGCTATTATATCAAACTTTTGCATGCCACCATTAGTTCTTGTATCAAACTTTTGCATGCCACCATCAGCTCTTGTATCAACAGCGACAATAGAACACAGTCATCGGATAATTTCTGCAGCTATTGAAGGTATCCACTTAATGGCTGAAAAATGGGATAGTTTTCCAGAGTAGACTTTAGAAAATTGGAATACTAGTCAATTTTCACTCTTAAATATTGTTGGTCCGTGTCAAAAAAAAGTTGCACAATATCCATTCTCTGTGTAATATTTTACAATATTTGCAGCGCAGTAATTCTAAACTTCTTTATGGCGTCGGTCAGACATCTGCTCGGGCGCGAAGCTTAAAGTGAACAGTGATACAAGTCAGAATTTAAGGGAAAAAATGGATATTTGTCCACATCATTCTTAATTTTAAACAAAACTGTATAAACTTAAGCTCTATAGCAGTTATGGCGAAACTACGGCACGCGTGCCACCTTAGGCCCGCGACTAAAATATTACTTTCTTACTCAAACCAGCTAATCCTAATTCCCATTTCGGGTTTCATTAGAGTGTTGGCACTTTGTTATAAATAAATAGGTTTTTGTTGAATCTCTGGGCACGAGGCCCCAAAAAATGTCCGCCAACTATGCCCTAGAATTTCTTGCGCTTGTTACTTGTTGTAGTGGAAACATAGATACCTATCTGAAATTCGGTCTAGTGCACAGATTCACAGAAAAAATGCAATACAGATATATTGTATTTCATTTCATTTATTACGTCTTCTTTTAGGTTCATAAATGTAACATTATTTATTTTTCAAAATCGATTCCATTAAAATGTTTCTTGTCCTTATAAATGATGGTCATTAAAACAGCGACGCCTATGGGTGTATTTGCTATTCCTTTAACACCGTGACGAGATATGAGCGAAACACCTTGCATTGTTCTTTTAACTCGCGATACTCAGTATTCGATACAACCCGATAGACAACAGCTTCCTCACTTTGCAGACTTGCAGCTAGCAGCAGTAAAAAAAAAAAAAAACAGCAGAGCAGGCGGTCTGAGATTTCTTCCATTTTCCCTGACGCAGTAGCAGACACTAACACACACTCCGCTACACACGAACACACACACTTCCTCTCAATCATTGAAACTTGCGGGAGTAAATGAAGAAAACAACAACATCATTTCTGTTTGTGGAATATTCAGAGAATTTCTGAAAGTAGTACATAAATAAAGGCCCGGCTAACACCGCTCATGTCTGCATGTAAATGTAATTATAATAAGATAATAATTATCCCTTTAAAATCGTGTCTTTAAAACAATGATTTACAGGCCTAAACATGGTGAGATTGATATGTTTATTATTAAATGCTTAATAAATTCATTAATTTAAAGGACCTGAGCATGGAAGAATTTATAAAATTAAGTGGAGGGGTGTAAGCAAAATGAACTTACAAATTATAATTATATAGCCGAGTTCATATGTGCGGGGGGGGGGTAAAACTGAGCTTGAAAATTACATTCATAAAGACGAGTTCATGTGACAGGGATGGGGGTAGTACAATGAACTTATAAATTATAATCACAAAGCCGAGTTCATATGACCCGGAGGAGGGGGAGGGGCAGCATCACACGCGCATCAATATTTTACATCCGAAGTGCAGGTCGAGTCGGAAGTGGTGAATGCCGTCTGCTGACATGGAACTTGAAGCGGTGGGGCGAGAATCAGGGGAAAGTAATCGAGTTTTAAAGTACACTGTCTTGACCACTACAACTTCTATAGCAGTTATTATGATAGTATTCATTGCTCCGAGCTCTAAGAATGACACCTGCCGTGTGATAAATATTTTAAAAAATCTCTGATACACAAATGTATAGACAATAAAACGTCTCTTTATGAATTAAAGCCTCATTAAAATATATATGATATACAGGATTTTTGTAACCCCATTAATTTCCTACTAAAAACGACATACTAGCAAATAAACCGAACACAGATGGAAAAGCTTCGGAATGTTCATGTTTATGTACATTACAGAAGAAACTGACCAGGCGGTTTTATACAAGTCAGCGTCGAACGACCAGAATTACGTTATTTAATTCCAATCTAAGCTGGCCGGGCAAACACTTGAACTATTTCAAAGGTCGATGGTCCTATTTGCTTACACCTGTCTGGAGAAAGATAAAGCTACACTGGTTCAGTCGATCTCTAGAGGAGCTAATGAAATAAGAAATATTTAAGTGTCAAAGGTGACGGCTAGCCAGTATGAGAATGTGTCTTCAAACATTGAACTGTTCACTAATCCAGTGGTTCTCAGCTGATGGATGGTGGCCTCTTCCGTAGGCGAGGAGGGCACTATAATAATAAATAATAAATTAATAATTTGTATAGCTCTGTACCTCAGTAAGAAACTAGCCTCACAGCGCTTCGAATAAAAATAATAACACATATAAGTATGGATGCATTCATTGTGAAAATTTTTATATCCTATACAGGGACGTCCTAACGCATAGGCCCGTTGGGTGTTTGCCCGGGGGCCCACGAGCATAGGGGCTCATGGGAATATGTTTATTTTTATAGTTATTATTTATATTTATTTATTCCTGCGGGGGGGGGGCACTGTTTCTTTGCCCAGGGGCCCAAGACTATTTCTTTGCCCGAGGGCCCAAAAGGGTGTAAAGACGGTTCTGATCCTATCTACAACATAAATGACATCACGGTACACATAAGTTAATTTATTGTTTAACTAGTTTTGGAAGTCACCTTTGAAGAGATGTGTACCAAGACTAAGTGGATTGATGGATTCCACGTGCTGAGTAAATCTGAGTGGATTGGTGGATTCCACATGTTGAGTAAATCTGAATGGATTGATTGATTCCACATGTTGAGTAAATCCGGGTGGACATGAATACGAACGGTTGTGAATACAGCCCTAGGTTATAATTAACTCCAAGTAAATTGTTTTGATATCTAGACCTCCCCCCACCACCACCTCCCCAGCACCAGAGCATCGTCTGATACGAGTCTGATACGAGTGATGTAATGTGATGTAAGTCACAGAAGTGATCTTTGGAGAAGGTCACGTCGTCTTAGTGAACCTACCAATGCTGTAGTGAAGTCTACACTTCCTGGAACTATAGGACAGCAGACATCCAATTATGTAATTTAACAATGGGAAATAGAGCTGAAGATTATTAACTTAACTTTAATCCCACTTAACTACACTATAGACCTTTATGGTACTCATAAAATATACACACACACACATACACACGCCCTAACAGACACACACACACACTTTTATGGCACATAGATCTAGCTTTCGTTTTATTTGTTCCCATTGTGACATTCACTTCTTCGTGTTGCAGCAAATTTCATGATAAGACTTTCAAGTATAAAGAATTTCAAATTTCATGAAAAGACTTTCAAGTACAAAAAAATTCAAATTGAGACTTTCAAGAACACAGTATTTGGTGGATAAAAGCGTGATAGTGATAGTACTAATTTTTTCGTCGGCATCCTTACATATCGCGAGACGAAGGTGCATCACAGTCGGGTTGGGTAACACTTCCTCGTGTGGCTGAGCAGTCCTATCCTTGAGTGACAGTCTTTACCACAGCTTTGGCACACGAATATGTGCTTCCTAGAGTTTTGCCTTTCTTCTAGCTCTTCTGTCTGTAGCCTCCTCCTTCCTTCGCTCTTCGGCTACTATGGCGCCGCCCTCTTTTACAACTTTGCGCCATGTAGATCAGTCTTCTGCCTTACACTCCCACTCACTTGTGCTTATTCTGGCTGCTTTCATGTCTCTCTAGCAGACATGTTTAAATCGGAGACGTGAGCGACCTGTCTTCCTCTTTTCCGATGCCAGTTCTCCATATATAAGGTCTTTTAGGATGCGACACGGGCTCATTCTTTGTACATGTCCTAGCCATCTCAGGCGTCTTTCACTAAGGATTAAGAACATGCTTTGGATATTGGCACGCACCAGGACCTCATTATTTT
Organism: Radix auricularia; assembly: GCA_002072015.1. Lineage (NCBI taxonomy): Eukaryota > Metazoa > Mollusca > Gastropoda > Lymnaeidae > Radix > Radix auricularia. Next base: position 78,246 of record MUZC01000755.1, on the reverse strand, counting down.
GAACTTTGTCCTGCCATTTAATTAATACAAGGATGCAACGCAAGCACCTCAAGTTGTAGTTATTAGGCGTTATTAGTTATTATGGGATCATGCATAAGTGGTCCATGTACAAAGGCTGCTGGAACTGTGCTGCTCATGAGGCTTGTGTGTGACTAACACAAAGTGTAAGTGAAAAGATATACACCAAGTATCTTGGAGACACCCTCGGTTACGCCAGTGGCACCAGCTGGACCTCATCATCAGGCGTTCACAACTGCCTTTGTATCCTACTCACCCGCAGCTATCACAGTACCGACTGCGACACGGATCACTCCCTTGTGGCCAGCAGGGTGTGAATAATGAGGAAAAACGTATACCACACCAAGAAAGACGTATGTCTACAGCAATACATTTTGCATGAAAGACCTTGTGAAAACACATCTGTTTACAGATAAAGTGCATGAAGGTTTCTCAAAGACTTACCCACACGTCAATATTGACTACAAACTGACGCATCTCAGAGACATGATCTATACACCAGGAGAAAATGCCTTTGGCAAACAAATCACATAAAACGCGGACTGGATTGATGCACATTGGGACGAGATGAAACCTGTCATTGAAGCATAAAAGAAAGCTCTTATGACCTATAAAGAAAAGCCTCCACCCGACAGGCTACATGCCTTAAAAACAGCCAAGTCGCACGCCCCAAAAATCACACGTCAAAGTACCAATACCTGCTGGCTTAATCTCTGCTCCAGCATACAGTCAGCTGCAGACAGGGGCAATGCCAAAGCCACGTATGAAAATATTAAGAAAGCAAGGTTGCCCCCCCCCCCCCAAAAAAAAAAATAATTTAAAAAATATAAATAAATAAATAATAAACTTTTTTTTAAAAGTTCAAAAATGGATACATTATCGCGAAGACCAGGCAGCGAGCTGCTAAAACGTTGGATTGAACATTATCTGGAACTGTATGCAACAGTTACCACAGTCTCCAGCACCGCTCTAAATGACATCCCTGATATGCCGCTAATGGAAGAACTTGATGTCGTGCCCTCACAGGAAGAGCAGAACAAAGCAATTGACTGTCTAGTTTATGGAAAAGCCCCTGAGAATGATGGCATACCACTACACGTTCTAAAGAGTGGCAAGACAGCTTTACTCCGGCCCATACACGAGCCGCTGTCCTCTGCCGGGAACAAGGACCTAAAGGATGCAATTATAGTGACTGTATACAAGAATAAAGGTGATTGAATCGAATGCAATAACTATCGGGGCATCTCACTCCTTGGTATTCATAGGAAAGGCTTTTTCCCGTGATAACATGATTACAGAGTTCAGCCTCCGGTGCTTATCCAGAGTGAGCTTTCCGGGCTGCTCGGTCTACCATAGACGTGGTGTTCTCCATACGGCTGCTCCAGGAAAAATGCACAGAGTAGCAGATGCCACTATACATTGCCTTTGTATATCTTACGAAAGCCTGTGATGTAGTTAGTCGCAGCGGGCTATTTCGAATCCTGGAAGAAGCTGTCAAGGTCCCCGCGTTCACCCAGCTTCAAATATGTGGGTACCTGACATCTTTTGGGGAAGGTAAAAGTTGCTGGGCATTGTGCTATCCACACGATCCCTTGCTCGTGTGCGTGGCTGACAAAAATCTGTGAACGCGACTTCACTTGCCCCCCTATAGAGATAGACCATCAAGGTCTGAAAAGGGGACTTTACTTACACCTACTCGCCATCATCAGACAGTTCCATGAAAATACTAATTGTATACTGTGAGAAAAAGAACTATCAAGATTGTCTAATAATTTAAAGCAGACAATGTTTATAAATAAAATGAAAGTGTACTAATTATTATATAATTAGATTATTTGTAGTTGATATTTAGTATTATGGTGTGTTACACATACTTCATATAACAGGAACACATGTTTAGCCATAAAACAGGGAACACTTGTGATAAGAAGAATCTGGTGGATTAATTAAACAACCCATAAAAACAAAGTTTTTGATTATAAATCCTTTTATATATGAGACACAACTAAAAGTATTAATTATGTTCAATATAATACTACTGCGCGTACTATAGCAGACGGCTACACATGCTACAGAGAGATATTTAATTAAAGTACTTTTTGTCCATTCTAAATTAATATAAATATGCGAATGAGAAATTATAATGATTCTTACATTTATTGCTATTTATATACATTAAAATTAATAAGACTGTAAGTAATATCATGGATCAAACTGAAGATTGTTGTTTCCTTGTGCGGCTTTTCTATAATATTATTTAATAGACTACACACCAGAGTTTGAGTGACACCCATTTCAGGCTTAGATATATCAGCAAGGATTTATGATATTTTTGGCAAAAACAGATATTCACTTTTCAGTGCATCTTCTATGATGTCAATTCTTGCAGGTAGACTAATTATTTTCGTATTTAGATCTATTTCATTTTAGTGAAAATTGTTCCAAATTTGTTAGAAGAAGAAAAAGAGGGTGAGGGAAATGACTCATTTGAATGCTTTTGTTCATAAGTTATTTATTATAATTTTTCCGAAGACGTTTTTCATACTTCTTAATGGAGATAAGATTTATGACAAGATCAACACTTTTAATATACTAATAATAATCTAAAAGCACATAGTTATTTTAACAACTAATTTTTCGTTTCAGTAAGTTGAGTAATATAAAGTAACTTGCAAGCAGGCCCAACGATGTTTGCAATCAGCAAGCGCGTGCCATGAGAGGGCGCTGCACGTTATCGTCTGCTCTATTCTTAGCCCATTCTCACACAACTCAGCGAGCTGAAACCTTTGTCATGGCTGGGACGTAGGTCAGTGAACACATGAATTTCTTTACAACAGTATACGCCAACAAGAACATTAAGCAAGTAAGTGAAAATTCAACAAATATTATTCATACCGTACCAGTAAATGCCAAGCTTTAAATTTAATATACCACCCGACTGTAATCTTCAAAGCATTTTTTTCTTCCCACTACGTTCCGACAGGCTTTGACCTAAAATGGGATTGTTTTCAATGTGTTCCTCGGATATAGAAGTTGGTGCTTATAGATTTGTGTATCCCTAAGTTGTATACATTTTGAATATATATTTTGTGCTTATTAATAAAGCTTATATATTTATTTCACAAACGGAGTATACAAAATAAGAATTAAGTACGCAGTTTCGGTGGATGGGATATTGATCCAATGAAACGCATGTTAGGCAAATACTGAGTTGAGGTCGCCTCTCAACAGCTGATTGGCTAACAGAACTTCATACCCAGGTTTGTCACTGCCTTAGTGGGAAATTATTACAAATATACAAAGAATTTCAAAGACATCATCTAAATACGGCACTTTCGACGCACAAGTTGCATTAAACATGAATTCATAAATGGGAAGCAGAAATAATTGTATTTAAATTAAAATGCTATATTTTTACCACTTAAAAAAAAAACCCAGACGAAGAATCTAGGTCGTTGGCCTACCCCTGGGTTGTTCTGCTGTTATGGAAAAGTAGGTGGCTAAAAATAAACCTGCTTTGTTGTTGTCACCACTAACTGTTAATGTTTGCATGCCTAGACTAGACTAGATTGTCGTGAAATATAGAGGCTAAAGGAAGATCTACATGATCTTGTTTCTTGTTAGCTGCTAAATCAAAGTTTGTGGGATATCGTCTCTACCGGTACTGGCAACAGGCACGGCAGCAGACTAACTGTACTTTATTACTATTACGAGGCGGCCAGGCCTATTCATTATGAATCATCGGTTATGACTAGTTTTGGTTTTGACATATAGTATGTGCGTACTTGTTAGTTTAAAGTGAAGTATTAGTATTACCCTTCATTGACTGTTACACTTTTTTTAATGTTTGAAAGTATCTTATAAGTAGAAGGTAAGTGTTTGAGCCTGTAATACTTCTGTCATAGAAATAGAATCATACCATTTGCCATTTAATATCATTTATTATTTATTTGAATTTGAGTATTTTTAAATTGAATTTAGACATAGTAGTAGTAGTACTAGTCTATAGTACTAGTACATTTATAAGTATAGGTCAACCATTCATTTGTAAGTTTGTATCATTCTCATTCATAAATATATTAATATCTATCTCTGTCTAGGCCTATATAATATATATATATTCATTTATTTATTATAATTATGATGTATTCTACTGTCGGTGTAAAAATGGATAAGCTGTGACTGAGTGTTTATTTTGTTAATATTTTAGGCCCAAGTAATTATCAACAATATGAATGTATGATATTATTATTATTTTTGCATTTTCTGTTAAATTTAATTTCCATAATCATATTTCTCTTAATTTGCTCTTGATAAGTCTTTCTATGGTCTATATTATTAGCATAAAGTTGTTTTTAAATAAATTTTAAGTAAAATTAATAATGAACCATGATTTTGACTCACTCTTACTTGAGTTATGGTCTATGTAATCATATTATAGTATAGACAGGCACTCATATTTCAGTTGTATCAGAAAGTTTCATAAAGAATTATGTAATTTAATTTTTGTGGTGTTAATTAAATTTTACTCCTATTATTTAAAAAAAAATTCCTGCAACTATCTGGCAGTGGTGGCCCTGGCCTTTGCAAGGCACTGTTTATTCCTAAGTTAAAGATAGAATAAGTATATAAGTATTTTTATTTTAGAAGTCAAACATCGTGTCTTTTCCAGTTCCTGTTTAAAGCTGTTCTGTTTGAATGTTTTCAACTCTTTATTTGAATTTGAAGGAAAGAAAATTTATTTCATGATTTATTATTTTAATATTGAATTTTAAACCTATGTAACAATTGCAAGTGATGTTTTGTTTTCTTTAAGGTCTGAAATCTCTTAAGAAGATTGCATTATTCAACTTTTGTTTTCCTTTTCCATTTAGATGTTGTTGTTTTTTTTTTGTTTGGTTTTGTTTTTTAAAAATTAAAAATAAAAATACAATTAATGCTGTTTTGAAAAATTCCTTTTTGATAGATTTATTTTATATTTTATCTAGCTATTTTCTTTGCATAAATACATTTCAATGGAATGCTGTTCATAAACTTGAAACATAGTAATTTGAAGCTTAAAGTTTATCTTATCTTTTATAGACACTCCTTCTATGCAGAAGATTATTGCATCCTACGCTTATCCGTGGTTTATGTCTTGCATTTTTATTAAAATTTAAATGATCAAAGAGTGTTGGTTTCCTCAGGCAACCCATTCCATGTCCGAATTTTGGATGGGAAGACCAAAAATTTGTATGTGTTTGTTCTTGCATATGGAAAAAGAAAATTGTTTTTATTCCTGTTTCTATCGGAGGATTTTAATAGTTTATATTACCAAGTTAGAATTAATTTTTCTTTTAATGATTATCTTAGTTTTGTTAGCATTATCAAATACTTTTCCAGTTTATTTTTAATTATAAACAATTGTGTTTTTTTTTGTGTTGTTTTTTTTGAGTGTTCTTGTGTCAACTAATTTTTAATACAATATTAACAAAACTTAGTGTTATTTTGAGTGAATGCCATTTTCTTTAACTACTATCTGGATGAGATTGGGCTAAAAGTCTTAAAATTTGTTCAGCTTGTAACAAATAAGTATCTTCCAGTAGCCAGTACCACCAAATGTCAAACAACATGTTACATAATTATTTTATTAACAGCTAAGATTTATTGCTTTTTTTCACTCACCACCTTTTGTAAGTTGGAAGTCTCCACTATGAAGAACCTGAAGAAGCATTCACTTTTCAAGCATTAATCAACTTGTTCCTTAATTTTACCTACTTGATCTTTTAAAATATTGTATAAGGGGATGTCCTCGTCATTAACATCATGTTGTTATATTTCTATTGAGAAGTTGGTTGCTGTCATTAAAATAGACACTTTCAGATAGGACTTGGTAAACTTAGACTTAGAATCTACTCAATCTACTAGGGATGTGACGAAGTTCGAATTCGAATCCGACGACATTCGATCTTATTTTTTTTTAGCAAATTCGAATCCCACAGATTTTTTTCCGTCGGATTCGAATTTGAAAAATTACCGTTTTCAGATGAAACACGCCGTAGAAATCGTAACTAAAATTTAAAAATCTAGAGACTTTCGAAAACTCGAAATAAAGAAAACAGATAAAACTAAAATCCTAGACCCTTACTCAGCTGTCCATAGATTAGACGTCGTATTTAATCATGAACGTATTTTAGATACACCCCTCTCATGAAATTGTTTTCATAGATTACCGTCGCAGCAGACTACTGCCAGACAATGCAGAGCAACTGGTGTTCTTGAAGTTTAATCTGCCATTAATTTTCAAGTACTGAGGCTTCATGTGAATGTGACAATAAACAGTATCTTTAATTTTGTTTAATACTCTCATAACTCTCCAGTTTTAAGAACTTAGTTTTTAATTTCGCTAAATGTTGTTTGTCAAATTGTTTTAATTTTTACTTGATTTTAAGCGTTTTTTAAAATTTAGGTTCAAATTACTTTGGTTGGATTAAATTCATTCATTTTGTTTATCTTTTTAAACTGCAATATGCATTGTTTTTTAATTACTTATTTTTGTGATTAAAAATCCTTCTTGTTATGGGGGGCAAGGGACTGACACCTTGGTATACTCCCTTTTTTAGCCAAGTGTTGACCAAATCTGCATCAGCATTGGAATCCGACAGATTTATATTTGCCAAATTTGAATCCGGCGGATGCAGATTTTCCTCAGCTCCGTCACATCCCTAGAATCTACCAGTATTGGCGTCGCTAGGGATGTGTGGTGGGGGCGGGCCACCCCGGGTGACACCAGACTGTAAAACTCTATATATTCCTGTTATTTGGCACTGGAAAACTCTGAGGATTTCTATGTGTTAAATCATGAGGGGTGACACCATGAGCTACCGCCCGGATGACACCAACCCCAGTGATGCCTCTGTCTACCAGCATGTCTAATGATGCTCTATAATAAGTTAATCCAAGCTGTACATTTTTATAAAATTAAAGTTTTTTGTTTTTCTAGTTCTAAATCTAGTAAAAAATTATTTCACCCACTTCTTTTGCTTCAATTGAGCTTAATTTATGTGTATATAACAATCATAAGCAATTAATATTGAATTAGTTAGAGTTTAAATGTTTAATTTTTAAGTGACATTGTAATTATATAGGTATTTTTCAATATGTTGCACAAGAATAAGAATCATGGCTTGCAAGCCTTATGACCTAAAGTCTCATGCTTAATCCCAGTATTTGACTATTAGTAACATCAATTAGCTTTTATTCTCTCATAGTTTTCAGCTTTCAATAAAACTTAATTATATTGGGAAAAAATTCTCATTTTAAAATTTTCATTTAATTTCAAGTCTTAAACATTTTAGAACAATGAAATTTGATGATATTTTAAGACTTCCCAAACACTAGAATAAAAAAAATCATACAGAACATATAATAAGAATAATAATATAAGTTTAAAAAAAAATTTATAAAGGGAAGGATACAAAAATTACAATTCAAGGGAGATAAATAAGCTATCACTTTGTGTGTGTGTGTGTGGAAATTTTCATTAACTCTCAAATACCAATTTTAATATTTACAATGATTAGTTATTAATTTTACAAAATTACTTTTAAAAATTTTATTTTGAAAGATATAATACTACCAATAATAGCATTAATTAGACCCGTGGAAAGTTTCTTTAAATTTTTAACAATAATTGATGCTGGCTTGATTGGCAGATAAAGTGAACATTATAATTATACTGATATATAAATATGTAGGTTAATGATAATGTAATTGTGGGTAACAATTCTTTCTTCCCGTCCGGAATTCGGGCGTGGAATGGGTTACCCGAGGAAACCAGGAACGCCAACACTTTATCATCATATAAAACTCTAATTAGAGTGCAGGACTAGATACAAACCATAGATAAACGTAGGACGCAATAATCTTCCGTATAGAGGGTGCGTCTGTAACATATCAGATAAGATTGTCCGCCAACGAAAGTGTGGAATCGAAGTTTGTACGAATGAACTAGTCGAACAAGTGATGCTCTTCCTGCTTTGTTTTTCAAGTTTAGAACTTCTCAATTGTGTGACTGCTTCCAGTATTTCAGATTTACTATTTGAATCCTTTGGCTTTCACACTCCATGGCCTAGACGTATCCATAGGGCATTATAATTGGGGTCAAGAAGACCCAATTGAATTATGGGAAATATCATAACTTTTTAAAGTGATCAAAATAATTTTAAATAAAATTTTGTTTTTTACGATGCTAAAACTTTTCATATATTTATATAAATTAAGACAGACGTAGCCTTTTAATATGCAGAATGAGATCGTTAATCTCTTGCTGGGAACAATAACTGGGAATCCCTGGCCTACTGACCAAATGTTATTAACGATACGGCATGTAAATAGGTCAAGTGAACGCCTGCTTGGAATGGCCAAGTCATGGTATGTGGTCTACCAATCAATGTTGACCATTGTTAAAGTCCACCACGGCCTCAAAAATGTAACCGCCACCTCCCACCCACCCTCGCTATAAACACATTCTTGGCTTTCCTGTTGATACGTCACTAATATCTGTTGGCTTGTTGCTGTGTTTAGGCATGCGCGTCAGTTTGGTTGGTGAATACAATTTATTTTACGATAGGTTGTGTGAATTCAGTTTCAAGAAGTGGGTGGGGGTGTACCAAGAATCTGTTCTACGAAGAGATGACGTCCAAAATTGTTTAATTGGCGGTTATTGTGGTGATTTCTACTGGTTAGAGCAGAGGGTAGTGGCATGCTCTAAGTCGGGTTACTGGCGCAACATAGGATAATCTACAATTTCTGAAACTTGAACACAAGCCCTTCGGCTCTACTGCCCGTTCTTTGACTACGATATCCTCATTTGGAGCTTAACATGAGTTTGATGGGAACTGCAGGCCCCTGCCATGCCGCGCGTATCTTGCATTTTGGTAATTTATGAAAATTAACTTACATTAAAGTTATGTATTTGACTGCTAAATTATATACTCGGTATCTTTTTTTTATTTACTTGCCACTAAATCCGTAGTCTGTAGCCTTTAAACAAGCACACACTACTTGTGATATGAATAAGATATGGCGTCTGCACCTCGCGTATTTCTATCTATGCTTATACTTATATATAAACCTTAGGCATTTAAAAAAAACAAAAAAAAACCTTTTACAGATGTAACAAAAAAAATATATATTACTAAAATGCTAACTCTTTTTGGTGAGACCTTTAATAGAATATGCAGCTTCTGTTTTGGACCCATCCACCAAAGAAAACATTGATGATGAACTAGAACAAATGCAGGCGAATATTCAAAACTGACGCGAGTAACCCCATTAGTAAATTCATTAAACACAAGAGGATAAAGTAAAGTAGTTATTATACATGAAGCAATTAATTCTAATTTAGAAATCCAACACAAAGATAACTTAATAAACAAACCACAGATAGACATAAGGATAAAAAAAATCTTTCTCATTCCAAATGCATAACAAACACATAAAAATTCTTGTTCTTTCCCTCCAGAATTTGGGCATGTTTTGGGTTGCCTGAAGAAACCAGGAAAACCAACATTTCATCAACATTTAAAACTTAAATAAGAATGCAGGAGTAGACTAGACACAAACCATAGATAAAAGTAGGACGAAATAACCTGTAGAGGAGGAGCATGTGTAACAGATAGGATATAACCAGTTGTCTGTTTCCATTCTCTTTCAGATAAATTAAAAATTAGCTGTTTAGTTAAAAGATCTCCAAACCAAGTAGTTATTATAATACGCAATATAGGATAGCTTATATTATTCAAAGCACAGCAGTTAATATTATTCATTTAATTTAGACTAATGTTCATAAAAATGGGTAGCCTTGCATTGCTTTTTTTTTTCTCTCACTGATATAAATCTTCTGCACAATCATGGCCTCATTGCTCCTCTTTAAAGATCTGGATTTTGTGTGATCAAACCTGATACTTCTAGTACCACAGCTAGTTAAGTCCATGGCATATTAAAGTTCATAGCTGCGCTTTACTTGGTGACTTGGTTGCTTGTTCAACTTTTAATAATCCTCTAAGCGTTTGAATATCTGATGTCCCCTGCAACAGCATGGCATGGTTTGAAGGGACTGCATGTCATAGCTCATTTTCTTCACCAACAAGGTTTTCATTATTGTGTAAATGTTTATTTTTCATTGGGTTTATCCTGAAAGGGTCTAATTGTTATTGCCGTTGTCAATTATCTATATTTAAATTAATGATGTTAATTAAGGTTTATACTCTTACAAGCGTTCTTTAGTGTCGCATGCAAAGCTTTTTTGGAAGCTTTGTTACAATTTAAAAAAATTTATAGTTGTATTCTTATGTTTGCATGGCCCAATATCCTACACAGGGCTTGACAACCAAATATGCAGTAACCTAAATATGTAGATATATAATTTTTAAATATACCTTGATACTGCAAAAGTTATGTTTATTAGTTCTGCTACAACAAACTTAGGCTTATTATACAACATCTGAGCTTTTTTTTCATGTCTGGTTATCTACTCATACATTTTGAGGATGCAAAGATGTTAGTAAGTCCAGAGTATGCCCTTTTCATGTAAATAACAATAGTAAAAAGTAAGGCTGCGGAAATTAACTATTAATTTCTCAATTAAATACAAATTTGATTGCAATTATTTTTTTTTAAAATTTAATTTTAAAAAAATAATGAATAATTTATATATTTTTTTAAAGTACAAACTTCTCCAGCATGTTATTATAAATTATTAATTTATGAAGACGTGCAGATGTAAACAAAAAAATGGCGACTTACGACAGCTTCAGATTAGTTAAATTTAATAATATAAACAAAATCTGAGCAAACATATTGTTTTTAAGCTTACTGTGGATGGCAAAGTAGAAGATGGTGAAAAAGTTTACTGTGTTCACTGCCATAAACGATTCACTTCTAGTGGATCAAATACATTGCTGAGGTACCACCTTCAGCACAAACATATTTGACAGGGAAATAACTCAATTAAACTCAAAAATGTCAATTACTTGGTTTTGTTACTTCCCTTGAGATGTTCAGTTTAATGACGTTAATGAAATAAATCGTTAATTTTTCAAAAGTGAACTATTCAATTTAAATTAATTGTTGCCAGTCGCAGTAAAAAGGCTTTGAATAGTTTCTCTTGACCATGTGGCATAGAAGTTCCATATGAAATTCAATAACATTTTTTTTTTGTGGTTCACATTAAAAAATTAAGAGGGCTTGGGATCGTTCCACCCAACATGCTCATTTAAGTCATTTCAGATAAAATGTGGAAGTTTCACACATTATTTGGAAGGTACAGTCATTGGTTTAAATGAAATGCCTCTAACATTATCCGTACTCTTTTTTTGAAGATAGTAAATTATTTATTAGAATTTAATTGAAGTTACTAAATATTTAAATTGTTTGAACTGAACACTTGTTCTGTTGCATTGTGATTGTAATTGTTGAAAATGTTTTTGTTGACCCTGAATTTTAGGCAAGGGTGTAATTTTCCCTTAAGCAATACTTCTTTTAATTATAATCACTGTTTAAATTCATTTCATTTCGTGCATGTTTGCTACGTTGTCAGATCAGACATTGTCGCTATGTTCCAATATAAATTTCTGTAGTCAGGGTTACAGTAGTAAAATTTTTTTAGCACCATGTTTGATGGATTTGTCAGTTATATAATACGAGCAAAAAGCTCGTCCGTCCAAGGACGTTCCTCAGTCGTTTCGGTGGCATGTTGTCTAGGAGTAACAGTAGTGATTAGCAGGAATGACATACTTCAAGATGGGAACACAGTACTGAATGACAACAAAAATACTGCAACAAAAATAACTAGTTTTTGAACGTCCTGGAAAATTTGGTCACTATGGAAATTAGATTTAATTTTTCTTCGCTAGTAATTAGTAATTGGCTGTAGGAGCTTTAAGTACCAATCGCTATCGAGGACCGCACAGACAACTGCCTTTTATTATGTAAGATTACTGATGAATATTGAAAACTTTTAAAAATACATAATTTTTCTAAATGAATTCTATATTTTAAAAACATATAAAACTGAAGTGTCAGTTACTTTTTAGATTGTTATTGTTATAAATTTTTACCTTTATTAGAAAATTATTAAATTTACCAAGCAAAAAATACCATTTGTGGCAGTGTTAAGATTCAGGAAAATCAAAATTGGCTTTGCCCCCACAATTTAATTTTTTTTCTCACCAAATTTGAAAATATTTCAATTTTGGTTTTTAAAAAAAGAAATCACTTTTAAGGTAATTTTTTGTTGATTGTCATTCAATACGCAATAAAACCTCCACAATTGTGAATGCTTGGATGCCCTCCTAATCTTGCAGTGATTTTCACATAACAGACATGACACTTTTGTTAGACTTAATTGTCTAATGAAATAGTATATATATGTAGGAATTTTTAGGCTTCTTAAACCTTCTGCTAATTAATTTAATTTTTAAAAATGCTAAAAATACATAAAATACATTATATAGTGAAATTTGTCTTAAGATTGGAATCTTTTATAAGTGCTAAGAGAACTTTTAATAAAGCCATCAATTTTCTTTACATTGATTGTTTCTTTCCCTTCATGAATTAAAAATAATAATATTGTTTTGAGAGCCAAGCTGAAACAAGTCAATAAATTTAGTGCTCATGCTTATAAATAGAAATCTTTGTTTCACCTGCAGACTCTGGTACTGAAAGCCAAACTTCATCTACAAGTCATATCTTTGCCATACCTCCAGGCCAGATGGCAATGGTAAGACATAGTCCGGCTACTCAGACATCGACCAGGCCATCGTGGCCTGCTGCACCATCATCGTCTCCACCAGATGTTGATGATGCAGTTAGCCATTCAGCAACAGCTAGTAAGTCTTGTTAAGTGATGATCTTAACCTGGAAAATATAAACTTTTAATTTTAATATAATTGTTTCAATCTTGATTTTAAAAAAATAATATTTTGTTTATTGTTCTGAATAAATGATCTTAGATGTTATTACTCCTCAAATTTCATGTACACACACTCATTTATTATTTTTATCTCTCACTTCTAAAAGTTCTTTTGTGATATATATTTTTGTTTTAAAAATGTTTACTAATGTATTTTTAATTATTTTTTTTATTTCACTTTCTAAAACTGTTGCAAGTTTCCTGTAGTATTGAGGATATATGACTATATTCGAACATCTGTGATCATTACATGATACATTTTCTTATTACATTTAATGTTTAAAAATTTAAAGGACATGGTATCCAAAATTCCTTTCTGCCTTTACATTATAAAATATTTCTTTCATATTTCAGACCTTCATGGAGCTATTGGAGAACACAGGCGCACCAGCCGTTCGTCCTCAGTTTCATCAGGTGGATCTAGTACTAACAGTGCAGATGGACTTGAATCTACCCGTCAGCAGACCCAAAGTAGGCTTTCTTTGGCTCTCCAATCTCACCCATCTGTTCAAGATTCATCATTAGATCATTCAGTGTCCATTTTACAGTCCACTCTACCGATGAATGGGAACCATATAGAAAAGAAAGATCTTTCTGACCCTAAACAGGTACTTGGGATAGCATGTTGCATTGATTGCTTCAACAGTTATAAACATCCAGTCAAACATATGGTCCAAAAATATATATAATTACACATAAAAATTACAGTTGAACCCAGTTATGACGACGGCCTAGGGGTTTGGCAAAAAGCGTCAATATAACCGATGATCCAGATAAATGACAGCCAATATGGCAAATATATTAACATGTGCTCGAAATTTCTTTATGTACTTGATGTGTGTTCTTATTCTGCATTCTCAAAATCTTTTGGAGGAGGATTTAGACCACAAGACCTATATCTGTGATGAACTGCGCTCAAAATGTGCGCTAATAAATGAGAATGTACATCCACATGTTTTTGGAGTTTTTTGGTTTTTACACAATAGCTTTGCACTTATTTGTTTGATGCGGTAAAAATGTACATACATGTTTGCGAACAACAAAAGTCATATGTGCACCAACTGCTCATCCGTTTAATCAGGACTGGTTAACCTTAACTTCATCTAGTTGGTATATTAGCTTATTACCTGGAGTTAATTTTTTGTTGTGTTACGGCAGAATACCAGAGCCAACACGTGAGTGTCCGTGACATCAAAGCGTTTTCTTAATAATAATATTCAGATCTATAAATAATATAAAAATACACGTCATCACTGTTAGTGGAGTTTGCTAGTGAATGATTTTTAATTTAAAAAGTATTGCATAGTAAGCAAAGCATAGTACCAGAAGTAACACAGCGCTGAGAGCTGAACGCAAGGGGGCTGTGATGTCAGCAGCAGACCTCGTGAGGTAGAAATTTGATGCCTTCCCCTTGTTGGTTCTAAAAAATTTAATGGAAAATACGGACCGAAAAGTAAAAGGGGCTTTTCTTTTTAGGATTAACCGGTCCGTAAGAACAAACTGACTTGACAACAATTAATAATCGAGATAACCAAAGTTAAGTGGCAAATTTGGCACTATTTTGTGCTTGACATAAAAGAATTGACATAACCGATGAGAAAATGCTTAAGACAAAGAGAGTTTGGTGGTTCCACTTCAAAAGCGTCGACTTAATAGGGTTGGCGAGATAAAGATAACCAAGTTCGAGATAAGTGGGTGGGTTCGACCATATTTCAATCTACTCAACGTACAACTAATATTTGATAATATCATCGGCACTACTGGTGAAATGGAAAAAAAATGTGTATCCCCAATCTTGCACCATTTTAAATTCTGGGTTGATGCACACAGCAGGAGTAAAATATTTTACCCAGGCAAAAAAGGAAAAAAACAACAATTTTTGTAAAAGTTAATTTTGCAGTGGCTGGCTTATACAATATTTATAGTAACATTTTTCAGACATTACCCTGTCACACTCAATTTTTTTTATTGCTTTGAAACATTTTAAATCTTTAACCACTCAACTGATTCTTTTTTTCCCGTCCATAAGACTTCCTACCGTTACTTTGAGCCTAAAAATATCTTATCTATTTTTCACTTCACTTTAACTTAACCAATTCCTTCAAATATTATTCTTCCCTATAATACAAAAAGATATAGCAACAGAAATTCTGTCCTGACATATTATATATTTATTGCAATGGAAATTTAATCAACGCTGTCATTTTCTGGTTTTGAATTTCAAAAGATCTTCTACCCTGCTCTTTTAATTGTTACAATTTTAGACATACTCCTCAATTATGTTTTAAAAATAGTTTTAATACTGCCTTGCTAACAAGGGTTAAAAATTATAAATCTAACAAACGGTTTTAATATTTACAGCCTCAAATTGATTTAGAGCGCAAGATGGCGTCACTTTCGGCATCAGATTTTGGTGTAACTAAGGATGACTCTGGGCCTTTTGGATTATTTATGAGTGGACAAAATGTTGGCCATTTAAATCAAGATATACAAAACTTCCCAGATCTTAGTGCACCAAGTAAGTAGTTTATTTTAAACCTGTTTTCCTTACTTTCAATATTTTGTGTTGTTTTTTTTATTAAAAATAATTTTTGTCTAAATTTTTTTAAATAAAGCTCTTTCTTTTTTAAAAAAATAGCTGCTTTAACAACTATTTAAAAAGGTCAAACTTCACAGTTAACAATTGAAGACCCTAGTACTACAAGTACTTAGGTCTCATTTTTGTCAAATTCAAACTAAACGTAGAACAATTAACTCTGGATCAGACCAGTCTGTTGTATAAAGTTTCAAAAAATGCATTGTTAATAGGGCCTCATTTATCAAAGCCTAAATTTTGTTAATGCTATCTTTCATCAAAGAGACACAAAATAAATTAAACTTTATTATCTCAAAATGCGTAATTTGTGACTTAAGAAGTACTTTTAGCACTAAACTATTCAATTTACTAAACAAGTTTAAAAATTAAATTGAAGGTAATTATTTGTTGATTTGAACTTGTTTTGGAAATTTCAGAGCAAGGAAGACCTATAATAGGTCCAAACAGTAGTAGTAGTAGTAGTAGTTATAATCCACCTGTTACAGAACAAGAAATGAATTCATTGTATGGAGAAAGCTTCAACCACTCATTGTTAACTCAGCCAATCCAGCAAGAACTCAATCATATGGGATTGCCAAATTTCTTTGATAACATGCCTTCAACTCCAAGTAACGATCTTGGAGCCATTGGAACTGGCTCTTCATTTACTGGAAACTTTGGTATGGGTACTTTCCAGCCTTTCTTGAATGAAAGCAACAGTCTTTTTAATTCTGCTTTCTTTGCTGGAAATCAGGGCGTTCATAACAAAAGTAGTGGCTTCTATACAGCTCCGTCACAAGCAAGTTTTAATAATGCCCCTGGTCCAAATGGATTCAACACATCTCCTGTACTGTCTAGCTTCAGTGGTACTTCAGCACAAACTGGATTCAATAGTGCAACAGCTTCTAATGGTGGCTTTAGCAATGCCTCTGGATTCTACTCTCCAACTAGACAGGGTGGTGATTATTTCACATCTCCTACTGGGAACTTTCAAGCTTTTAGTTCTCAGGACTTTAGCCTCCCTCCACCTACTCAACCATGGCGAGGTGGGCCATTTACAAGTAACATGCCAGAGTCTATTGTCAAACAAGTCACCTGTGATTGTTGTAACAAGCAGAAAAAGTGGCCTCATACTCTTGATTGCCTTCACAGCTTCTGCTTTTCCTGCATAGCATCACGCTTTAATGCAGCAGATAAAACCATCTCATGCCCCAAGTGCACCCGCAAAACTATAGCCAAAGATGGGCCTTGCAACATACTCCTTGACTATCAAGGTGCCAGATATATGAGAGAGAAATTGAAGATCTTCCCATTCAGCTGCACTGGCTGTACCCGTGATCAGGAAGCTGTTACCTGCTGTACCACCTGCATGGCTTTTCTTTGTGCTGAATGCAAGGATGGACACAAAACCATTCATCATTTTCAGGGCCACAATCTCACCCCCATTACCAAGATAGGAAAATGTATTGATGGTGACTACAAGCCCCTTTGCGAAAAGCATGTTAGTGAACCTCTGAGCAAATACTGTTGCACGTGTGAGCTAATGATGTGTGACAAGTGCGTCAGTGACCATCACCACCCTGAGTCACCAAAAAACAGTCATGATATTCATGAGATTTATTATATTGTTGTTGAGAGATTGAAGACCTGGAATGAGGATGCAAGTATCAAGCACAAAGATGTCATGGAGATGACCAAAAAAGTTCCTGTGCTGCTTCAGTCCATGGACAACAAAAGAAGGGGAATACGAAAACAAATAGAAGACTACTCTGATTACTGTAAAACTGTTGTAGATCAAAACCGAATGGCTGCTTTGGAGATGTTGGACAAGACTCATGCCGCAATGGAGGGTCATGTAATGCTTTGGTCCAAGCTGATCTCTGCCATTGAACAGGAACTAGAGGCTGTATCATCTTTCAACACTCGCACTTTGGAAGGAGGATCCATCTTAGATCTTCTTAAATTGTTGCCAACAATGGAAAATGAGTACAAGAGATGTGTTGCAGGCTATGCAGATACTGTTAAAGACAATGAGGGAATTAAAATTGATATAAAGTTTGATCCCAATTACAAGGAATCCCACACTGTTTTAAACCAGAACTTTATGTCTATCAGCTTTTCAGTAAATGATGTAGAACAGAAGGTCTCACCCACACCAGGGACTCAGAGGAATGAGTTTAACAGGGGACGCACCATGTCCGATTATGCTGTTGGAGGATCTGATAATCCAGATTGCAATTATCAACGTTGGTCTGCTGCACCTGATTCCATGTCTATCTCAACCTGGAATAATGTCAATGAACGAGACAGGAAAGGTGGCACCTTTATACCCCACCTGAACCGCTGCCGCACCAAAACATCTTACATTCATATGTTTGGAGAGTATGGTAGATCAGAATATGCCTTCACAGAACCTAGTGGTCAAGCTTACTTAAAGGATGGATCTTATGTCATTTGTGACACAAACAATCATCGCATTGTTTACTACAATAATAAGCATGAATTTGTTCGTACTATTGGCCAACCACCTAATTTGCCACCAGTGGCTGAGGACTCAGAAAATCGCAACAATGGTCTTCGCAACAAAGGCTTTACACGGCAGGAGGGCTTCCTTTACTTTCCAAATAGGGTGGCTATATGCCCCATCACACAAAATATAATAGCTACAGAGCGCCCACCAAGTCATGACATTCAGATCTTTACCATTGAAGGAGAGTTTGTAAGATGTTTTGGAGGCAACATATTACAACATCCAAGAGGAGTTACTGTAGATGAAGAAGGAATCATTATTGTTGTGGAATGCAAAGTAATGAAGCTTGTCATGTTTGGCCAAGATGGGAATTTTATTGTCTCGCATTCCCTCACAAAAGATCTTGAGTTTCCCAATGATGTTGCTGCAAAAGATGGTAAGATCTTCATCAGCGATAACCGAGGCCACTGTGTGCAAGTTTTCAATTATGATGCAGATTTTTTGTACAAGATTGGCAATGAAAGCATTACCTACTTCCCGATTGGAGTCTCCATCAATTATCTTAATCAAGTAGTTGTCACAGATAATCATAACACATTCAACATCACTGTGTTTGATATTAGTGGTCAAGTCCTAAACATTTTTGAATCAGTCAGTAAGCTTGCCCAATGCCATAATGTAGCAGTTCATCCCAGCAGTTTGGAGCTCATGCTAACAACCAAAGATTGCAGTGTCTACTTTTTCAACTATGACCCAAACGTTGCTCACCCTCAAACCCCACCAGCCAGCCGACCAGGCCATATTCTGAACCCTCGAAGAGGAGGTCGTGGCAGTGGTAATGGAGGATCCACCAGTTCATCTTTCTACTGAGTTCTATTTTTTCAGGTGGCAAGTCAAGACAGTAGGAGAATCTGGGTAGTTTGTTTCTGTTTCACAAGGATTTTTAATGAAAATTTTGTGTAAAATTTTCCTGTTTATTTGAATTAAATTTTTATGTTATTGCCCTTTCACTGCAGGACATAGCCTTGTTAATTGTTGACCTGTTACCATTTAAATCATCACCATATGGACCAATAACAGCCATACGATACACAAACTAAAAATATTAAAAAGCATTATGCGTCCTGTGGCATTTTAAAATTAAAAGATATCAAATGTCCGTAATATTTGTTATTCTAAATTTTATCCTTGTCCAAACAGCTATTATTAGTATTTTTTTATCATAATTGTTGTGGGAAATCTTATTGTTATCATTGTTTATCAATATTGTTATTATTGTTTATTAATATTGTTATATTGTCGTAATATTTAGTGGTCATGATACTTTAATGAATTGTCCTTGTTGGAGCAAATTTTTAATGACTTTGTTTTTGTTAGATGTATAAAATGTAAATGGGTTGTGTTATCTCTGTTGAACCTGAAATCTGACTGTTTCTTAACTTGTATTCAGGGTAGGAGGTGTAACAGAAATTTCAGTAAGTTAATTTGTTGAACACATTTATTAATAAAATTGGTTTTGTTGATACTCTCATCTAATACCTCATTTCCAGTGATAACTCCACAACAAAGTAATAACATCAAATCCAAATAACTTCAGCACTTGAAAAATAAAAATAAATTCCAAAAGCCATATTTTTTCCAAAGGCATCTTTTCAAATATTTTTTTTTTCAAATCTAAAAAAAAAAACCCTAGCATTTTAATAATTATATAATATCAAGATATTGTTTATAAAATACTTTCTACCAGTTAGGGAAAAACTGTTTGAATTTAGCCAGTTATTTTTTTACAGGGAGAAGTCATAACTAATAATAATTTAGAGATTTCCCTCCGTTTAAAAATAAAATATTTTTACAGTTATTTATTTAATTTATTCAATAATAAGATGGCACTTTTCACAGTTGTTTTTGCTCATTTTAATGTTTATTTTTATTCAAAATTCAGCTGGAAATGGAGTTAAATTTTTAAAAATTCAGTGTCTGGACATAGGATATTTAATGTTGTTGGTTGTAACAGCAAGAATGTTGGCGTGACCCTTGCCTGTGAAAGTAAATGAAAATCTCATATTTATAAAATTAATATTTCAAGATATTTTATTTGCTTTTGACTTTGATACATCTTATCAGTCTGTGCAATATGTTCTAATATTACAGTACATGTTTTGGGTTTATTGTAAATTTCTATTTTCTTTTTTTTTTAAGTTAATCATTTTGTTAAATTTGAAGATTCAATCTGTTGATTTCTTCTTTTAAAAATAAGAATAGTGCCAATAATTGCCTTTGTGTGTTGAATTTTAGAAGAAAAAGTTTCTGGCTTCATTTCTAGCTGAATGTTTTTACAAAGATGCACTCCTAAATTCAAATTATAAATTATAAATGCAACCAAATTCGTTTGTAAATAACCCACTGTTAAACAAATATTTTCAGTTAATTATCTGTGTTACTTGATATTGTGAATTGATATATTTTTTTAAGGCCATTTTTGTTATCAACTAACCCATTGTTAAGCCAGAACTTTATTTGTCTGGGGCATTGGAAAAATACATGTATGTAAAGATCTGGCATGCTAGCAGCTTACATTTGAAATTACATGTTTCATGCACAACACTTCTGCAAAAGCATTTTCCACCCCAATCTGTACGAATATAGTTCTGATAAAGGGTTGTATGTAAAGTTGTGGGCATGGTCATGTTTTAGAGATTACTATTTACCTCATTCAGTGCATTGTTTATGTATTTGATCATTATAAACAGCTTGTTCAATTTTTTTTAAAAATTTTGTTTTGCCTAGAACTAGTTCCTGAATGCTTTAACATTGAGTAAGTGCATAATAAGTTTAAGTGTGTCTAATACATAAAGATCTTAACATTTAAATTTTGTTATATATATATATATTATTATATATATAATGAATTGTCATCTTTCATTCTTGTCAAGTGTGATTCTATTATTTATTCATTAAAGTACTGTAATATTCAATATATATTCATGAAAAAAAGAGGGAGAGATAAAAAAGAATAACAACCAGTCATTATTTATTAATTTTATATTTATTTGAAAAAATATTGATACATTTAAAAGTACCTCACCAGCGGTGTAAATTTCAATTTATTCCAAGATATAATTTGTTTAAATATTGGTCTTATAAAATATTGTTTGTCCAAATTCTGCTTTAACCAAGTTCCTGATAACTTGTCAAGTACAAGTTAAAACATGAATAGGAGATGCTAATTACTTGACATCTAATTTTAAAAGTACCTTTGAACTCCGTATTTTTTATAAGACCAATAAACATTATGTATTATGTGCCATTGGTGTAGATGCTATTTTTTCCTCCATTGTAATTCCTCGGTTTAGCAATATTTTTTATGTAATCCCCAAAAGAAATATGCAATGCAATTAATTTTTCCACATTTGAATTATTTTTAAGCAAAATAATCTTTCTGTTATTTGAATCCTTACCCCCCAAATCTCCCACTCCTGATCCTCCCTTAACCTTTGCATTTCACACTCTTCCTGTTCTTTCAGTCATTTATCGTTGCACACAAAATCCCTGAGTCATTTTCACATCAGTTGAACAAAGTTCTTCCAAATGTTGTTGCTTGTTAATATAAATTGATTAACATTGCTTGTCCATCAACCAGTTTTTTTTTAAATTTCTTTTTTAAAACTTGTTTTTATTGCAGGAGTTTTATGTAGCCAAAATCAAAATATCAAGTATAGTTAAACCTTAAGGCAACTGCTAAATTGTTGTGCAATGTATTTCAATCCTGCCTTAACTTGTTCTTGAGTTTCACAATTACATTCTGACATACATTAGTAATAACTATATACCTGCGACTCACATGACAAAAATAAATCATGGAACTAAGTGTAGGCATTATTAAAATTATTTTATGGGAAAAGATCATTTATTGCCTAATATCAATATTTTTAATGGAATTGAAATAAATATAAATTTACAACAAAAAAAATAAATATCTGTTTACATCTGACTAGTATAGTATTCTTCAAAACGTTTAGCTTCATTATTGTTTGGTCATAAATGGGATCATTCCAACCTATACAAAAAGTGCCTAAGTCAATGCTTTTCTTAGAGCAACTTCCCACTGCAAAGCCAATAGCAGTCCTTTTTTTTAATGTTCTCTTTTACTTTACATGATAAATTTAAAAAGAACCTAGCTGTAGTTTTACAAAAAATATGTTTTTTTTAAAACAATGGATTATATATTGTTTGAGCTTAAATTTTCTGAGTGTGAACTATGGAAATTTATATATTTGAATAGCATTGAAAAATTTTTAATCACCCTCTCTTTCCCCACTTTCCAAAGAATTTCTTAAATTTTGGATTCCATAAATTTTTAAATAAAATTAAACTTTTAAAAAATGTTTCTACACTTACTTATCTTTACACACATTTTTACCATTTGCTATTGAGAACTCCTTAAAAGATATTTTAAACTTTATTTGAAAAAGAACCTTCTCAGAAATTTGTAACAGTAAATAAATCTATATATTGGTATTGTTTAACAGTTGATGTTGTTTGTTGCTGCTGCTGCCCTTATAAATGGAATATTTTTATGTGTCATGAACTTGTCTCAACTTTGTTAGCACAGCATGCAACTTTTTTTTATATAGGTTCTTTGCACGCTCTAAGTCCAATTATTGGTCTTTATCAGGTTATATTTATTGAGATTCCTTACTAATAATTCTTATTACTAACTCTACAATAAATCTTGTTTGATAGTGTAGATGATTTCCCCCACCCATTTCTTTGGTTATATTTTTTTCAATTTAATATTTTTCTTGATATTTTCTTTTGTTGTTGTCATATTTGGGCAAGAACATCTGCATGCTTTTGATACACCTATAGAGCTGAGTGTTTATGCTTGATATGTTAAAGGGATAAATATTCATCCTTTTTTTGATACAATGACATTTTTAAAAGAAAAACAATTACTTATTATTAAAATGATAATTTGCATTGCTCATGTGTTATCTTACCAAATTTGTTGAATCCATTCTTAATTTTTGTTATTGTTATACACCCAATATCAAATTGCCCATATTCGTGTGGTGTTGATTTTGCCATGGCATACCACCAAATAAGCAATTAAAAGTTGTGACCTTTCCTGACCATTTGAGACTTTTCTATACAATGAACTTGTATGATTCTATGATTGACCATTTTTAATAGACATATAGGAATATTTTACATTTATAAGTCTGTAAAAAAAAATATTCTTTTTAATTCCAAAAAAATCCAATAAACATCTATGATTAGATATATTTTAACAATTGGTTAAATTTAGTACATCTTGATAATAGATCAGTCATGCACAATCTTCAAGAAAAAGAAACTTCTTTGTGTGCACACTAATTTTTGCCAGTTTTATATCTTGGATGCATTCAGACCAAGAAAAATAGTGCCAACATCATTTTACATTAAAATAATTTTTTTTTTTAAATAGTCTATTTAAATCATTCCCCCTTGTCATAATTTATAAGAATATCTCACCTCAAGGGAATAAATTACAGTGTTTAACAAAAATTAAGTACGCTTTCTTCAAACTTGTCTTAGGGGAACTAAACTACATCAGAGCAACATATAATTTTTAAAAAATTTGATTGTTAAAAAGTAAAATATATTTTTATAGTTTCCCCTAATTATTGTATATTGAGATATTTATAAATCATGAAAGCACATTTTTCATCTAATGAAATGAGGTTTTAAATGCTAATTGCTGTTATTTTTTTAATGTAACTGAACGGTTGGTGTTGGAGTTACATAAATGCTACGTCACAATGTTCACCTTGCTATCCTTTTTTTTTTTTTTGTTGCTTTTTTCATTTGCAACTGTATCTAACTTGTTGTAATTGTTAAAGAAACATCCACTTAAATGATATTCGTTTCCTCATTTTCTCACACAAGACCTCCCAAAAAAAGTCATTTTGTCTTGGAGAGAACATCTTCAAGTCCTCATAATGTATAAAATCTCTTTCATTAAAAAAAAATTCTTTGTGGTCATAGCATGACATTAACTGCCTGTAAATATGTTATGAAATTTTTTTTTAGTTGCGTTTTTATTTAATAGATGTTGTGAAAAGTATATGTTACCATATTTGTACTTGAAAAAGTTAATATTGTAATTTGTCTATATTTTTCATAGTTAAGGCTTTTCTTCTTTTTCACTATTGAATTACATAATTTGATATAAATTACCCTTTCTCCAGTTTTGCTTTAACTTATGCCCTTACTAAATGTTTAAGTAAGATTTTGAATATATAAGCCATAAAATATTCTGTTCCTTACATATTAAGCAGTAAGTGTAGTAGACTTAACTGCAATTAACCAGGAACCTTAACTGATTATTCTTCTCCACATTATTAAATTAAATTTCTCAATACATCTATGTTAGCCGTAATTAGCAGTGTTATTTGTTTTGAAATAGTGCTTAAGACTGTGTTGACCAGATGATCTAGTCTTCTATGTGATTTTGATCTATACTCAGGTCATTTAATTATTTAGGATGCAGCATCAAAAGTTTGCTTCAAATGGAGAAAAAATATTGTGCTGGAAATGTTGAGCTAAATTTTATGGGTTTTTTCTCTTCTTCATTTCTAGGCATCCCCAAATAAATTTTTATTTAAGAACATTTATTTAAGAATAATAATTTTTAGAAAATAGTTTCAGATTTTAAAAAGCAGCAATGCAAAAATTATTGATTCCATTATACAAGTGAATTAAATGTCTTTGTTGTCAGTTTTTTCAGTTTCAAGTTAATGATATCAATGTTCTTGAAAAATATTTAATTTGTAATGCAGATACATGTCAGAATAATAGGGATTGTTGATACAAAATGTGAAGGAAAAAAAACAAACTAGTAATCAATTACTATTGCTAAAAAAAGAGATAAGCCTATTTGAAATCCAATGCATGTTTCTAAGCAATCTATAATTTTTGTTTCCAACTGGTATTTAGTGCATTTCCCACTTGAAAATGTATATGTTTTGCAGATCTTCAGTATTGTCTGTCCTCTGGAAAGGATCCTTTTTCATAGCATGTTAATATTCCTGCTTTCTTCCTTGACCTTTGGTAGTGATGGATCTCAATTTTTAAATTCCAACTTCTTTTGATAGAATATAGGCACTCTTAACATTTTTATATCTAAAAATGACATAAATCTAATAAGAGTATATTTTCTTTTACAAGTCTTATGAGTTCAAAGGATCTAGGGAATTTTTTTCTTTCGCTCTTTTTAAAATTTATTTTCGATTAATGCACATTTGAAGAAAAAAAGATTTTGACCAATTTTATTAGAAATATTCTTAATGGATTTAAATCTCCATCTTTCAGTTGTTTTTTTAAAAAAGGAATTATATGGATATTGTTTTACAGTAATTAAACTCTTTAACAACCAGTGGTGTGCTTTTTTTTCGCAAACTCAACAATAAATTAACCAAAATAATGTTGGCTAACTTTTTTTGAAGATTATTATTATTGAAACCAAAAACTAAATGTAAAGTAAGACACATAAATTACATTGTTTTAACCACTTCTCAGAAGACTTGTTACACAAAGCATATGCAATCTGCAAAATTCCATAATGATACTCAAATTTACAGCTACTATTTTAACCTTACAGTCATCAACCCTCATTGTATGTCAATTATGTTCCATTTTTAGTTCAAAATAAATAGCACAACTTAGCAGTACCTATATATATTGTGTAGGTCATGAAAATACTGAAAATTTGCATTGTCCTACAAAGATCAATTGTTTCTTTAAAATATTTATCAGATTTTGGCTACACACCAGCCTTTCCAACATCTCCCACAATACCCTCTCCTCTATCAAATTTAATGATGTGATAATGAAAATCAAAACTGTTTCAAATGTTTTTAAAGGTTCTTATTTGTTACAATTTGATTCATTCCTCTCTATTTTTCTTTTAGTATTTGACTTCTTAGTATTACATTATCAAGGTGCTAACCATTGTCTGTTTATAGATTGCACACTTTTCCTTCATACTTGGGCTTGTTTTTCCATTAAAAGATTACAAAATCTCATTCAAGGAGGGGCAAACTAATTATTTTAAAAAAAATAAGCCAGCTATGTGGATAGTGTTACCCTGTAATATTAAATTAGTGAGATTATGAATGTAGCTTTGTTGAGCTTCAATATAAAATAATGGGGCATAACTGTCTGAATAAGGTATACCCTAGGTTACCTAGCACTTCATATCAATAATTATTTTATTTTTCATTTTCAGTAAGTTGTTTCAAGTTGCAGACTAAAAAGATTGTTGTTGTTTTTTTTTTTAAAATATGAAATAATAATAAAAAAAGTATCATTTAGCTTTTTAGGGTTAATAAGGAGAGGGACTTTGATTATTCAGTTATTGACGACAATAAGCAGTGTAATTTTACAAACTTATTCTATTTTTATGATACTTCTAGTAATAATGCAAATTAAGAATCATATGAGTTAATAGTCTTAAGATATTTTTGTACAAATGTTACAAAATGTTGCAATTTTTTCAATGCATTAAAATCAATACGCACTTGCATTAATTTTTATTGCTAATTTAAAAGCAACTTTTGTCTTTTCTCCATGTCATTATCACACAAAAATCCATTTTTAGGATGGGTCGCCACAAAATAGGACATTAGTAATTCTTTTTCATCTAAGGTATAATTTTTAAAATCTAAATGTGACCCTCAGTCTATTAAACAGTGGCAGCAGTAATGCTTTTCACTAAGAAACAAAATCTATGTGCCGCCCACCCCCACCCCTTCAGAGTCAATTAATACTACACCTCATAACTAATGTTTTACTTATAAGATAATATAACCCACCAAATCCACTGTTTTTAGGATCTCATTTAGGGACTGTCTGTAGTTTTTGGTGTGCTATTAAACTGGTCATGACACCGTAAAAATATAAATAACCCCTTTTCAGACCATGGCGGCTTATGGGGCAAGTGAAGTAGCATTCACAAGTTTTATTGACCACTCATGAGCAGGCGATTGTTTGGTTAGCACAATGCCTCGGGGGCCTTGCCAGTACCGTGGCTCAAATCAGTGACTAGGGTTCTTGCCTCTGTTCGACAGTCCAGCGCACTACTACTTAAAACACTGCGCCCCTATGTCATGACACCGTACTTACTTTTATTTTATTGACTTATGAGTGTTATTTATATTTTAGAAATATTATTATAAATATTGTTCTGCTGAACTAGTTGAAATTTTAAGGAAATAATGCTATAAATAAAATAGAGAGAGATATTTCAAAATTAACTCTATACTCATCTTATGAATACTATAGTAAATATCTAACTCTGAAAGTTGTTTAGTTTTTGACTCTAAGTTGGTGTGGTTTTTGACATTTCTTTACACACTTTGTCTGATTTTGTGGTGACTCATCAGAAGTAGGGCCAAACATTCACTTTTGTCCTCACATTCTCACTATCAAAGCTCAGTTTGTTAATTGTTGCTGTAGCTAAACCACAAAACGTCTTCAGGTACTTGATAATCACTTGATAATCACAGATGTTATGAGATTCTGTCCACATTCCAAATCCACTTTCTACATCATGACCCTAACAAACTTCATATATCCTTATTTTATTTTATCTATTTGCTTCATACATAAACAGAAAAGTCTGAATAAATTTATTCCACAAGTTATTTCTAATCTGTCTTTAGTGAAGGAAAAAATTAAAATCTTCTGTTCTCAAATTAAATTCTTATTCTACTACAATGAAAAGAGAAGCTAATTCATTCTTTAGGCTAAAGGATTTTTAAAACAGTAATTATTTTTACCGAGCCTATTTTTTCAACCGCCTTCATTAATTTACTACTTGTCATGTGCTATAACAGGCAATGGCAACAAGCTTTTTTTTCTTAGTTAATTTCTTGAAAAACATCCTTGAATAGTATTTTGGTTTTAGAGGTAGGAACTGTTAATTCTGTTTCAAATGGTTAGGTTGGAAAAATGTATACTGTGCTTTTTATCATGAACAAATATTCTTTAGGTCCCTTCCAAGTATCAAATTTCAATTTGGCGCTTTAAAAAGTTTTTTTTTTACTTGTGCTTATTTAAACCTACTTTCATGTTTGTAATAGAATTTCAAGGGGATTTTTTAGGGAAATACTTAATTATGAGTATATGTAAACAAGAGAAAGGCCCAACATTTTCATAGTGACTGTATTTTGTTCAATTTCATCAAAATATCAATCTGTTTCGTATTTTAAAAAGCTTTTTACATAGATGAAATGCTCCTCTCATTGAATTATTTGAATTGACTAACATAGAATGATGCAAACAATGGTGCTCTTCAAAATTGATAATGTCTCCCTATCATTTCTTGCCCCCGACTCCCTCCCCCTTCTCTATTTTGTTTGCCTTGTTGTGTACTTTACAAACTGTTTTCTGGAGGATTTCCATTTATATTTGATTGTCAAATCATATTTCACATATGCATTTAATACATTGCTTGTTGCTTATTACTTTTTCTTTTTACTTAAATTTAATTATTTTTTTAAATTGTTATATTTATATCAACAAACAAAAAAATATTAAAATAAAAATTGCAATGCTGTTGCACTATTGTTTTTATAATCCTATTTCAATGTTTGACAATTGTGATCTGCTGATTGAAATAGGAGAACAAGATTTTTCTTAACATGTCTAGTCAGCACACCTTTATGTTTTGAATGGATGGGCCAAGAACTAAATACAGTAGGTTTTTACAACATGAATTAAACTGTAACCTACGTAGAAAGATATATTAATAAACTCCAAGCATTATGATATTAAATAAAGGCCATCCATAGATGAGCATTGCTTCCATCTAATAAATTGTTATGATACATTATTGACATGCCTATTCATATCTCAACTGCCCAGTAATGTATTGTGTGCTTTTAGATGAAACATTAAAAAGAGATATTAATGCCTTTTTTTTTACTTGAATGTAATGCCTTTTTTTTTTCAGACATATCTGGAAAACTCCTAACCTCTAACCATATAAAGAGCATTTGATTTAGAAATGTCATTACTGTCTGTTTATATTGAATCAACTTTTCCATAGGTGTTAAGTTACAATAGAGGAAACTATTCCAACCTCTAGCACAAATAATTGACCCCTCCCCTCCTTCCACTGATATCCTTGGCTTTGAGTTTTCCAGAAGTTCCAAGTAGATGAACCTGGTCACATTGATACATAATAATCTTAAATATTTCAATCTTGATCAGTACGTGAAATGAATTGTCATGACAGAGTTTTCTATACTTCCTAGCTTTCATTCCTGTGCCCTGAAGTCTATGTAACTTACTAGTTGTTGTTACTCTTTTTCATAAACATTATTATTTTTTACTTTGCCTCTTAGAATAGCATTCAGGATCACAGAGATGTTTCTTTGTTGATCAAAAAACAGCCCTTTTTACAGATATTTGTATGAAAATGTTATTTAGCACATCATGTCAATGTTTTTAAAGTGGATCTAGTTATTTTTGTTTTATTTTGATGGTATTAGATGTGACCTATTGCTGGGTAATGTATTTTTAATATATGTGTATATCTTCATGTTTTGCTAAATAATATATTGTCCCTCACTAACATAAGTAATAAAACTATGCCTTTGTGTCATTTAAGTTATTAACCATTTATTGATGTATTTGAATGTAATCCTTTTATAAGAGTTTGTCTTGATATTGGTGTTATTTTGCTGCTGCTATGCTTAAATTCATGGTTAACTGGAGTCTAATATTACTTACAACCTCTGTCCTAGTTGATTCATTTTCTTCATCCAAATTTAACAAGGACATGAAAATTTGATAAATCTTCTAGAACAATATTTCCCACAAGGGATCATGAGTTTTAAATTTGTGTAAAAACTTGTGTAATCCTTAATCTTATTTTTTTAAATATAAAATACAAATAAATTGTTACAAATAGTAATGTTCCATTTAAAGTTAATATTCATGTACTGATTGCTGAATCCTTTCTCAATGACATGTTAGTACAATGAATTTTTATACTCAACATTCATGCATTTGATGAACTCCCATGACTTGTTTATGAAAATATTCTGTAACAATGCTTGTAACTTGCTTTTTTATTTATTGATTTTTTTTAAAATTCATCAGATTGTTCTTTTTTATTTGACTCATACATTAATTGATACTGTAGTACAGAAACAAGCATCCTGTATTAGACTGAGTTATTCAATTCACTCCAGCCAAATGTTTCAGTTACTTTGCAAGAGGTTTTTGCATTAAGCACTGATTTATTTATTTCATTATATTTTTTTATATATATATTTTTTTTTTTTTTTGTAGTGAGCAAAATGCTTTTTTATTTTGTAATAACAGTTAGATGATTCCATAATAGTCAATATAAGCTATAGATGTTTAAGTTATGAAATATGTAGTTATTAAAACTACAGTAATATGCTATGAACAATTATAATTTTACACTAAACTGGCCTGTGGCATAACTTCATCTTTCAAGTGTTAGAAAATTATACTTGAAGAATGATTTAACAGATTTTCATTTTCAATGCTTTACTTGCCAAAGGATTTTGCTCCATATTTTAAAAAAATGATTTCTCCCAATAATGCTGTTTAAGCATGGCCAGTATATCATCAATCACTCACCTAATGTTCCAACAAGAATATTGGACACAGAAAGTCATTTTTCTTGTGTTACTAGTGTCAGCTCTAATATTTTATACTAGTATTTATTTAAGGACCCCACTCTCTTTTTTTTTTTACCCTGCTGCACCAAGACTTTTATTTATTTATTACATTAAGTTTCACTCATGCACAATTATGTCCAGCTTGATAATTATTTATAATTTATTTAAGGAGCCTTTGTTCTTTCATGTTATTGGTTTGTTTGTCTCAGCTTCAAACAGCTCTAGTAGATTGATACAGAGATGTCTTGTCTCCTTTGCTGACTGTATGTTACTCCAAAATGTTAACAAATGGTGTCATCTGATGGAGCTGTGCGAATGTTGACTAGTGATGTTACTCCATTCCTTATTTATTATAAAAAAGGAAAACTATAAATAAAATAAAAACTGTTTAAACATGTATTTATCAAACAGCATCCTCTGTTGATCTCAAGTAAATTATAGGATGAGCCAAGTAAGGCTTGTTGAGTTAGATTAAAATAGCTGAACTGGCTCAGAGTATATTTATTCTGATTTTGCTCATCGCACTGCAGATGTTACATTATCACATTACTTACTCACCATGTCTATTTATTAACTCATAATTTAGGCACTAATTTGTTTTTTTTAAATTTTCATTCATGAAACTGATCTTGGATTTGTACAATTTCATTTTGGCTGTCCCTTATTTTTCATTTTTTATTGATTTTGTTTAGTTTCCCTTAATATGATTTAAAAGATGAAAACAATACCACCTCTCACCTGGCCAAAGTTGTTATATTGACAGAATTCTCATGACCACTTGTTATTTTTTCTATGGTAGATAGGTTAATGAATGACTTATATCTCAGAAGAAATCTTTGCTTATTACTACTTTTCACTTTACAAACTTGATATTGGATTTTATAAGGGTAATAATTGTTGGGAATATATCAGTTTAAGCAGAGGCTTTGTTTCATGTCTTAGCTGAGATTAAATATATATATATAAAAAAAAGTAGCTTTCCTTGGCTTAAACTGCCTTTAACTTCATTAAAATCACCAATGTTCAACAAGTGTTAGCACCAAACAAGGAGAAGAAGACTGCACTAACCAAGTGATGTGTATGTTTAAAAATTAATTAATATTAATAGATTTAGTTTTAAAATGTTCAAAACACTTAAATTTTCAAACACCATCTACTCAATGCACTTAAATTTTTGTATTATGAAACATGTTGATTTGTTACAATATGCCATATATATTGTTGATATGTTGCTACACCCATTGCTGTTCAATTTTAGCAATCTTTATTAAATTTCATTTTTTTTTTTTAATTAAAAAAAAAAAGATCAAGAGATTATTCTCAAATTTAAA
Source organism: Radix auricularia (assembly GCA_002072015.1). NCBI lineage: Eukaryota > Metazoa > Mollusca > Gastropoda > Lymnaeidae > Radix > Radix auricularia. Next base: position 46,196 of record MUZC01000755.1, on the reverse strand, counting down.
CTTAGGGTGTCAAAAAAAAGGTTCACAAATTTTAAAGAATTATAACTTAAAATTGACCTCTTGAAAGGATCGCTATTTTTCCAAGATGTTTGATCTAAAAAAAATTAAAGTAGTCTTAAGGCTATTTCATGCATATCACTAGCATTTTAATAATGAAATTCACTTCAGCAAAGTAGCTCTAACTCTTTTTTAATTAAAATAAGTCATCTACTACTTGAAAAATCCTTAATGTTGAATATTTAACCCAAAATGAGATTGGAGATTGGATCGGTAGTAATGTAGTTGAAAGGGAAACAAGCTTAAATTATGAGTGTGATGTAACACTGCCTATAAGTGATAACAATCAGGGAATCATTGGATAAAACTTTTTTTTTTTACTTCATTACAGGCTGTGGTTAAAGGAAAATTGTTTTTAAAAAATTGTTTTTCAAATGATAAATTTGGATGTTGAATTGTACAATGTGCTAATATCTCAAGTGTTGATGTTTCTTCTGACTAATATTATGCAAATCTTGTATGGCTTGACAACAAAACAACTCTGCATTGCTTACTTTCTGTTCTTACTTGACATAGCAACGCTAAGATCACTGCTGACAATGGCTAACATAGTGACTACATTTTATCAGTTGATCAAAGCTGTCTAGAAATATTACAGGAATCATGAAATGAGGCCATTTTTAGAAATAATTAAAATTAAAAATTCTGTGCATTTTTTCCTTCAATCATGCTCACTTTTATTTCACTGCTGCGTCTGACCTCTGGGCAATTAAAATAGCGTCCTTTTCACAAATTATGTTCATATTGTAACCTTTACAATTAAGTAAAAGTAATCTTTCATGGTGTTCTATTTTTTTAGCTCTTTATTTTCTTGTTATAAAAATGAAATTATTTTTATAAGACTTAAAGTTCTCCTTTCCCATCCCATTCTGATATAGAACTGAACACATGTCATGATGAAATCATTAGGGGCCCATGTTCCTTGGAATCTGTTATTCCAATGTTGTAAGTAAATTTGATCAGAATACATTGCACTGTTAACATTTTGTAAGAACTTGACCTTAATCTTGATAGGTCTACAAGTAATGCAGTTTTCATGACCTCTGTAAATCTTTCTACATTGCTGATCAGAGTTTTCAAAAGTAAACAATGAAAGTTTTTATTAGATTGAAAGGGATATTTATATTGCTGTTTCGAACAAATTAATCAAAGCCCACACTCACACTTGACTCAGGTTTTTATGCCAATATTTTTGTTCTAGTTTAATTTGGACTTTTATTGCAATGTTAAATACTAATGTTTATTTTTTCTAAACTGTAAAAGTAAATTGTACCAATATTTCTCTTTACCTAAAACAAAACTGCCATCCCCCAGTAGAAATGGATAATTTATTTATTTTAAAAAAAATTAACCTGTGGCCTAAATTTAAATGCTACACATTTGTGGCTGATGTTGACACTGGTTCTATTATGCAAATTTTGTACCAACATCTCTAGTGCTTGATATAAAAAGAAATTAGCAGTTCATACTCATCATTACACTAGGTGATGCTACACTATAAACTAGTTTTGCTTCATTGAGTTTTCATAAAATTTATTTGGATTTCATCTATACTGCTAATTAGCAATTACTAGATCACATGGACATTTTTTATTATTATTAAGTAAGAATTTGTTTCATCTAGATAAGAAATTTTAGTTGGTTTGAAAGATTATATGTTGCCTCATCGTCAGGTGGGTAAGGCACTCAAGTGTTTTTATATGACTGTCTATCCTATGTTGCAGTGCTTTCTTTGATAGGTTGCAAGATTTGTTTGAATCTGCCAATGAACATGCTTGTAGGCAAGAGTCAGTGATTCTATGCTACTATTGAAGGTTGTGTTATGTTAGTGTTCTATAAATTGCCTCTGAAAACCTTGTGTCTCAACATGTTAACAGACCAATGACATTGTTTTTTTTTTGTTTTTTTACCCTTCCAGTTTAGCAGTTTAGACTGTAACTATAAGCTAAACAAGCAGAAACCATGATGGACATTTCAGCATGATATTCAGTTGTGTGCTCTATATTTTCCCATAAAGTTGTATTTGTCATTGTACTTTTTTAAGTTGATGTAAATTTTACATTTGTTAAAACTCACTGCTTAACAAATCCTATGACTGCATTGATGCTTTTTCTGTAATGTATAACTATGAAAACAGATTCTAAATTCTAATCTATCTATAGGCTATACTGAATTTAACAAAAGATTTATTTAAGCAGGCTCTTAATATTGATTTATTATTAAAACATTTTATCTCATGATTTTCAAACAAATTTGCTTGAAATGTAGTTAAGTTACATGATGGAACATTTCAATTCATTTTGTTACCGAGGTATATGTCTTAATAATCCTTGGCATAACAGCTATGGGGGTTCTTGTTGGTAGAAACTTTATCTGAATATGTTTCTGCCTTCACACTGTCAGTCTCACAAATAAGATAAAATTATTAAAATACGGGCATTTATTTATTAAGCTTTTTCAGTGGTAACTCTGCCCTAGATGTTTTTTGGATATTAATTTCCCCACTCCAAAAATTTCTGTACTAATCTAGCCAGATGGTATGTGTATACGTTATATTTTGATCTATTTCAGACAATTCTTAAATCTTTAAAACGGCTCCAAGTATGAGCACATGATCTATTTTTTTTAATATCATTTATATTTTTTCCTGTTTTTTTTTTTTTTTGATTGATTGTAATTTGTTGAGTGTTTTTGGTATTAATAAATAAAGTATTTGTTTGCTTAGATCACGTGTCACGTTCTACTTCATTGATTTCTACGTTTTTGTTGTTTTTTGGTTTGTTTTTGTTTATCTTTTGAATAGACGTTGAAGATTTCACAATTGCCTCAATTCTTGGATTTTACCTCCCTCTGTCCTTAAAATTCGAGGTTTCTTGTTGGTGGCACATGGAGGCTGCACAGCTTGATTAGTTGTGAGTCAAACTACGTGAAGGGAGGGCAAATGTCCTGCTAACTTCACTCTGGAATGTACAATTTAACTTTTCTCAACTTTATAGCTGTCGGTTGAATACATTTGTTTATACTATACAGTATGTAGGCAATACACGCCTACGTCAATGTCCAGATCTTGAGTCAATATTTCAACAACAAAATTTCGTCATCAATTTTGCATTCATATTGATTTCAAAATACAATTCACTAATCCATTTTTATTTTAACTAGTAACTTTCAGAAATTTTTATCTGATAATCAGTGATATTGTATTTATGTTGGTCTTTACCTTCTTACAAGAGCGCTTAGTTCGATTGGTATAGTTCAAGTACAAGGTGCGCAACCTTTGAGTCATTGATGGCCGCATTTTAAAAAAATCCTTGTGCTACGGCCGCCAAATAATGTGAAATGAAAATCGAAACGATCACTATAATAAAAAAAAAGTTTACCTCTCGTAATAGTCAACGCGAGACAATAATGACATCATCATAATGTATTGTAGGCAAACACAGTGCTTCATTACAAACAAAAACATTTCAATTTATATTTTCTATTTCTACTATATTGAACATTGTCATATAAACCTAAAATCATGTAAGAAACATACAGTATAAGGATATTTTTAAGTGGCATTAATTAATACACTAAGAACACAATAATTGAATAACTGATAAGCTGATCACTAACACTGTCCATGTAACTTATCAGTCCAGAAATTAGTGTCTGCTTTGCTCTTGGAAGTTTGCTCACGCAAAGTTCGGGTAGTCGCTGGAGATCATCAGTCGTATTCCTGACACCAGATTGGTGTCCGCCAGTCGCGTTTGATATTTGCTCTTGAGATATTTCAATGGTGAAAATGACGCTTCGCAGATGTCAGTACTACTACTACCAAACAGCACTAGAGTGTTTCTTGCTATTTCGCGAAGCTTGGGATACTCCACAGCTACTTTCAATGACTCCAGTTGATCATTTTTGTCCTCGAATTTCTTAACAAGCTGCGCGTTATTTTTTTTTACTTGTACAAGTTCCATTTGGACATCCAACGGCGCACGCTCTGTCTCAACCAAATGTGGAGAAGCAACGAGTCTCATATTTTCTGAGATCTTGTCGAAATCCTGAAAACCTTCTGCGAATTCCAGCTAAATCGCTTCGAAGACCCTTGAAAATGATGTAGCCGGAATTTCATCTTTTATTATTTCATGACTCTTGATTAGAGCGGTGAATTGCGGTGAGATGTTTCTCCCTGAGTTAACCAACGAACGCTGGTGTGGTATAGAATATCTTCTGCCGAAGAATCATTTTTAAATGGAAAAGACGTAAACAAGGTAAGGGTTAGCCTGACCGGACGTAACAAAACAGCGAACGTTTCGGCAAAGAGCCTTTATCAACGAACATACAATACACAAATAAAACGAAAATAAAAAATGAAGGAACTTAGCTGCGGTGAAATCCAAAATATCCAAGACTTTTTTTGGATACTTTGGATTTCACCGCAGCTAAGTTCCTTCATTTTTTATTTTTATTTTCGTTTTATTTGTGTATTGTATGTTCGTTGATAAAGGCTCTTTGCCGAAACGTTCGCTGTTTTGTTACGTCCGGTCAGGCTAACCCTTACCTTGTTTACGTCTTTTCCATTTAATTTTATATAAGCCTGATTGCAGTCCTACCCCTCATTTCGAAGAATCATTTGAATGCATACTTGGTATAATATGAATTGGCGGTGGCGAAGAGCATTCACATGAATGAAATGAAGAATGCGATTCACACCCTTCAGAATGTTATCAAAATCAACAGATATAGAGCACAGCGCTTCCTGATTAATAATACACTGCAGATTTATGAGCAGGTCATTACCTGGATCCTTGACCACATAATCGGAAAATCTAGCCACGAATCCATTTTCCTTACCAAAAATGGCAGGCGCGGCGTAGTCCGTGCAGACGCCTCGCAGGTTCTTCAGATCAATTTGCGAGCCGATGCAAGGTGTTTTAATTTTGAGTGCCAAAAATATGTCTTCACCTCGAGTTTGAGTAACGAGTATTCTCCATTGGGAGCAGATCCTCGCACAATTCGAATGTTCGGGATAGGGATCGAATGAATATGAGTAGCTGTGCTCAATCTGAAATGTCCGTAGATTTATCAAAAGCCAGTGCAAACAGGTCACTCGATAGGAAGCTTTACTGCACTTATTCGAAGTCCTAACAAAAGCAGACATGACCGAGGTCTGTTGTTGGACATTCCTCTTTAAATAGTCCAAGCAGATCTTCCTTGGTCACCTTGTAACTGTACATAGTTGTGTGGTGTGTGTCGACGAAAATGTTGATTGGCATTGTCCCCTTTGGCAGTTTTCACTACATCGCCGCAGATTAGACACTGCATGTAATGGTTCTGTCTCTGTCATAAAGAAATCTAACTCACATTGTACATTAAAGCTCCGCTTCTCTTCTCCCGCTGTTCTTTTCCTTTTTATCGACATGAAGAGAACTAAGGAGGCACGGATAATATTATACAGCAACTAAGCGTACACGTTGTATAACTATATCACAGTTAATCGTTCCCATTAAACGTTTTTTTTTTTCACTGTTAAGGCTGTTATGTTTATTCACTTATGTGTCAAGAGTCTGTCTGAATTTCTGGTGCAGCTCCCAGCTAAGAGTGACGTATATACACGAATTCAAAATAGCTACTGTATCAAAACAGCGACCGTCATAACAGCGACTTCACCGCAAAGCTATTCTTGTCCAACAGTAAACCTAACACAGTGGTTCTAAACTTTTTGACACATAGAACCCTTTTCATTGTCTAAACTTATCCAAGGACCCCAAGTGAAAAAACTAAATAAATGCATAGTAAAAAATAAAACCTTAAAAAATAGCAACATTTTGGTGAAGTGTTTAATGAAAATTATAAATTTTGATTTAAATAAAATTTTAAAACAATGACGTAGATTTACTTGTTTTAGTTAATGAGTATGACGAATGCATTTATAGGATGAATTACAGTTTGTAATTGTAAATGCGTTATAGACTCACAATAGTTTGTTACTGGAAAAATGCCGTTGGATAGTGTAAAATGGGGTGCATGGCTGGTGGCTAGGTTACATTGTATGGCGATCATGACGGCGAAAATACTGCGGCGTTTATAATGGTTACCCTGCCAGATTTTTTTTAATGAAAGCCCCCTTGTCGAAACGTCATGTGGTCGACTGTCCGGTGGTTACATAAGGGGCCGTCCATAAATGACGTCACGCACCTAGGG
>MUZC01000754.1:139437-179955 GCA_002072015.1 Radix auricularia | reverse complement strand
ACTATAAAAAGACCGCCCGTATAACGTTGAGACGGACAAGACATCGGAGACAGCCGTGAGACAGAATAACGCAGACTTTGCGTGACCCCTGCGTGGTATTGATAGTGTAAGTTAAGATTTTTCCTTTTCAAGGCCTTGCTGGTAATTGTAGTTATATTTTAAAACTCTTGAAGTGTAATATTTTTACATGCCATTTTTGTAAAAGGGTTTGGTCAACCTCTCAATTCTGTATTGAGTAGATGTTTGTGGTTTTTTTTTGCTTGTAACTTAATGTGATTCATTTAAAAGTACTATTTGATTTATATTTTATTAAACATTCAGTTAATATTTTACTTTCCGATTTCTTGTGTTATTCATTGTAAGTCTGTGGTTAAATTCAGACTTAAGATACTGACACAACGGCTTTTTCTATTGTCACGTTCCCCTAGACAAGCCAATACAAATTAGAATAGATATAATTCAATTCGTAATACGTGACAAAGGTAATGATATGAATATTGTGCAACTATTTGTACTAGATTACTAGGATAACATAATCACAGAACATTCGGTTGAATATTTGTTATCTATTTTAATGATAGATTTTCCCCCTAATTGTTTCAATACATTTTTTATAACTAGCTATGGTTATTTACGTTTTTATAAATGAAGTATGAAGACTTAAACTTAAACTTCTAAAAAGTTTTTGAGTTAAAATTTGAGCATTTTTTAAAATCTATTTTCTAAGTGACTAAGTGCTCATGTTTGTTCTGTTTCGTCCAGGGTACACGTTACAATAAAAGTAAGATAACATGACAAACAAAATTTCGCTTAGATTTACAATAAATTTATATAAGTATCATCAATATCTTGTCTTATCTACAAAGACGCTCCTTCTATACAGAAGATTATTGCGTCCACAGGCCATGCAAGTGACGCAGCGTTCACAGACCATGTCTATTACTATTATTAATACTTTTAGAGTCCCACGCAATCATATGCGCCTTTGTTTCCCCAACTAGTATTGAGTACACATTCGGACCTGGGTGGACTCAGGCCCAGAGACAGCCCTGGCCCCCTGAACTAATCAATGTCTTCACGGAGATTCATATTCGAACCCGTGAACATCGGTACGCCACCCGGTACGCCATCCGGTACGCCACCCGAGTGTAGTCACAAGATATCTTTTACGTCTCTTGCCAATAGGGAAAAGGGTGGGGGGAGGGGAGAAGTGTCACGCATTTGTGACGAGGGTGAGGGGGTGTTAAGAAAATGTGACGTCACATCAAAATGGGCAAATTCCACTAAAATGTTTGATTGCTTGAAATTTATTTAATGACGTTTTCAATGGCTTCACACGTGTTACGATGTTAGAGTGCAGCCACGAAATAATACATACTTAAATGATTGTTAAAAAGTATTTTGCGACAAGCTCTACACGGATTTTAGTGGGTATTGAAGAAATACAAAAGAACATTCAATTTTTTTTTTCTTGAAAACTGCATCAAAAACTTATATAACTGAACAACGGTGACCAAACCCAAACCACGGCTCTTCTACTTCTGTGTTCACAGTTCTGTTCGCATACAATTTTTGAAAGTTATGTCTCAAATTTTACTGGAACATTTGCAAGCAAGATTTCATGACCCATAGTGTTTCAATGCGGCTCTCAGCAATATTTTAAAACTTTTGAATGGCTATCCGTTACTGCATGTCTAGCCACCCCTGTAATAGAACAATATAATCAGTGAAATGGGCGTCCCGTTATATGACAAACGAGGCACAGGTGGGCGAAAGAGAAACTTTTACTAATTTCAAGAAATGGAAATATAAATTAGAGACGGAACCATTTTAGACATTTTAGATATTGATATTAGTATTAGTAATGTGTGAACGTTTGGTTTGAATCAAATGTTAATTACTTCCAGGCAATTAAAATTTCATAATTTCGTTTGCATTATACTGCAAACATTACATGAGACACGTATTGCATATCAGTGACCAGTCAAAGTCATGATGAATACCTCAGTCGGTCTCGAATGCCGCTCGCAGCCTCGGCGGTTTACATCACTAATCACTAGGCTTACTAACTTTTACTAAGTATAGTATTATACTTATATAAATTAAATTTGTTGTGCATACTTACACATTCAGACGAGACCCCCACCCGTACGCAAAATGTTGTTACCCCCCCCTTTTTCATTACCACGTAATATATGAATGGCCCCCTAATTGTAGTTTTGGGGTTAAATTAAACAATGCTCTTTTATTCTCCATATTTTACTTAAATATAGGTCACTCCGAACGTGGCGATGTCACCTATTTACCTTGAACTATTGACCCCAAATGTTAAGTTATGTAGGTTGTTACCAATGCAATTTTAACATAATTCACATAATTCAATATAAATCTAAATATAATTTACAGGCTATGTTTTAAAATTTAGTTTTCATTATTAATTGTTGAATTGTTTGTTACCATAGCCTTTTTAAACTGTTGAGTACTAGATTGCGATATTATGTTAAGAAAAACCGCAGGGAATTGTGGGTACAAAAAAAAATTGTGCGTCGAGAGGTAAACCAGTTATCAACAATAAGATTTTAGCCTGAAATTTCTGTGTAAGTTTTTCGCTTTGGAAGTTCCTGTTATGGATCGTTCTGAAGGAATGGGTAAATATATGTTGATTAAAAGATTTTCTATTAAATTTCCGAGTTTATCGTCCAATCGAACATATCCAGTGCATCACAGCAATCCACTGGGCTTAGGACACCGCCATTTTGTTGACGGTTCGCAACCTCTCCCCCCTCCAAATACTATCACTTAACAATGTCTTTAGGCATCGAAAATCAAAATCTATGCCCTACGATAACCTATCGATGTATTGAAAAATTAATTTGGTAAGTATTTGTTAGTTTTATCCATTTTGTGATAACTTAACTTAATAACAACACAGGAAGTAATGTCGACAGTTAACTCCTTACTCTGCATATCATAAGCAGGTTTACTTCCCTTCCACAAGCTTAGTACTTTACTTTTACTAATTTAGGCAGGGTAACTGGGGGCATTGTTCTCAAGAACTTGGCGGCCTTGTTTTTTTTTTGCCTTTGATATAAATATTTAATATTTATTATTGCAACCACAGTGATAGCTTTGAATTTGCAGGCAATACATAGTTCTGTAAAGGAATAATTATAAATTATAAGTATTAATATTAAAATCTTATTCATATTCAGTTTCAGATACATATTTATCAAATATTTAAATTATAAATTATATGCACAATAATAATATGCAGTCAAGGCCAAGGTGGTCAGTTACACTTACAGTTTCAGTTACTGTGTGACTTACTTATACTATTTACAGTGTCAAGTTTTAAAAGTAGGCACTTGGGTATCGCCAGAAATCTAAAAAAAATTGGTATCGTGATTTCGTTGACAAAATGGCAACCTCCACTTTTTAATTTATTGAAGGTATCATTTTTTGGATTGTTATAGCCGATTATTCGCACTAAAATAAATTCAACATCCGCCCATTCATAAAACTAGAAATATTGCTGTTAGTTGCATTGACATTTTTTTTTTTTTCGCAAGGCCCGCATGGTTTCAACTTTGAAACTTGATGTTATTACTAAGTCTATTCACTAATTAACTCTTAAAGTCGCAAAGCGTCTCTTTTCCCGCTATCCGTAAAGCGTCGTAATGCGTCCCTAGATACCACTCTCGTTAGAAATGAGATATCGGAAAGTAAAAACTCTTCAATGCATGAAAAATGATGTATTCGACTTCCGGCAATGGCGGCCGTTGCCCGCGCTAGTGTTATCGCTCGATTCGCAATGTTTTTTGGTAGTTTTAACGGTTTTTTTTTTCGAAGATTCGTTTTCGCTATACTTTATTACTAAAATAATAGTACTTAACTACAGGTAAATATTTTTTTTAACTCAGTACGGTCTTTTGGAGAGCGTAAAATATCCATTCTTAGCCTAAAAAATGAAGTCAGTATGACATTATTATTATAAATGGATTTTACGCAAATTTTTTTATTTCATAACCGGTTGATAGTAATATGAGAAATCGTTACGGGACTGAGGCGGATGTTTATTGCAAACCCTTCGGCGACTTTAAGAGTTAATACTTTTTTTTAAAGAAATGCGTCAATTATAAAAAAAAAAGTACTATTAAAATGTATTACGTCGTTACGTGAAATAAAACATATTCAAATTTGAAGAGTGTAGGCAGGTCAAATACTTTTTTTTGAGAAACACTTAAATTTAAATGAAATTTTTTTTTGTAAGTAGGTCAAAAAATTTTTTTAAACTCCTGACACGTTTATTTGAAACTTCCCAATTACCATTAATTATAAAATTAATTTTTTTGATCTGTTTATACTTTATTCTGCTGCTGATTTCAAGTGTGTGTTAGTATTATAATATCAATCAATCTATTTTATCTAATAATGAGTAATAGTAATAATGATAGTGTAATTTGAATTTTTATTAGTAATAGAATTAATATTAGTATTATTACTATTACTATTAGTACTTATTAATTAATACATGTTACATGTATAAACTTATTGTGCCTTGTTCACTAATCAGTTTTGTAAGCTTTAGGCTTAGGTCTGCTATGCTTATGAGTTATGCAGTATATATTATGATTTAGTTAAAAATATTTTTAGAAATAAAATATTTTTACATTTGATAAAACTAGAAACTAAAAAGGCACTTACCTTTAATAATGAAATTTCCAGTAATTTACTCACATATTACAATAATCCTCAGAATTCACATATTATAAACACTTTCTGGCACATTAATTTAATCCATTAATTACACAAGATATTACTAAACTTATTAAGAACAATCATATATATTGAATAATTGATACTTACCTGATGTGAATTTTTTTAAAAATTATGTTTTACAATTTTTTAACAGTAAAGTAAGAAGTCACATTAAAGGCACAGTGTAGTAAAAAACTGTAGCTGTTAAAAACTTAATAGTTAAAAATATGATTTGCTGTATTTAAAAATAATTTTGAAGTGGAATATTATTGCCTATATAGAAATGAGTAAATTAAAAAGTTTGATCGCCAATTATCAAATAAATTAATCTTTGTATTATTAGTTTAAATGTTCTCTTTTGACCAAATGCTTCTAAAAAGTATTACTTCATTTGTTAAAATATTTGCTTAATTATGATAAATTTAATAGCCAAAGAAAAGCTACATTTAAAAAAAACAAGATTTTTTTAAAGTGTTAACTGTTTTATAAGGAAAATATAGAAACAATAATAAAGTATTTTTTACTTAACAATAACAACATTTAAATTGACTTTATATTGGACTACTTATATCTAAATATATTTCCAAAATGATTATATTTTTATCTTATTAAATACTAAAGTTATGAGCATTATTAAAATGGCCCAAAAAAGGCCACGCAATGTGGAGGAAAACGCCATAGTAAAAAAAAAATCATGTTAAGCCTGGTCCCTTTTTGGACTCAGGACGTGTTAGCGCATTTTCGTATTATGTATCAGTACTTATGTTAGATATCAGCATTATGTAGTTATCAGTAATTGTGTTTAGATTTTAGACATATTTTTATGAATTTTCTTGTGTAATGAGTATACTTGAAATTTTTTAGCGCATTTTCGAGAAGTCGAATGCGCTATTGCACCCGTTTTGTCCGTCCGTCCGTCTGTCATCACCCTAGATCTCAGCATCCATAAGTCCTAGACCCATGATGTTTATATGTTTTTTGTATGTCCTGACCTGCCATTTGTGCATCAACACTCAGTTACTCGATCCGTTAAAAAACCCCGTTAAAACTACCAAAAAACATTGCGAATCGAGAGATAACACTGGCGCAGGCAACGGCCGCCATTGCCGGAAGTCTTAGTATTATCAAAAGTATTAGTTTTTTTTTTGTTGGCGTCATTAGAATATGTGTAAAAGTTTAGAGAGTTTTACGTCATCATTTGTGGTGACTTCAATCAAGATCTTAGCGGCCCAGGGGCAGAAATTGAAAACTTTTTCGAAACAAGCTTCAACATTCAACTACTTTCACCAAGATTGGCAACTACGATCTATCAAACAACAATTGACGGAGTATTTGGGCGATTAGCTGATTACAATTTAGAATGTTTCATTTATGAGTCCTATTTCAGTGACCACAAACCACTTGTAGTTAGATTAAAGAGAAAATAAAAAATTTTAAAATGTCAAGAAAGTAAAAACTCTTCAATGCTTGAAAAACGATGTATGTAAAAACGACTTCCGGCAATGGCGGCTGTTGCCTGCGCCAGTGTTATCTCTCGATTCGCAATGTTTTTTGGTAGTTTTAACTGGGTTTTTTAACGGATCGAGTAACTGAGTGTTAATGCACAAATGGCAGGTCAGGACATACAAAAAACATATATACATCATGGGTCTAGGACTTATGGTTGCTGAGATCTAGGGTGATGACAGACGGACGGACAAAACGGGTGCAATTGCGCATTCGACTTCTCGAAAATGCGCTAAAAAGTGATTATGAGGCCTTAGAAAAAAATTCATAACTTTTGAACCACTTGAGCTACCAAGTTGATCTTTATGTTTTTGTTTATTATTTACAAGGCTCTATAAAGCTATATTACTTTTATATTTTTAAAATTAATTTGAAATTTTCACCCAAGGGCCTATTAAAAGTTTTTTTAAAAATGCCAAGACATTCTAAGACAAACTTTCACTTTATGTTAGAAATGGTCCCTCTAACTCTAAGGTTCTCTGGTACATGTGCTAAACACAAAAACTAATGTCTAAATTACAGAGTTGCACAGCTGCACAGCATTAATTTTTTATGCAATATTTTACAAAATTTGCTTCACGTAACACAGTAATTCTAAAATTGCTGCAGGTCAGTAGGTACTCCAAATTTTAAATACATCTGACATATCACATCACAGAAAAGAGCTGGCTTTCAACTTTCCAATGACATCAAAATTATCATGCTATCACTGGAGTATGTCTTTCCACCCAGAAAAGTGTCAACTGCTAAGAGTAACAAAGAAAAAGAAAGTAATATATTCAAAATATTTCATTCATGGGAAAAAAACTAACCCATACTAAAGATGCAAAAGATAATAAAATGAGAAATTATAATGGAATCCCCATTTAAATAAAGTTATTAAAAAATCAAGCAAAACCTTAAGTTTTATAAAAAGAAACTTTTACAAATGTAATAAAGATATAAAACTAAAATGCTACTTCACCTTGGTGAGACCTATAATAGAATATGCATCTTGGGACCCATCTGCCAAAGAAAACATTGATAAACTAGAACAAATTAAAAAAAGAGCTACCATATTCATTACTGGAGAATATTCAAAACTGACAAGAATAACACCAATAGTTAAGTCATTCAAACTTGAAACAATAGAAGATTCAAGAGTAAAGTAATAATAATACATAAAGCAATGAATTCTAATTTAGAAATACAACACAAAGATAACTTAATACAACCCTCAGAGAGACAAAAGGATAGAAACACTTTTGTTATTCCGTATGCAAGAACAAACACATACAAGTTTTCTTTCTTCTCGTCCGGAATTCGGGCATGGAATGGGTGACCTGAAGAAACCAGGAAAGCCAACACTTTATCATCATTTAAAACTCTAATAAGAATGCAGGACTAAACACAAACCATGGATAAGCATAGGACCCAATAATCTTCTGTATAGCAGATAAGATAAGTGAAATTAAATAACCAGGCCTGGGCGGCTCTAGTCTCTAGGCCCATAAGTATAAGCCATCTTAAGTTCCAGCTAACCTTAGAATTAAAATGAATGAAAGTTAACGAAATTGGGGATTATAAGTGCCAACATGACAAGTAGCCCTATGGCAAATTTTTGCACAATGGCTGTGTCCACAATTCTCATAGCCCATGACACGGGTCAATTTCATGTTTTATGGACTTATGGGGCGTCTCAAGTTTCTGTTCACAATCGCATGGTACCTTTTTTGCTAACACAACTAGTGCTTTGTCATTAATGACGAAATTGGTTTTATCACACATGAATATCTGACTGGATTGGCCGAAGCTAAGTCCCTCATAACCTCCTCTTGTAAAGACTTTTTGTGTAGGTTAAAGCATCTCTCAATGACCTCAGGGTCCTCAGCTTTAACTTTTGTGTAGTCATATAGTGTTCTGTTTGACGTGGTATCACTGTTGAATTGCCTATCAAAAAGCCACACAACCAGACCCTACTAGGTTGACCATCCACTAATGCCTCTGTTATCAAAAATATAATAGCAACATTTCAAAAATTTTTCCACAGATCTGTATATTTTTTTTAAAAAGCGTATCTGAATAATGTTTGTTAGTTAAAATATTTGATTTTTTTTTTACTTAATCATTATTTGTTGGGTGGTGTTAATATATATTTGCAGTTGGGGGCTTTAAGCCCTAGTTTAATAGTGTATATTTAATTGTGTAATCTAAGTAATAAGCAACACAATCATAAGCCTCTTACATTGCTTACGAATGATGTCCATTCATAGCAATAGAGAACTTTTATTATTAAGACTATACAAGAGCCTCCCATAAGCAGTCTCAAAGCTTTTTCCAAGACCAATTTTATTTTGAAAATTAGCTTGCAGCACATTGTTTTCAAATGTCAAGCATTTTTACTCGGTAACAACATACAAAGATTGTTAAAACTGAAAAGATTCTTACTTTATGTACTTAGTCGCATTCTTAAAATGCAAAAGAACAAATGAAAATCCAACCAGGTTAATACTGCAAAACATTTCCAAAATTAGTCCTATGTATGTTCATAATTTTAAAGGACGCACATCTAATTTCAAATTATTTTTGTGCAGCTACACTTTTATTGACATATTTTATAGATTATTTATTCTGAATTGTCTTATATATATTTAATTAATTAATGGCTGAAACCACTACTGCTATGCACACTGGCAGATTATTACCTAACACTGGCCTGCGCAATCACAGTTGGCACTTTTAATAAGTACCAATAGCACAAAAATAAAAAACAAAAGATTGCAGATTCCTAACCATCTAATGGCAAGTCCACAAGTTAACCAAAAAATGACTGTGACTCTAAGTTAAGCACATTATTAATTGGCTGCAGCTATTGGTACTTAACTACCAATAGCTGGTAGAGAGCCATTTGCTGTTAGTGCTCTACTAGTTTTGCACTCATTGTTATAATATAAACCAGATTTTTGTCTGTACTTTGCAATATGCCCTGCGGCCTACCATGCCAAAAAGATGATTCATGGAAAAACTTTTAAATGAAGAAACGACTGCTTTCGGTATCCTAATTTCCAAATGTCACAAGCTTCTACCGACAACGGGAAGTTGGATAATCAGTGAGATAGGGCTTTGCCTTTTATTATTATAGTATAGATTTTTTTGTCTCATTTAATATTTAGATAATATGAGAACTTCAATTAAAGTGACAGCTATCTTATGTCAGAGCCTATAGCTCTCTACAAGCTATTAATAGTTTAGTACCAATAGACACTTCCTTTCTATTTTCCTTAAAAAGTCATTCATAATGTTTAACACACTGAGTAGCCTTAAACATCCACATGTCAGGGTAAATTATAATTTTATCTCTAACATATTAAAGTTTTAAATTTTTCTCTCTACCTGTCCCATTGTCTCCACAAGTGGAGTTTTTTTAGGGAAAAAAAGATGATGGTCAAAGATAGTCTTGGGTATTCTAGATAACTCCTGACATTTAAAAATATGTCTTGGAAAGTTCTTAAATTGAAATATTTCTTCTTGAATTTTAACATTCCTCTGTAAATGTCTTAGATTTTTTATTTACTGATGGTGCAGTAAAAAATTAACAGTAAAACCTCCACCTCAGACACTCTCGAAACTTGTAAGGTGGGCTATTTTTACCAATATATCTGTTGGCTCTGCAGCATTCCTGGTATTTTTATTTTTCTATCATAGAATTTAACAGATTGAAGCCAATAATAATAGCACTAGACATTTATGGATGAGAAATATTTTTAAAAATAACTTTAAATACATACATCTAGGTAGTTGTGACCATATAGCCGAATCAAACACATTATGTATACAATTTTAGCTTGTAGAATATACAATTATCATATTTGACTGGATTCCTTCAGATTTCCAATTACATGTAGTATGTTCACCTCACTCAAACTTTTGATTTTAAAGCATTTGTTATTTTAGAAAGATGGCTCAGTTGCTTCTGCGATATCAATCTAAGTAAGCCAAGAGTTTTGTTCTCTTAACTTGCTTTAACAAGAATGCTGTCATTTAAGTTTAAGTAGAAGATTATTTTAATTATTACATTTAAAGATGACAGCTTTGATTCTATTTATTAAAGGGGACAAAAGGAGTATTGTTGAAATAATTTATTTTCATTTAAATGTAATATTTTTTGAATAGGATATTATACACATTCAATCTTTGGGGTAAATAGACAAAGTTAAAATATGTGAAACAAGTCAGTGTTGCGAACTCGTGTGAAATTCTCCAAATGGTGTGAATTTTTTAGCCAAATTTATAGAAATGGGAGTTTGGGAAATTATGAGGATTTGACTTTAAATATGGGAATATTTGAGACTGACAAATTTTAAAAATTAAATACACACTTGAATGACAATAAAATAGGGCTGCGGAAATTAACGATTTATTTTTCGATTAATCAGTAAGAAATTTTATCGATTAATTTGACAGAACATTTTATTCGATTTATTAATAAATAATTAATAATTACTAATACTATAGTTTGCTTTTTTATGTACAAACTTCTCCATTTAAGAAAAAAGATTTTTAAAGTGTAAACTTTAAAATAAACTCTTTTTATAAGGAAATTGATATAAAAAATTAAACATTGTTTTACCTAATTAACAATAACAAAATTCTAATTCATTGACATTATACTGAACTATTTATATTTAAAAAATGTTAATTGCCTGTTTTTTTGTTTCTTCCCTTGAAATTTTCAGTTTAATGACGTCATAATCTTATTTTTAGCTTAATCAAAATTATTGATGAATTATTTGGTAATTTTTCAAAAGTTAAATTTAAATTAATTGATGACAGCCCTGCAATAAAATAAAATTATTTTAAATATGCCAATTTTCCAATAAGAAATACTTTTTGGGGTGGGGTGGCTTGTGACATCATATTTGTTTATTTTCAGGGTGTCTATTTTTTTTATTTTGGATAAATTCGGATCTAGTTTTTTTTTTTCCATACATGATGGCTAGGTTTTTCTGAGCTATTTGTGCCGTCATATTTGTTTATTTTTTAGCGTCTAGGTTTTTTATTTGGTATTTCTAGGCTTCGCCAGCAGGATTTAATGCATTTGGGATTTTTTTTACTCATGCCTAGGAAAAGTTGGCATCTTGAGTTCGCAACACTGAAACAAGTTCACTTCTTTCTCAGTTGAACTTTGAAAGACAATGCACAAAAATTTGATATCCTTTTCATAACTGAAAAGTCAGTACTCAACTAGTTGATACTATTTTTATATTTTAAATAAAGGAGCACTGAAATAAATTATAAACTTTTTAAAAACTTAGCTCAAACGACTTTCTTACATGAAATAACCATACAATTATAATTAAATCCATATCAGAATAAAATTATTTCCATTTTGACAGACTATATTCAAATACATTGCTACTGGGACTATGAAATTTGAACCTCCTGATACTTATTGATAGTCTTACAAATTTACGGATTTAAAAAAACAACCTCATAATTGTTTTATTTGTAATTGTATCGTACTATACTCTCTCTCTCTATACGGAGGTAAAGTTAATAGAGTACACTATACTGTATGCATACTGTGTAGCACATATTAACTAACAGTTTGAAAAGAAGTATTTATGCTCAGATTTATGGATTATGACTAGAATTAAAGTGCTGAAGTGTTCTACTTGTGGCAGCATAAAGTCTAACGTCTCGGTCCAGTTGTACACAATATTGTGTGTCATGTTAAGGCTATGATGGTGTGTACTGGTTTCTTGCCCGGTAGTACATTGGGACCGATGACACAGTTACATTTCTTGTGTTCTGTGTATGAAACATAATGGGATTCCTGACTTGCGCAGTAGTTCCTTTGGGAATAAAAATGTAAGCATGAGTGTGTGGGAGGGGGTATTACTGTTTCAATCAAACCTATTGTTTATTTGTATTGGTGAGTTACCGACATACACGATGAGTTTGTGGCAGTGGGTGTGAGTAGTTTTATGAGATGTTATGAAATGAAGTGTCTGGTGGTGTGTGTTGCCGTGGCGGGACATGAAGATTATTTAGATTTAGTGAGAATATCACATTCGTCAATGTATTGGGTCTGGATACGTAGATATGGTTGGTTTCTAAATACTAGATTTAGTATTATTCACATTGTCTTTAAAATTGCTGGTATGTCCGATGACGCCGCCTGGCTATGCATTTATTCATTTATGCATTCGCCAAAAGGCCTCTGCGTTTACGTCAAGTAACATGTCTACTACTGGAGCCTATCACACTCACAGTAGGTTACCAAGAGAGGATTGATCGGCTTTGGGGAAACTACAGAGGTGGCATATTTTTTTACGCACTGTTGATCTTATTTCGTGGTAAGGCGGTAAGGACAGCAAAACTCATAATCCGCGCCTAACGGCACACAGTCTAGAGATTCTTTATCAGGTCAACAGACATTTCAATGAAACAATCTTGGTGCACGATTTTATGTGTGTGTTTGCGTTTGGTTTTGAAAGTACTCGTGAAGCCAATCATATTTTTTTCATGATATTAATGAAAAATGAGGCCTTTTATTTACAAGATCAATCCCCCCAGTGTACCCCTTTCCTTTTGGTAGGCCTGGTAGGAAAACACAAGCACTACGTTAGGCGTCTGGGAGGGAGTGGGTAAACGAAAGTGTACAAATTATTCAAAATTATGTAAACTGTTTATTAAAATTATTTTGACCAAGACACCATTGGTCCCCTAAGTTTAATTTAAGGTCAATCAATAATTAGTTTTTAATATCGCGTTTGATTTGTAAACTTCCTGTATCGTCCTTGTCCATCACACTTTCGTGTAACTTGAAAGGCATATGGATTACTGTTGGTGTAGATAATGCAGGTTTTCCACGCAACCTTCACATGTCAAATGGTTTGTTTACATCCCCCTCCCCAACCACAATCTTTCCCCCTTCCTTACGCCACAGGTTTATGTGCGTAATACACGCCAATTAAAATGAAATCATGTTTTGTAATCGGCTCAACTGGTTACAGGCACTCTGTTCTCTGTTATCTCTTCACGCCGGGGTTGGGGACCAGTTTTCTATAGTTAGATTTAACCTACAAGTCTCATCTCGTGCAGTACAGATCTCATGCATACTTTGGTACCATTTCTTTTCTATCTCTGGCCACCACCCACCCGCCCCTCTTTACAGATGTGTTTGTTGTTTAAAGACCTCGCCTTGGTCTCCCGTTTTTTTTTTTTTTGCAAGCCCTCTCCCCTCTATAACCCAGATTTGATTGTGTGTGAAAAGGAGGCTGAATGCTTCCCCTGTAGTAAGAGTATCGGGCGGTGGTGCGGAGGTTCAATGATTTTACTTACCGTGACCTTTTATGTGTAGTGGCGGAACATAACCACACGCCTGTCCCCGTTCATAGTTCAGCGCTGGTACTGGTGTCTTTGGAACAGATAATCCGAGACTCTAAATACTAAACCGTTCTAAACGATTACATCACTTGTTTAGTTGGATGTAGTTGGCAGCATTAGGTAAACATGGCTGATTTTCTAGACGAGCTGGGTGAGTTTTCTTTCGTTTTATCCCTCTCCTTTTCTCTATCTTTCTTTGTTTCTTCTATTGATCTAGGAAGTCTTCCTTATAAAAGTCTTGGCCTGGTTATGACATCTAAGAGTAGGAGCAACATGGGTGGGACTAATTCAACCTTGAAACCGTCCGGGGAGAAGTGCTGTGTCTGAGTTCCAAGTGTTTTCATTATTTTATTTTTAAAAAAACAACATTATTGATCCAATCCTCATATGCAACAATCAGAAAATGCCACTGTATTGTTTATTTAGTTTTGTTTGTCCCTGAACATTTTAGTTTCTGTGTCATTATTTATTATTCTTCCATGGTCTTTATTTTGGTATTCTTTTTGGCTTATTATTTTTTATTTTTTTAATAGCAGATATGTCGGCTGTAAGAATTTGAGTTTTCCGGGCCATTTGTTTTGGCGCGGCGTTGTTGGTTGTTCATGTTAGCGCTTGATCAACGTAGTTTTATGTAGGCGGTGTTAGTGAGTGGTATGTCATCGTGAAGTTCTTTGTGGTGGGTTGATCAAAGGTCAAGACTGCTGAGAGATGTACCAGCGCCCAGGAGTGACTTGCTTGCCTGCTTTGTGGTGCTCTTGATCTATAGATTATAGCACCCTTGGTATGAAACAAAAAAAAAAACAATTCAATTCATACACACACACACACAGTACTGCCTGGTGCTAATATTTAAAGAGGATTACTCAGCAAGGTTGTTGGTTACTGCTCTTGCACACTACCTTTACCCCTGTGCTAGAGAAAGAAATCTTCTCATGTGTTAACTGTTGCTTTTAATGGGCTCAAAAGAGTTATGTCCTTGTTGGACTGTTGGTGAAAGAAGTTTGGGGTGGGGGGTTTGGAGGACGAGGTGGCTTGCAAAGATCCCACATTTTAATTCTGAGGTTACAACTGCATAGGTACTGGTACTTGTGGCTACATCAACTTCACAAAGATTCAGAAGGGCAAAATCAAAGCTTTCACTGTTATGTTTGCACCAACATGAACATGTGTTTAGGAGAGGATGGTTTGAATGTGGTCTGGTGAGTCCCAGGCACACTAGTATGGCCTGGGGTGTGCAAATAAATGTCAAGTAGTTTTCCCATGGAGGTGGAAGACTTGTTGATAGTGTTGAAGCAGAATTCGCTTGGTTTATGTGGACAGGGCTGCTCAACTGGCGATGGAAAAGCTGTCTTCATTTTATTACTCTGGTCCATAACTTGAATTGCTCAATTTAGTCTGTTTTTCAATTTAAAGGGTCTTTACCATGTAATTAAATAAAATAAACAGTGGTTATAATAATTTTTCGTTTGAGAAAACATCAAACACAAAATATTTGAGCAAAGAGGTTCTATGAAAGATTCACTTTTGCTATATAAATATACTCCCTTCAATCACCTTTGTGCGTGCATCTTCTACCCAATATTAAGTTTTATATTTTTAAAAAGTCTAGCTATCTTGTTTACCCCCCCCCCCCTCCTCAAAAAAAAAATAAAAATAAAAATAAATTGCAAGGCTTTAACTAGTTCTGTTATGGTTATGAGAGGGAAACTAATGACACCAATACTTTTCATCAGTGGTTTTTTTCAGTGGGAACTCATGGGAACTGAGTTCCCATACCTTTTTTGGCCAGATTCGTGTATATTTATATAAATAGTCGGCATTATACTTACTGTCAGTCCTTTTTACAGTGGGGACTTACGGGAACGACGTAAATTACAGTTTACAAATAAACAAACCAAGTGGCAAACGCTGTTATTCTACTAATATGATATCTATGGTCCATAGACATCATATTAGTTATTATTAGTACAATAAGAATAACAGCGTTTGCCACTTGGCGTGGCCTATTTCTATTTCCGTAGGGGCTGATTTTAGGACAAACTTTGGTAAATAATTTTTCTATGTCATTTTAAAGTCTAGAAATTAATAATAATTAAACAAGCAAAAAGGCGTTGAAATGAAAAGTATTTTCTGACATAAGTAAAAAAAACAGATGTGAAATAAGTTCCCAAACATTTTTGTTACAAAAAAAAGCACTGCTATTCATAAGAGTCCAGATAAGGAAAATGCTTGTGAATGTTGAAATAGCATTGACAGGACTTGGCAGCAAACATGACCAATGCAAATACTTTCCCTTCTGGGAACTCCATCAATAGGAATGGATTTGTGAGAGACAGTTTCAAATATTATATTACATGTGCTTGGCAAATAATGCCCGAGGTTTCAGAAAATGGCACTAGTTAAGCCTGGTGGCCTAGAATAGAACCAGGTGTGTGCAATGCATGGCTGCAGGTGATTACTTAGGTCAAAATAAACATTAATTTTGTCACCTACACTGGGATTCAGCCTAATTAGTAAGCAGGATAAGACATACTTCAGTATTCTAATTTAGGGTTGAGTTAATGGGAACAAGCCACCTGTTACTGTTTAATTAAAATAGTATAATCCTTTTCTTTTTTTTTAATATTATTATTTTAAAAAATTTATCTTTGCTATTCCTCTATGATTAGTTTATTTTTAAATCATGTCTTTAAAAGGGACTAATGGACATAAAGGAAGAAAGAACATTATTTTTATAAGTTTAAAAAAGCAAACATTCACCATAATGACTCAGCCACCAGCTATTGCCAAAAAAATTATTTTTTCAATACCTTTTACTGTAATCGTTTTTTTAATAAAATAATATTTTTTCACATCTGACTTTAATGGAAATATCGTAGAGGTGTAATTCAGTTAACCGACAAAACCGCCCTGACAAATCGGCCACTGTCAAAACAGCCCAAGACAAATTTGCCCTGGACTAATAGATGGACTTATAGTAAAAAAAATTATGATCAACTATTATATTAGTATTTTTACTTACAGATTCAGTGTCAGGTTTAGTTCACAATCAATAATATTAAGGACACCAGAAGAAACAATTTAATAACAGTCACTCTATATCAGTGATGGCAAACCTTTTTGGGGCCGTGTGCCAAAAATTCTATTAAAACCTACTTTTATATAGTAAAGTGCCAACACAAAGTGCAAAAACAGTGGTTTGACTAAGGAAATAATATTTTAGTTTGTGTCGGCTGATGAGGCTTTTGCGTGCCATCTCTGGCATAGGTTTGCCATCACTGCTCTATATTGTACCAAGTCACAATTGTTTGTTGAGAAGAAATAATATAACATCACAAGAAATAATTTTAAGATTTGACCCCTTTCTTTAAGCGTGAAAAAAAGTTGACAAAAGGTTAAAATGCAAATTTTTTAAAAAAAATTGTGTTAAAAAATGTAAACAATTTATCGGGGGTCGTTTTGACTATGGCTGTTTTGACGGGTCAGTGTATTTCTTATGAAAGTAATAAAAGTTAGTTTTGATTTTGAGAGGTATTTAAGAACTGTTTAAAAATTTTTTAAAGCATATATAATATATATTAACTAAAACAAAATGTCTTAAGTTTAATGAGCAATATTTAGCCATGGTCCCCATGAAGAAACTGGCTGATTGTAGGGCTATCTTTAAATGTTTGTTGCCTATCTTCTGGTGTGAGACCCATGTAGTGCTGGGAATCTACCTGTTTTGTGCTTGTTCAGTTTCTTGAGTGGTTTATAAGAACTGTCTTCTTGCTTAAGTTGAGATGACTCTGCCTTCTCTTGGATAATCCACCATCCTTGAGTTCATTTATTAACAAAGATATAGGTTGTTTTTTTAACATAAATTTTTTTTAAAAATTAAAAAATTATAACTCATTTTCTGTTGTTCAATATTGTAGAGCAGCTATCCTGTCACCTAAAGATCATATTTTTTAAAATCTTTATTGTTTTTTAAAAAAG
The DNA here is from genome assembly GCA_002072015.1 of Radix auricularia. Lineage (NCBI taxonomy): Eukaryota > Metazoa > Mollusca > Gastropoda > Lymnaeidae > Radix > Radix auricularia. Next base: position 162,342 of record MUZC01000754.1, on the reverse strand, counting down.
AAATAACAGCATACTGAATTAACGGATTTTTTAATTATTTAAGTTACTAAATTTTATGAGGTTGTTTTGGATATTGTAAACTACTAGAAACAAATAGAAATGTACAGATTTTATTTAGCCCCACTAATTGCCGCAAAGACAGGACAACTTATGTAATCAACCTGAAAGCTTGATTTATATTCTCTTAAATTATTGAGCATTGTACATCTGTGCCATGAACATGTGTAATATTCAGCATTATGATAGGATTCCTAGTGTTTATTATAATCCATTACATTTATATTTCTTGTAAAATTTCTTTTACCACTTGAACTTTAATTTTAACTGCTGTGTGTTAAATTTTAAACGTTTCTTCATTTCAGACACTCTCGAAAATAGCATGTCTGGTGGAATGTCCATGGGTATGTCCATGGGTGGACACCAAGGCCACCCACCTGACATCAAACCAGACATCTCATCTCTAACCTCTCCCACCTCAACTCATGGGGGCTACTATGGCTTTGGGCCAGGCAGTATGTCCAGCATGTCAAGCTCCACACAACCTTCTCCAGGACCACAACAGATGCATTCTCCTGGCATGCACTCTCCCACTTCCTCCATGGGCTCTCCACCAATGCTGTGTTTGAGCCCTACAGGGCCCAGTCCGTCACCAGGTCTGCCTCATTCTTCTCTTCACACCAAACACATCTGTGCCATATGTGGAGACAGGGCATCAGGCAAACATTATGGGGTCTATAGGTAAGTCATTTAATCCCATTGACAAATTTTAATTTATGGAAAAATTATTTCAAACCTGGGCATTATTAGGCTTTGTAATACTCAAAAACAGGATTTTCTTATAACATTTCATTTTAGACTTAAAAAATTGTAAGACCTACATGATGTGGCTTTTAAATGTTTCAAAGGTCAATTATTCATTACAGCTTTATTTATTGCAGAAATTTCTTTAAAATCGCTTTGAATGTATTTTTTGCTCATTTGATTTTTTTCCTTAACTTTATGTCTTAACGTATTGGCTTGACACATTTTTTTAGCGTGATTAATTTTGAAGCTTTTATTTATCCCCTAACTCGTTTAAGGCAGCTTAAAAAACGTTTGGTATTTGTGTTGACTGGCCTTTAAATACATAGCCTTGTGCGGTTAGCTTTCAATTTTAAAAGATATGCAAATTCAATTTTGTCTTTATGAATCATATTGTCTATTCTGACTAGAAGAAATCTGAAATGTTTTAACTTGTACTGTAATATTTTTTAATTTTAAATTTGGAGTGATTCACAGGTTCACTTAAGGTATTTAGGTCTGCTCAGTATACAAAATGTAATTTAACCATTTACAAAACTAGTAACTACTATATTATTAAATGATAATTGAAATTTTTATGAAGTTTATCTGTATTTGGCCAGAATATAAATTTCGATTGTATAAATAAAGTAAACATAAAACTACTGATTACACTTTTATTTAAAGGTAGGGATTATATTCCATAAAGGTCTATGGCTCATTAGCTTTAGAATTTCTCACAAATGGTAGCTTCTATTAAGGTTATGTCATATGACTCCTTTAACAGTAAAGGGAACAATTTTTGGTTTGGGAATCACTGTATTTACTGACATTTGGCTTGAGCAGCAGGGAAAGAGACTAAGTGTCGGGGAAGAACACAAAGAATTATTGATCAGTTTTCATGCTGCCTCTGTTACTGGGTTCTGTTAGAGGATGTAGGTTAGGGTGAAACAAGCTTATTGATTTCTATCTTGCTTATAAGAAAGATCAAACCATTAACAAACCTCTTATTTACAAAAGAGTATCTTTTATGTCCTAATGTTTTTTTTCATAACTGGAATTTGTACAGAGAGGACCTTTCATTGTTTTTTTAATAAATGAAATCCATGAGAACCTTGACTTGACTTTTGTTTATTATTCTCACCAAAGCACCTTAGGAACCCTAGCAAACAGGCCCTAAGGCTACCTAAGTAAGATGATTATTAATGTCATTTCACCAAAACAAGTTTTGTTTGTTGTCCAACTCTCGATATAAAGGCCTTCAGCCATACATTTCAGCATGATTTTGTAACTTGCAGTGGGTACACTAACTCATTATAAAATTTCAAAAAAATTGTTATCTTCTGATATGTGCATTTTTTCAAAATGGTAAGGAATGAAATATATAAGCTTTCATTATAGTTGTTTTAATTTTCCTTTATTTGAACACACAAAAATATTAGATCTTAAAATATCTGTTGTGTTTGGTCTGTAAGGTAATCTGCCTTCTGCTGTGTTTTGATTTTTAAAAAAAATGTTCAGTGAAAGTTGTGATGAAAATTTTTTAATTTTACTTTCACAAGATCTATCCCGTGCTTCCAAAGGACAGATCTGGAAATAGAGTTATTTCTTTTTTGAATTTACAAAATCTCTATGTAAGATATATTGTATTATTGGTGATAATAGAAATTATGGCTATGTATTATCTAGAGACGTGCTTCTCTAAGTGGTGGTCCATGGACCGGTGCGCACGGGTCCGTGGGCCATTCGCTGCCTAGTTGTCAAGAAAGGACAGAAAATATAATTTTAATCCTCCCATTTGCAAGCATTAATACTAACCATATAGAATATGTAAGTATTTCGGCACATAAAATGAAACAGTAAAATAAAATTAATTATTTTTTGCTACCATGTCAATATAGGGAAAATAGTTCACCGGTTCCTGGTGCAATGAAAAGAATTCTTGCCAGTCCGCCACACTAAAACATTTGAGAAGCACTGATCTTGAGCAGAAGTTTTATTTTAATTAAAGTGTCAAATTTTTTATTGTTTTAACTCTTGATAAAAATTTTCTAAAATGACCAAAAATCTTATTTTAAAATAAATTAATCCGTAGACTCATAAAAGTAAAGTGGAAAATGCATTGTATGAATTTTGGGTTTCTTTGTGCAATGTTAATCGAATATGATCTGAGCCTTTCAAGAGGCAAGTGCTATTGTGTAAATGATTATCTTATATCTTATTTTAACTCATACCCAAGCTGACTGCTTTGTCCTTGGTTACATCTAAAAATAGTTTTCAGTCATATATTACTCTTTTTTTTCCAGTTATTTGTTTTAATGAGAATTAATTGATCCTACAATTGGAAGAAAATCAGCAGTCCCAAGCCTGCACTCTTCATGGGACTGAGAAGGCCCCCCCCCCCCAAGCGGTTGCTTCTAGAAGTGCCAGGACACTAGGTCGAAAACGCCTCCCACTAAGTTGACCTGCCGAAGCAGGGGTGGAATTTTCCCTACTTGGACTCGCTATCACTTCGGCGCCACCCTGGTAAAGCTTACGAGTCTCTATGGTTAGGACGCCGCAGTGCAGGGGATCATCAAATACCTAACTAGCGTGTAACCCCCACTGGAAGGTTCCTCAGAGCTGGCGTCCACTGCGTTCTTAGCAGTTCCTTTTCCTAATCCGTACTGGCGCTCCTGGCCCTAAACCGGCACCATCATGGGCATTGCATCTAAATGCTTTGCCTAAAATCTGTACAGCGACTAATCATATGTGTTTTTGCACCTAATAAGAATTAAATAAATTTTTTTATTATACTATATTTATGTTGTGCCATAATGACAATCCAATACATAAGTGCCCTATTTTGAATAAGTTATATTACTATAAGCTAAGCAGATAGAGCCACTGTTAGCTGCTTCATCTCAATTATCAAGTAAAACACCAAAACTGTCTTGACAGCTGAGAGTCAGCCTTAACAGCCAATGATTGGTTGGTATGGCAATTTGAGAGTAAAGGTTGGAAGTAATTGTAGAGATTCCAATGAATATTATATTAAAAATGCCTTTTAAATTATTAGTTAGATTTATTATTTTTAAAATGTAGATAACATAAAGGTTCTATTCTAAGAAGAATTTCTCATTTGTTTTTCAGTTGTGAAGGTTGCAAAGGTTTTTTCAAAAGAACTGTACGAAAAGATCTCACATATGCTTGCCGTGATGATAAAAATTGTATGATTGATAAACGCCAACGAAACAGATGCCAGTACTGTCGTTATATGAAATGCCTATCCATGGGCATGAAGCGGGAAGGTGAATATCTATTATGGAGATTTATTTTTGTGCACATTTTGATGGGCCCTAGTCATACTAGTCACGAGTATTATTATTTCATTAAAATGATTTCTAAACAAAATAAATTTAAACTATGTTTTATAAAGTTTAAAAAAATGCTTCATATCTTTCGTGAAGTAATATGGTATTATCAGATTTGGTGACACATCCTTTGTTATGAACTATATTTTGATAGACAAATTAGATTGAATATGGAGGAAGAAACAGATTATGTATTTGGGGAAGTTTAGAATTCAGAAATATGGGTGGGTTAAGGTAGTGACAAGGATGTTAAACGCTTTCATGAAATTATATGAGGTGTTCATTTTCATTGGGAATTAGTCAGAAGTTGATCTTATGGCTAATTGAATGTTATGTTTTAGGACTTTAAAATTCCCAACATCATTTTATAAATATTTTATAATGTCTTTTTTGTTCATGGTTTTCCCTGGATAGATTAAAATTTAAAAATGTATTACAACGGATACAATAATATATTAAGTGCTTAGATTTTATTGATATTAAATTCATTAGAGATATTTTTACATTGGAAAAATAGCATAGAGCTAGTAATACTAATTTTAACAAACTTTACAAATGTAAACCAATGTGTGCTTGGCACATTTGGTGTTTTTTTTTCAAATTTCATTGTTACAAAATCTATACAGAAAACATATCAACTTAGCAAACTGATTAAAGTAGACTGGTAACACTAGGTGGTAATGCCAATTTACCTCTCCAGACTGTGATACCCTTGATAGAATTACATACTTGGCTTTAATCTGTCTGGTGTACGCATTCAGCATGCTCCTAAAATAGCTTGTGCCACAGTTTCTTAATTGTTGATGGCTGCCACTAACACTCTCTTAGCTGTTACAGCCGTCCAGGAGGAGAGACAGAGAGTGAAGGAAAAAGGGGATGGGGAGGTTGAGAGCACCAGCGGAGCCAATAATGATATGCCAGTAGAGCAGATATTGGAGGCTGAGTTGGCTGTTGACCCTAAGATAGATACATACATAGATGCACAGGTAAGTATTATCTTAGTCTTAAATATTGTGTGCTTTCTCATCTTTTATATTGAACTTGTGTGTATAACTAGCAAGTTATAAGTCTTGACAAAATGAAAGTTGAAAAGACTCTTAACAATTAACATTGTGTATAAAAAAGCTCAATTCTAGAATTGGTAAACAGAGAAAATGACATCCCCCTAAACTGAAGAAAGAGATTATCTATAACATCAGTCATGTGCCAGATAAAGCATACATAACTAAAGATAACAATATTAACTTAAAAGACCAAATAATGGTTCTGAAAGGATTTGACTTCTAGGTTTTCTACTCTTAATGAATGAGATGTTAGGCTTTGCCATGCAAATTCTTAATACTGAAATAAAATAATGTAGTGAAATATTCCATAACTCTACAATTATGGGAGACAGTAGAAGATTCCTGAACTTACTTAATTTTAAAATCATTTGGCTTCTTATTGTGATGGATACTTTTCTATTATATCTGACTCTTTACACTCTACTCCTTTTTTATTTCATTTTACCACTTAGTATTTCATGATATCTAATAAAAACTACAATAACCCTAATCATTGACGGTTACCCTCCTTGCTAACTTCTGAAACTTTTATTCTGCCATAACTAAGTAGTCCATTCTTCCCTTTCTTAGAAGAAATATTCAATGAATATCCACAGAAAGATCCAGTGACCAACATATGTCAAGCAGCAGACAAACAGCTCTTCACCTTGGTGGAGTGGGCCAAACGAATACCTCACTTCACAGAGCTGCCCCTGGAGGATCAAGTTATTCTTTTACGAGCAGGTTTGTTATGGGTCATATTTTACACCAACATTTTTAGCTCTTTTTTACTGATAAGAAAATGTCTGAAAACAAATGTTTTTTGTTGCACAGAACAAGTTTTAAAGCAATCAAGTAATAAAAGCAGTTATGAATTTTGTCATTGTTTACTATGGTACTAAATGAAAAGCTAATTTAAAAATATCAATACTTTAAACTGTACTTTTTATGCTAAACACCTATCATGTTACATTTCTAATGATGAAGTATGACCTTGATTTGGCTTGCCCATTGCCTAATAAGTTTTTTTTCCACATGCTGACAGGTTGGAATGAGCTCCTTATAGCAGGCTTCTCCCACAGATCTATAATGGCTAAAGATGGAATTCTTTTGGCCACCGGCTTGCATGTTCATCGCAGCAGTGCTCACCAGGCTGGGGTGGGCACCATCTTTGACAGAGTTCTCACTGAACTAGTGGCCAAGATGAGAGAGATGAAGATGGACAAAACAGAGTTAGGCTGTCTCAGGGCAGTTGTACTCTTTAATCCTGGTAAGCACGGATGTGTCAGTTTTACAGCACATGTGTCAGTTTTACAGCGAAGATGTGTTGTTTTACTATCCAATGTTTACAATATCATGCTTAAAAAATCAGGCCAATTTCACATGAGCAGCATACATTTCTATTAAAAACCTTTGATTAAAATTAGTTGAAAAAGGAAGTTATCATTAGTTATTTTTGTAAGGATTGATGCTACAAGAATTAAAAATAGTTATTTTTTAAAATGTTTTTTAAATTTCATGAAATTGCTCAGATTTTCACAATGTCAATTTTTTCTAATTTTCTATGCCCTTTTCTATCACAAAAGTTTTAGTGTACTTCTAATGTGTCTATTTTCCTTTTTTTTTCTTCTTATTTTAAAAAAAGATGCAAAAGGCTTGACCGCAGTACAGGAAGTAGAACAGCTACGAGAAAAAGTTTATGCCTCATTAGAAGAATACACCAAAACAAGATATCCTGAAGAACCTGGGAGGTTTGCTAAACTACTTCTACGACTGCCTGCACTAAGGTCAATTGGACTGAAGTGCCTGGAACATCTTTTCTTCTTTAAACTTATTGGTGACCAGCCCATTGACACTTTCCTCATGGAGATGCTAGAGAATCCAAGCCCAACCACATAGCAATGTACACTGTCTAACTGGTCAACTCTCCATAAATGTACAATTTCAGGGCCCAATGCAGTTTTAACTCAGTCTGACAAAACATTAGGTTATCCAAAAGTTTAAAACAAAACTAAGCCAGTATTTCAAAATATTTAGTTCACCTCTTGCAGTATTTGATTTTGATGTATTTTTAATCAATCTCAAAGGTAACACACACCAACTTCTAAGAATTGGGTAGCATTTATAACTGAAGATTTTTGTCTGCTTTGATTACTTCAAAACTGTGACGGGCCCTTAAAATTTGTCAAAAGGCTTAAATAAGCTCATGGTTGTAATCTATATCTCCCTAACCGGGTGCTGGAAACCACAAGCCCAAACGCCATTGTCTTCTATTTTGGACTCTGGAGAAAGAAAAAATATTATGCCACTGTGGTCACTTAATGACATTCTACATGTCAAATGACATGTAGAACCCACCCCCCAACACACACAAACATTTGTTCTGTTAGGGGGTGAACACATAGCTTGTTGACTATGTTGAATATTTTGTTTTGTCACATTGAAAGGTTGTTAACTGACTATAGTCAACATTCTACTTTAACCTGACACTGTGTTGAAGTTTGGTGGGGCCTTGACCTCCTCCTGTCTTGACTTCATACTTTCTGAAACTATACATTTCTTTAACGGCAACTTAAATATTTTTCACTGTGATTGTAAGAGTAACTTTTGTTTTTTGGTCATAAACGCATGTTTTATATAACTGTAAATGGAACCTTTGGTAATTGTACAAGTAAATCGACATAAATGAGTAAAGGTATTTTTTTAAAAAAAATTGTTGTTTTCAAAATTGAGAAATTTTTGTCAAAATAAGCACTGTGTGAAATGTTATCTGCGAAAGCAATGTCCTTGTGTTGACAAACCAAGTATATGTGTAAAGAAGACTGATGCTAGTAAATGCTAACTACTAATTTGTGTGCAGATAGCTCTTATTATATGATTATGTTTCACTGTTTCATTTAGCTTCATGAACATTAAATTTTGACATTAAGCCACACTATCATTTCACAGTGCATACAGCCATTTATTTGGAAGTATTATTAAGTTAGCAACATGACAAGAAAGATAACTGAGCCTAAGACCTCAGGCCTCAACAGACAACATTTTTACTTAGATTTTAGCACACAGAACTTGAACCTATCATTGAGTTTGTTTTGAAATTGCTTTTTGTGGTCCTGAGACAAAATGTTGAATACAGACTCCAAGTTAATTTTATGTTTTTAAAATGTGACAGATTTGTACATAGGAATGACACTGAAAGGCGCTGTCACTAATATGATCTCCAAGCAAGCTCTACCCTTGCCTGCCAGTTTGACAAAGTCAAGTTTTCCCAGTTGATCAAATTCAGGCTGATCTCAGTATGACACAAATAGGAGAGCTAGAATTCATTCAGTCAACTTGAAATGTAAATAAGTTGATGAGTCAAAAGGCAACATTCTGTGTTACCTAACCAGAGTCTATAATCCACAAATGATTATACAAAACTTATATTTCTAAGTGAAACAATTAAGTCACCCAGTGTTGATATGAGCAACTCTTGGAATTAAAGCATGTGGAGGTTATTGATTTTTGTTTTATTTGTTTTTAGTAAGACACTATAATAATGAAGTTGATTTTTAGATTTTCATGTGTTTGTGAGTGGTTACTGTGCCAACAAAGTGTTATTTCTTAAAATCTTGTAGCTATGTGTGAGTGACTCGGGCTTGTTAGTGTGGTGAACTCATAAGTTATATTTTGATTTATTTTCTTGTGATACAAGGTGACTGTAACACTACTTGATCTTGTATGGTTGGTTGTTTCTTGTGAGCTCATTTAAATACTTAACTTTTGTGACAGCCAGTTATCTTTCACTCTTGAAGGGTTGCATTTGATAGAAATAATTATAAAGGGTTTTAGTCTTAAGATTTCCTCACATTGAGGGTTTGATTTTTTAAGTTTGATTTTTTTGTTAAAAAAAAGAAAGAATTGCTACAACTTAAACTGTAACAAGACGGTCTTGTATATAAATTATAAACTCTAGATGGCTTTGTTTGTATAAAGCACTTGAGTGACCTCTGGCTAAATCCTTTTATGACTTGTATTCCAAACCTCTTAGTTGGTGCTTATAAGTTGACATTAAATGTTTGTTTTCAATAAAGACATTTCTTGCTGTGGGGCGTGTGTGTCCCAGGTCAAATATTGTAACATAGCACATGGCCCGGTGTTTGTTGGTCATAAGTGAATGGTTCCAGACACAACTCTTGAAATCTACAATCACTCTTTTTTTACTTTATTTATGTTCTTTGCACTTGGAGTCAACAACAATATTCTCTCCAATTAAAATAATTAATTCACTTGAAGCAGCTTTTCATAAGTATCAAAGTTTACCAGTTTGATAGAGATACTTTGAAAGAAATGTCTGCCGCACAATTTAATCTCTGAAAAATGATGATACACACAGACCTAAAATATAACTAGAAAATGGTAATTTTTTGGTATCGTCTTTATTCTTTGACAAACTGCAGTATTTTGGTTTTTGCATTGCTTTTCTAATATTTTTTTTCTTGGTTTTTTGGAAAGTCATGTATATTGGTATATTGATACTAATCTCTTATGATTTCTTGTGTTTAACAATATACAGCTCCATAAACATAATATGACCCAATAACTTAATATTTTTTTTAATAGGTTCAGAGCCTCACTGTGTTACCACAGAAAACTAAGTTTATTCCTGATATTGTCACAACCCAGTATGCAATACTACTGTGCAAGTTTTGGACTTCAAAAGATATTTGTTAAATTTCCTCATACAAATTAGTGGACTTGCTAGAGAAAATTTTCTTTGTTAGTAGCATTAGTAAATTTGTATGAGCTTTCTATATATTAAATTCATTTAGGATTTGTCAAAATAAGTTTGCTCATCTACGAATTATGCTTATAATCAGCTGATAGTTAATGGATGAAAGTTTACTACCCATCTGAGTAGACAGCCATTATTTTTTTTATTGATTAGTTTTGCAACTGACAAGAATATATGCTTAGAAATTAGGAAGATTCTAGTGCTGACTTTTACTTTTGACCTGTTATTAAAACTATTCTGAAAGCTTGAATAAGATTGTGGCTGTTCCATGGTTATTTAAAGATGGGGAAGAATAAGGTAATCTAAAATAGAAGCAATTTTGCCATGAAAGGTAACTAGCTTGTTAAAGCTTTTACCTCTGAATAAATGTTTATATAGTTTAACTGAGATTGTGTCAGTGTGGTTATTTAATGTTTATTTTCATGTCATTCTATTTCCATGGAGCATTTTTATATTGCAAATGTACAATGTATACGTTGATTAAATGATTCCATGTGAGAGGTTATCTTTGATTCTGTTGATTGGGTTAATATTGAGGCTATTTTTACACATCCATTTTTAATTGGATATTTTGGAAATGAGAACTGCTCTTTAGTGATAGTCATGTTGTAACATGTATGCTGGTGGTACATACCATGTGACTCATCTTAAGTTGTACTGTCTGTCTGTCTCTCTCTCTCTCTCATCCAACATGGCAAGGATGGGACGTCATCCATCAATAAACTTCAACAGAAATTACCATTCAATAAAACACTGAATTTGTTGGGTTTTTTTAAAGTGAGGCAAAGCTTTGATTAATGACAGACTGACATATAAACAGTTTTTAGGTATGCTTTATTAGTAGTAATTGTCAAGTATATACATACAAGTCACATACAAATAATGATAGCTTTGACCTTCTCTAAGGAATTACAAGCAACATACAATAATCAAATTATATAGATGAATTAAATACTTATTTAAATCCAACTTTCAGAATTTAGTAACATATAATAGTATTATACATAAGTTACTAAATTCTGAAAATTGTTGTATTATTAATACAAATTGTTCAAGATTACTTTGGTAGGTTTGTTCCTGCTAGTGATTTTGTTTTTTATGGATGTGACCCTGGATGTGTCAATTGAATCATTTTAATGGCTTTAACACAACAAAAATCTTTTGGTTCTTATGTTACTAAAAATATGCAGAAACATTTACTTCTAAATTTACGTCCAGAAGTATTAATAAATCAATAAAGTAATAAAGATTACCTTTTCAACAAAAATTAGTAAAAATTACCTTATCTCCAAAAGATAACTGATTGACAGGATTAGATCAACCTATTGTAGTGTTGTGTGACAGCATATGATTCGCTGATGGATAAGAAAAGAGTATTTTCTCTTCAAAGATATTTTTATTTCAGAAAAGAAATTGTGTAGAGGATACAACCATGATCTTTGTCATTGGGGTTGGGACACACCCATGCTATGTACATTTGCGCACTGTTAAGTTTAGATTTGAATAATTCATTTTAAAAAACTTTTTTTTTACTACAATAATAATTTTAATTAAGGCAGCAACGTAATACTAAAATTTTGAAGTGTCTTATAACCAACTAATAACTAACAACATTCATAGCCACTAACATCATTTTGCAGACATGTTGAAGTCTACTTCAGAACAAGCAAATATTTTTAAATAGCAAAAATTTAGCACAACTAGATAATAATTATACAGAACTACTGACAATGACAACATCCATTTGACATAAAACTATTACAAGCACATGAAATACTTCATCCAAGAGAAATTTGATAGTATTTACAATTAGTTTACTCTAGATGTTTTTAATCACAACCTTTTCCTCATAAAAATTGGAGGGGTAGGGAATATTTGATTAAGTTCATTAAGCAATGAAAATTGTTAAATCTTCTTTTGTAAAAATCAGAATACTTTTTTTTCACAAATAATTTAGTTGGATGGCCAATTTCCTTTATACTTTATTCATTTTTTTCCCCCCCAAAAATGTAAACATTGTTTTCAATTATTTTTTTTATTCACATGACACAACATATTGTAATATATTGAATAGAAAAGACGTAAACAAGGTCAGGCTAACCCTTACCTTGTTTACGTCTTTTTCATTTAATTTTTTATAAGCCTGATTGCAGTCCTATCCCTCATTTTGTTTACTCAACATATTGTGTATGTAATGGGCATACATGGTGGTCGAGAGGTAGCGCTCTCGACTGTCATACCGATGGTCACGAGTTCGAATCCACACGAAGGTGAGGATTTTGTTCTCGGGGCCTGAGGAGTCCCCGAGTCACCCAGCTCCGAATGGGTACCTAACTAGACAATAGTTAGGCGGCTGGGGTAATGCGTGGAACCCCTATAGCCGTGGCCTGTGACCGCTGCATCACTTGCCAACAGATCATCTCTCATGGTCTGTGGATGCAATTATCTTCTGCATAGAAGGAGCGTCTGTATATCTAAGATAGGCAGTTATTTATGAATTGAATGCCAAACTTTATGACTGTAAATGTAAATGTGAGGAAAGAAAGTTGGCATTGATATCATTTAGATCTCCAGAGATTAAATTTAACAAAGTTTTCAAAGATAAAATAAATGGTCACATCAGTATTAGATATTTTAGCCCTTTTATAAAAAAAAACAATGATTGCTGTGTCTAGCAGAGTGAACAGTGCTTGCTTCCATTATTGTTTAAATGTACAGATCGCTAGTGTGCCTGGGCTTTTTCCTACTCAGCATAGGGGCAAAAATGTGGTCCTGTTATAGAGAAAAATCAGCCTGCTGAGATTACCATCATAAGCCAGGGGCAATGACCAACCATCTTAAGCCAGGGGCAATGACCGACCATCTTAAGCCAGGGGTAATGACCATCTTATGCCAGGGGCAATGACCGACCATCTTAAGCCAGGGGCAATGACCAACCATCTTAAGCCAGGGGCAATGACCAACCATCTTAAGCCAGGGGCAATGACCATCTTAAGCCAGGGGCAATGACCGACCATCTTAAGCCAGGGGCAATGACCGACCATCTTAAGCAAGGGACAAAGTAGCTTGTGAATTTCATCATAAGATGCAGGGTAACAGATTTCAAAATAACTATCACTTTAAAAATATTTTTATTAAAAAGTAGTTATGGCTACATTTCTTTTTATAATTATACAAGCTTTAAAGTCATTAAAAAATATCTATAGAATAAGATATTTCAATTATTCACATAGACGCCCTTCAATTCCTTTTTAAAACTGTTTTTTAATTAGCTAGGGATTTACTACATTAACGTAATCCTTCATGTTGATAGACACAGATGTAAAAAAAAAAAAAAGAAATAATTAAAGACATTAAAAATAATGTCCCGTCATAGCTGCTCACAAGTACAAAAATTTGATCTTAAAGTCTTTATTCCTTACTGAATAATTTTGTCTTAACATAAACTTACTTGCTAGGTGGAAAAACATCAATATATTTTTAAGGGAATTATTGTGGTCAACAATTATGCAAATTTATATATTTTTTTGGTCCCATAACCTCTTTTTTCAAAGTTGTAGGCAGAACATTCTCAGGCTTGGTAGACCCTGGCGGCACCCATCTCTCTCCAGGTCAGCGGAGGACTTTCTTAGCGTAGTCATTTCTCAACTCTTTTTTTTTTTCATAGTCGCTTTAACGTGCAATAAACATATTTTTTTCACTTTACAAGGCTTCAATAAACACAAATTAGTCAAGAAGGCAAATATTCTTAACATGCAATTGAAGTAAAAAACAAGTTTACAGATGAATAAATTCTGTCAAATAGTGTGGCATAAGTTGTGTGTCAAGTGAAGATTTAAGTGTCTAACAAGCACTAAAAAAATAGATAAAAAATATTGTTAAAAATAATTTTTGAAACATGCAAAATTTTACCCCTAACTTTTCAACAGAGACTTATTATTTATTTTTAGAACCTAACTTTCCTGTTACAGACACTCATCCTTTAAAAAGCTGATACGTATCTCTCTTTGTTTTTACATTATTTGCTCAATGCGAAGTAGGTTGTTACATATTTTTAAATTAGGGTTGTTATGGATTTATTTAAATTTAATAGTTAGCTTTTGAAAAATTACCAAATGATTATTCTATAATTTTGAATAAAGCTTAAAATAAGGTGTCTAACGTCATTAAACAAAAAATTTCAATGGAAGTAAAAAAAACAGGCTATTGACATTTTTTAAATTTAAATATATGTATTTCAATATAATGTCAATTAGGGCTGATATCGATTAATTTAAAATTAATCGTTAACTTTTGAAAAATTACTGAATAATTAATCGCTAATTTTGATTTCAACCTAAAAATAAGATTATGACGCCATTAAACTGAAAATTTCAAGGGAAGTAACAAAAATAGGCAATTTGCATTTCTTTTATTTAAACATAAGTAGTTCAATATAATGTCAATGAATTAAAATTTTGTTATTGTTAATTAAGTAAAAACAATGTTTAATAGTGTATATCATTTTCTTTATAAACAGGTTATTTTAAAGTTTACACTTTTTAAAATTTTTTTGAAATGGAGAAATTTGTTTTTGTATGTACAAAAAGTTAACTATTTTTAATTATTAATAATTAATTATTTATTTATAAGTTGTGTCACCATTGGAGATATTTCCCTAAATTTTAATCGCTATTTTATCTAATTTTAATTGATAAATTTTTTAACAGATTAATTGAGAAATTAATTGATAATTTCTGCAGCCCTAAGGTCAATAAATTTAAATGTTGTTATTGTTAACTAAGTAAAAACAATGTTAAAACTTTTATATTATTTTCCTTATAAAACAGCTCATTTTAAAGTTTACACTTTAAAAATCTTTTTTTGTTTTAATTGAGAAGTTTGTACCTAAAAAAAGCAAACTATTATTAACAATAATTAATGATTTATTAATAAAACGTTGCTATTTCATAAAACGGTACTATTTATTTTGATAGCTATTTTATGGATTAAAATTATTTTAATCAATGTATTATTTTTACTGATTAATCGAGAAATTAAGCGTTAATTTCTGCAGCCCTATTTTAAATGACTTTGATAATGTCTTTATAAATAAACCAAATTTTAAATTTAGCTCTTGGAACCTTGTGATATTGAAAATATCAAATGAATGTAACAGTTTCAGTTACATGTGTAAAATATGTTTAAGTACAAATTAGAGTTTGAAAAAGTTCATAAAATAATATGAACACAATTAAATTTTCAACAATGACATTTATGTTTCCACATCATTAGTAGATCTGTACAGTTATTAAATTTTTATGTAAGCACAAACAAACATCTTGAATAACTCTTGGCATCCAAGTCAGGTTGTATGCTTACAATTACAATGGAACACTATTTGGCTAACTAGATTCTTTTCAACGAAACCATTGGAATGCATTAGCTTGATAAGCTGTGGGGTGAAAGGGGGGGGGGTGTTACCATTTATCTTAAAAGGCAATAGTTGAAATTGAAGCTAATTTTGCAAGAATATTTTTTTAAATCTCAATTTTCATTGTATTTTCTTTGAAATCAGTAATACATCTTCCCTCTCCCATTCTCCTCATAAGGTTTCCAGAGTTTGTTGAACAATGGGTGCATAGATTTCTGACAAGTTGGTGGATCTTTAGGGCTCCATTTGCCATTAACACAAGCCGCCCCCCTTGGTCCCACGAGCTTGTAGTTTCTCTGACACTCGTACGCCAGTCTGTCGCCATGTCTGATGGTGACTATGTGTTCAGTGAAGAAAAACTTTCCTTGGGCACCAACTGTGTAGATATTTCCGTTATCTAATTTACCCGGGTGGGGACACATGTCTGCAAAAAAAGGGCATTATCAAAATAAAAGATTGTATATATTTTTACTTTCACCCTTAATTTCTATTGTAATAACATAATTACTTTTATATTTTTTATATATTAACTTTCATCCATAAGTCATTATGATAACAGATTTACTTGTATATACTAATCTTTACTTACATATGTTCATTATTGTTATGACAGATTCAATTATTTCCTACTCCCGCTCTTACACTTAGACACTTAAGCTATAATTATACAGAGTAATTCTGCCACAGCTCCAGGTATAAGAAAACTTACTCTCTTCACAGACTGGTTTAGTTCCGGTCCACTGGCCATACTCACACACCATGTATCGATTGTTCTCCACCATTTTATATCCAGCTATACAAAAGTACCGCGCTCTGGCACCATGTGACAGATCAAAAAATACTCTGTGGCCATTTTCAATCTGTGGTGGAGGTGTGTTACATGGAGCTATGGGGAGCAAAATAAACAAAATTAATTATTCAATGCATATTTATTAGTATACAAATTAATACAAATATAAACCTATGTTCAGGTAACTGGTTCTTAATGATATATTGTATTTGTAAATTCAAACAATATTTTTTTCGAAGAAATATGTTTACTAATTTTGTTGATTTTTTAATTGAACTTCCTTAAACTGCCAAAGCTTTTTCTAGAAAGAAAACACATTTCATTTTTTTAAAAAAAGCCAAATATTATTTACACAGACCAGGAATACATCTTGGAAGCATATTCCATGTGCCATTGATACATGTGACAGGCCTGGTGTCGTTGAGAATCAGGCCGTGCAGACATCTGGGCTCTATGACACCTTCATGGTCAACATAGGTGTTCTCGTTTCCATTGATGATGGTACCATTAATTATTTCTTTAATTATGCACTGACCTTAAATTTTCAGTGGGTTTGAAAATTAAGACAAATATTTGAATACTTTGTCACACAAAAAAAGTTAAAAATAATATCCAAAAACAAATTCTTAGAATGCCCAAGCAGCTAAATTAACTTGAAAGAAAATATATTTTAAATAAAATAAAATTAATATAATTTACAACTGAAAGAGATTTTCATGAAATGTTATTTGAGAGATTCACAGATAGTACAATAGACATGGGTCGCAAGTAACTTTATATGATCTGTAATTTGTGAATAATTTAATATCATGGGTGTTGCTGGATGACTTTGATAAAGAAAGAAATCTTCTTCTTTTTCTCAATATTGAGTTTTTGCGTGCCACGAGTTTTGCGCCAATTGGCCCATGGTCTCCGACTTCAGCCTGCTGTATTTTCTGGATTTGCTTTCATAGCCTTTGGTCAGCCAAGACCATCTGCAAGGCAGCAGTATTTTTTTTTTTGCAGCTTTCACATGCCACGGTTAAGGGTTCCACTCATTGCCCCTCCGCGTTTTACCTATTTGGAGCTGGGTAGAACTCGGGGACGCCCTAGGCCCTGGGAACAAGTCCTTGGCTTCCCATGGATTCGAACTCTTGACCATCGCGCTTGCCACTCGACCACCGCGGCCCCAAAGAAAGAAATAATTTGTTGTTATTGTTGAAGTCAGTAAGACTGCTGAGAAATATTTACCTAGACACTGTGCACCGAGTTTTACTTTGTTAAAGAAAGAAAGAATTAATTGTTATTGTTGAAGTCAGTAAGACTGCTGAGAAATATTTACCTAGACATTGTGGGACCGAGTTTGACCATAGGCCAGTTTCAAGACACTGAGTTGAGAAGGCTGTGCCATTAAACTTGGTTCGAACGTTGCATCTAAAATTTATAGGAAATAATTTTTTTTCAAACTGATAAAAAATAAAATATATGTTAATAGGGATACTGAAAAATATTGAATGGAGTCTAAAACTATGTAACAACAAATTGCCAGCCTTCAAAGAGACACAATCTTTTCTCAAGCTATAGCTAATACAATGCACATAATTTACAATAGATTTGTAATAATGAAGAAGAAGAACATTTAAATAGGAGATTTTATAATACTTTTCTATTTTGACATTTCCCTTTGAAGCATTGAGCTACAGCTATGAAAAAAAATGTATTAAGATGGCTGTAACAGACTTGAGATAAGAAGGAGCAGAGAGCTGGCAAGTTAAGGGATGGGCAGAGGAGGGATTGTAATAAGTGTAGAGAGTGTAGATAATAATGAAAAAGGACAAAGAGATAACTGGCATTTTGCTTGCTGATGAAGGGAATCAAAATTTATTGCTGCGCTTAAGAGGAGCCGAAACAAGGCGTTTGTAGATGGACAAGAGTAACACCATTAGTTAAATTATTAAACCTAGAAACAACAAAGGATAGAAGAGCCAAGAGTAAAGTAGTAATAAATCCTAAGGTCATTAATTCTTACGTGAGACTACAACTCAACGTTAATCTAATAGAACCCTCAGACCTCAGATAGACATAGGGATAAAAAATTCTCATTCTAACTGCCTGGAATTCAGACGAGAAATGGGTTGCCAGATAAAACCAGAAAAACCAACACTGTCAACATGTAAAACTCTAATGAAAATACAAGACTGGACAAAAGCCATGGATAAGCGTAGCACACAATAATCTTCTGTATAGAAGGATTCTATGTAACAGATAAGATAAGCTAAGCTATATCAAGTGCACATTATTATTTACCTGAAGAAAAAGATCGCTCCAACTGTTGTACGGTGGCCATCAAGCCAGCCATTCCACAACGGACCAGGAAGTCCACAGTTGACTTCTTAACAATATAAAAATTAGAAGCACGTCTACATTACACAGTTTCACCATGTTTTTCAGCAGTTTTTGTACACATCAGTGGATATAAAGGAAATTAAATGATTTCTTTCTTTCAAGCTCTTTTGAAAACGTTTAACAAGAACTTTATCACACTCCTTCCACCCCCCCTCCCGTTGAAATGACTTTAGATTAAATAAATCATCAAACAAAAAATATTGAGATGAAAATATTTTACCTTCACAGAAGGCATCATTGCCACTCCAAGTCCTGTCTGCCTGGCAAGACCTTTCCTTGGACCCGACAACCCTGTAACCGCTGTTACAAACAAATCTTATGAGTGAATTAAAGCTTGTGCCGGATCCTATCATTGTTCCATGAAGGGGTGGGCCGAGTTCATTGCAGTGAATTGCTGATAAAAGATTGCACCACATGTTCAATAAACAGAACTATGAAATATGGGCTAATAAAGTAGCAATACTTAAGATGCCAAGAATATAAGGAGCTTTGAGATTTAATTAATGTACAAATGTTTTTTTTTAAAATCTCATTTAATTTATAGACTAAATACTGTCAGACCTCACTAAGTCGTGCTTCCCTAGGTCGAAAACCTCCCTATATCAAATTAATTGTTAGGTCCTGGCCTAATTCCACAAAACTTAAGTAAAATTTAATACTCAAGATCTCCTTAACATGGAGATTTTTGGCTTCCAACCTCCCTTAATAAAATTTTCCAAGGCTTTTGTGTAAAAGTAAAAATCCTTACCCCCCACCATCCCACCATAGTGGGAGTAAAGTGTGTGGGGGAGCGGCTTTGTCAGTGGTGTCGATATTTCAAAGCTAAGTCTGCTTCCTTTCAAATGAAACATCAGACACTGCCCCTCTTTCCTGTCAAGCCTTTTTAATAGTATGGCTGTTGCCCCCCTCAATATCAACATTGCCTTTGATTAATCTGGGACCATAACACCATTTTCCCTAACTTAAAAACCTCATTTTAAGTCGATTTTTTTTTGACTCAGAGAGGTCCGACCATATCACATCATTACTGCTATCTTATCTGTTCAAGACGCTCCTGGTCTACACAAGATTATTGTGCCCTACTTTTATGTCTCGTCTTTCATATTTATTAGAGTTTTTAGAGTTTTAAAATGTACAAAATTGTTGGTTTTCCTGGTCTCCCCAAGCAAGCAATTGGACGTGTGAATTCAGGACAAAATGAGGGGTGGGACTGCAATCAGGCTTATAAAAAATTAAATGGAAAAGACGTAAACAAGGTCAGGCTAACCCTTACCTTGTTTACGTCTTTTCCATTGAATTCAGGACAGGAAGCACAGTAATTTGAATGTGTTTGTTCTTGCATACTATTATTCCTTGAAAATGACCATGACCAGGAAATACAGAGTAGCTTGGAACTAAAATGTACTTTGTTCTCAATAGTTGAGAGTAGCTCAGTTTTTCGGCCTCACCCACACGTCGTCTACTGTATTTAACGACACAAGTTTCCTGGACATAGACAAGAGTACAAGAGACCACATCTAATTTTTTGTATAGCTCTTTAGCTCACTCTATGGACTTCCATATCAAAAAGTAGTTGATGGGTCTTTGCACCAATGTCCTACTGGCAATGGGGCTTTGGTTGTTTTTTGGAGCTTGTTTTCATCACTGGGATAATATTTCATACTAGATGCCCGCGCCGTATCATACGCCGCCGCAGATTTGCTCATAGATAGTGCAAAGAAAGTGTGTGTGGTTGGGGGGGGGGTTGGACAGACTCAAACTACTCACGATGAAATCAGAACAACGCGAATGAACCTCAGATGCGTGGATAACAGAGACTCATTGTTGATATGGAAACATGTGCACTTTGGTTAGCCACTTGCCACCCCAAACCCTGCACCACCCTAGCTTGCCAACCATAAACTAATAGGCATAGCCTGACAAAGGTCATTCATCAAGCTTATTCCCAATCGTCTTGTGCTTGTTATGGTGATCGAAACGATTGTGGGAAATGAATGGGCATAAACATTAAAAAAAATTAAAAACACATCTTAGCTGGGGATTGAACCTGCGACCTCTGCGTGCTAGGCGAATGTTTTAACCATTACATTATGAATTACATAATATTTTGTTGTTCCGAAGGAACATACTCATTGACTTCAATTCAATGAAATTTTGAATGTTTACTACCTTTTCATGCAATCTGATTGGTCGGTGGGGTCAGAGGTCAGACAGCTTCTTGCCCGGCATGGTTGAACCATGTAGAGAATTANTATATATATATATATACAGAATAGGACTGCGATAAAGCAAACTAGACTCATATTGAGGTGTGACATTTTTTAAAAACACACTTTTAATATAAGATCTAGCACTCATTTTTGAAGCTGTTATTTAAAAAAAAAACACATATTTTTTACAGTTTCTGTGACCCTCAATGAATGAACCTTAATCTGGAGTCACCTCCCATTTAATGACAGGAGAACTTACGTTCACACTCTGGCAAGGCCCCAGACCACTCGCCGTTGGCCTGACACTCTCTGTAAGGTCGACCCCGGAGCTCATATCCCTCGTTACACTGGTAGCTCACTCGGGTCGGGTAGACGAAGCGATAACCTGTCTGGCGATACCCATTGCTTATATCACCTGGACTCCCACAGTCTCTTGCTGGCCGTGAAATAAACAGAAGCAATACAATTAGGTTACAGTATCGTGTCTGGATCATAATAACCCTTGTAAAAGTGGCTAATTTTTCATTGCTGATCTTAGTCTATCCTGAAGTAGATTTTTTAAATTGGCTTGTCATATAACCTTTCTGTTGGATTTGTTACAGATGTATTCCTCAGATTGCGTATATGTTGAAGGCAATGCATCTTAGGTCTTTGGAAATATCTGTTTCTGAAGGTCAACGTGATTGGTCCAAAGAAAACGTTTGTGACATGATAAGTTTTTCATGAGATATGCTGTATGTATCAGTATTATAATTTGGTTAGTATCCATATTTTTTGTTTTTGTTGGGATGTTTTGTGCCTGCATTGAATTATTTTTGCGTCCACTATTTCACACTGTGGTACCAAAAAATACTTTTGTTGATTAATAGGGATTCTTATAAAAAATAATAACAATGAGTTTGGATTTGGATCCAAGAGATGAGGTGACAATTACCCTAATTTAAATGTAAAAAATATCAATACATTAATAATAGTCTCAGGCTTAATGTAGTGGGTCTATCATCAATTCTTAAAATGATTTGTCGGTAGATAGTTTTTTGAAACTCTGTCCCAGTGAAATACTTAATTATTATACAACATGCAAATAAAACGTCTTCTATCTGCTCACCTTTACAAGTCATGGTTGGGCCTATCCACTGCCCCTCCGCCCCACTACATATGGCTCTCTGACTTCCCTCTCTGTAGTAGCCAAACTGACAACTGTACATGAGTTGTGTCCCTGTCAGGAAGCGGTACTGATCCTTGGGGGCGTCATGCTCAGCGTGCTCCACCTGGGGAGGAGGGCCACAGACCACTGGGGACAGAGATTTCAACATTCATCACAAAATATCTTTAAAATTAAAGTTACATTTGAAAATAAAAAATTGTGTTTAATGAAAAAAAAACAAACAAAAAAAAACAGTGCTTATAAAATAATGATAAATAAATGTATTTCTGTGGTTCCCATGATATGTGAGATAACAATGTATAACTTAAGTTTTAATATGCCCATACATGTAATATAACAATGTATAACTTAAGTTTTAATATGCCCATACATGTAATATAACAATGTATAACTTAAGTTTTAATATGCCCCTACATGTAATATAACAATGTATAACTTAAGTTTATGCCCCTACATGTAATATAACAATGTATTACTTAAGTTTTAATATGCCCCTACATGTAATATAATGTTAAGCTAAAGTTCTAGTGTGACCTGTACACATTAGATACACACCCTGCTCACAACTTGGCTCCCGTCCATCCCATGAGCCATCTTTCAAACATGTCCTCTCTGCGTTGCCAACTAGGAAGTAGCCCTTCTGACACACGTACTTGACCTGACTGCCCACCACGTTCTGTGCTTGCATTTCAAGATATCCGTTGGGAATGTCTGGCGGAGTGCTACATCCAGACGCTGGATTGTAATGGAGACAAAGTTTGGGATAATTGAGACAACGTTTGGGATAATTGAGACAAAGTTTGGGATAATTGAGACAACGTTTGGGATAATTGAGATAAAGTTTGGGATAATGGAGACAACGTTTGGGATAATGGAGACAAAGTTTGGGATAATTGAGACAAAGTTTTGGATAATTGAGACAACGTTTGGGATAATTGAGACAAAGTTTGGGATAATTGAGACAAAGTTTGGGATAATTGAGACAA
>MUZC01000754.1:93482-139425 GCA_002072015.1 Radix auricularia | reverse complement strand
ACTGAAAATCCTACATGTGGAAGAAAATCAGCAGTCCCGAGCCTGCGCTCTTCATGGGGCTTCCCGGAAAACCCCCTCAGCCCTCTGGCCCCCTAAGGGACGTAAAGACTGAGAAGCCCCCCCGGAGCGGTCGCTGCTACAAGCGGCCACCTGGGCGTCCAGGGCACTAGGCCGAAAACGCCTCCCACTAAAGTGTGCCTCCCAAGGGAGGTGTGGAATTTCCCTACTGTGACTCGCTATCAACATAGTATCACTTTGGCGCCACCACGGCAAAGTGAGACAAAGTTTGGGATAATTGAGACAACATTTGGGATAATTGAGACAAAGATTGGGATAATTGAGACAACGTTTGGGATAATTGAGATAAAGTTTGGGATAATGGAGACAACGTTTGGGATAATTGAGACAACGTTTGGGATAATTGAGACAACGTTTGGGATAATTGAGACAAAGTTTGGGATAATTGAGATCAAGTTTGGGATAATTGAGACAAAGTTTGGGATAATTGAGACAAAGTTTGGGATAATTGAGACATTATTTGGGATAATTGAGACAACGATTGGGATAAAAAAAAATGTTTCTCCTAATCAAAACAGATTGTCTCAAGTCAAGATTTTAAAAACAAAAAAATGTTAACTAGGTTATAAGAACTCAGATAAAACTTTCAAAAGTTAACAATCAAAATTTAAATTAATTGTTTCCAGTCCTATTTAAAAATAATTTACTTACTTTTAAATCAGCTCTTAAATAGAGTTGAAAATGTATATAGGCTCTTTTTAAACTTGTTCTTTACTTTATTTTTTAAAAAAAAAATGGAAAAGAGAACTGAACTTAAATTTTATACAAGAAAAGGTTAATTGTGCCCAGGGGCGTCACTAGAGTTGGTGTAACCCAGTGCGGTAGTTGATGCTGTCAACCCCTCACAACTTACCCCCTGAACCTCCTTCAAGTCTGTCAGGTGCCAAGCGACTAGAACAATAAGAGTTTGGTGTCGCGACGTATGATGGTGTCACCCCGGTGCAGTCCACAATCCCCGCACTCCCCTAGTGACGACTCTTATTATGCCCTCTCTAATCTTCTTGAAAACACCAAGTTTTTAATTGATTTCAAAACTCTAGTGATGTAACTAGCATGAAATATTTTCCCAAATAAGACCAACAGGAAAGCCACCACTTTATCATCTTTTAAAACTCTAGTAAGAATACAGGACTAAACACAAACCATAGAAATACGTAGGACGCAATAATCTTCTGTACAGAAGGAGCGTCTGTAACATATAAGATAAGATAAGATAAGATAACAGTTTCTAGTGGACAGAAAAACGCATTGATAGGGTAACAGTGTCCAGTAAAGTAAACTCAGATCAGCCTCTTCTAGTGACTAAATCGCAAGGTCATGTTAGGTCCCACTCAGACACCTAGTGACTCACTGGCACAGGTCATGTTAGGTCCCACCCAGACACCTAGTGACTCACTGATACATGTCATGTTAGGTCCCACCCAGACACCTAGTGACTCACTCATGCAGGTCATGTTAGGTCCCACCCAGACACCAGCTCCAACACACCAGGCTCTGTCCACACTGTCCCTGTGCTGTGTGAACCCTGGTAGACATGTGTAGCGGATGTTTGTGCCCAACTGGAACCTTGTCTGGCCGTGTGCCCCATTGTGAGTGGCGTGGTGGGCAGGTGGCGGTAGTCCACATTCTTGATTTCTGTCTGGTATAACAAAAAAATATGTTGTTGGTTAACTTCTTCTGTGTGTAAATATTGACAGTAGTGTGACTGGAAAAGAAACTAATGACATAAAATTGCCGCTTAAAAAGAAAAATTACGATAATCAAAGCCTCGTTTGCTTTTTTGTTTTTCCTATGATAAGAAATCCGCTGTGTTTATTCAAATGAGCTCAAATGATTTTAAGAGCGCCTCTATCTATATCTCATTATTTTGAGTAGAATCTACACATTAAATACGTATTAAAAAAATCTAAAGTCGTTTAAGAAATTAATTTTCTTGTTTGAGTTTTTTAAAAAAATCAGCTGACTTTGCCTTTGTAAGTATTGTTTTGTTAACACTTTGAAAACAAATTAAAAATAAGGAAACAATATTCGTTCCAAGTCATTTGTCAACATGCCATTAGCCAATAAAATAGATATTAATTTGAAAAATTTAAATTTTAAAACACAAATAATAAAAAATCATGGGTTTTTTTTCATTAAAAATAACTCTCAACTATAATTTTTTAAAATGTATGCGTCAAATCAAGAGCGAGAGAAAAGAATTAAAAAAGAATAAGTAAAAGTAATTATTTCCCTTCATAGACTAGTCTTATCGTAGCTCCTAAATTCACCAGCCATAACAGTCACTCGCCGCCTCTTTATCCTGTCACGTTCTTCCAAACCCTGTCACCTACTTACTAACCCGGTCACCTATCACCTACTTACTAACCCTGTCACCTACTTACCAACCTCTTTTACTCACCTGGTAACGCACGTTTTTACCTGCTGATCATATCTTTTAACTACTAACCCTGTCACTCACCTACTAACCCTGTCACTCACCTACTAACCCTATCACTCACCTACTAACCCTGTCACTCACCTATTAACCCTGTCACTCACCTACTGAAAATCCTACATGTGGAAGAAAATCAGCAGTCCCGAGCCTGCGCTCTTCATGGGGCTTCCCGGAAAACCCCCTCAGCCCTCTGGCCCCCTAAGGGACGTAAAGACTGAGAAGCCCCCCGGAGCGGTCGCTGCTACAAGCGGCCACCTGGGCGTCCAGGGCACTAGGCCGAAAACGCCTCCCACTAAAGTGTGCCTCCCAAGGGAGGTGTGGAATTTCCCTACTGTGACTCGCTATCAACATAGTATCACTTTGGCGCCACCACGGCAAAGCTTACGAGTCTATATAGTTTAGATCGCCTACTAACCCTATCACTCACCTACTAACCCTGTCACTCACCTACTAACCCTGTCACTCACCTACTAACCCTGTCACTCACCTGCTAACTCTGTCACTCACCTACTAACCCTGTCACTCACCTACTAACCCTGTCACTCACCTACTAACTCTGTCACTCACCTGCTAACCCTGTCACTCACCTACTAACTCTGTCACTCACCTGCTAACCCTGTCACTCACCTACTAACCCTGTCACTCACCTACTAACCCTGTCACTCACCTGCTAACTCTGTCACTCACCTACTAACCCTGTCACTCACCTGCTAACTCTGTCACTCACCTACTAACTCTGTCACTCACCTGCTAACTCTGTCACTCACCTACTAACCCTGTCACTCACCTGCTAACTCTGTCACTCACCTACTAACCCTGTCACTCACCTACTAACTCTGTCACTCACCTGCTAACTCTTTCACTCACCTACTAACTCTGTCACTCACCTGCTAACTCTTTCACTCACCTGCTAACTCTGTCACTCACCTACTAACTCTGTCACTCACCTGCTGGACTTGTGTTGAGCTCACACCTTGGCTCCTCCCCCATCCACGTCTCGTCTCCCTGACACACGCGTGCCGGTAGCCCGACCAGCGTGTAGCCATCGTCACACGTGTACGTGGCTATGGCCTCAAACCTGCAGGGAGTACAGTGGCCCCTTTGGTCATTAGGAGAGATTGACCATTTTGTCCGTCAGACAGTCTGTCATTCTGTCAAACGATGGTTGAACACCGGACTTATGACTTCAATAAACATGTCATTCGCCGAGAACGATCGCCAATAAATGCCGGTAAACAAAGGGCACTAATAAATAACTTAAAATATTTCCATGAAACTGTATTGTCGCAACCTTGACAGTTTGAATAATGTAACTTGCCACAAACGAGCAATTGAAATATCAATTAAATATCAATGGAAAACTAGAAATTTTAACTGAATTGTTTCATATTCGTGTGGCTCTTATTCCCGAAACAGAACAAAATGTCGACTCCTAGTTTATAATTCTTTTTACTAGTTACTAGGCCGTTTTGAATTATAATAGAATCAATTTCAATAATAAATCTCATAATTGATAAATAATCATTAAATGGTTTTTACATTTTAAGCAGCATGAATCCATGTAGAACTTATTCATCTGGTTGAAAGATTGACTACTGAAAATTGAAGAGAAATTGCAGTTTGGAAAGAAGAGGGGAAAAGATACGTACGTTTTTGTTGTTGTTTTTTTTTAATTAAAAAAAATTAAGACTTAAAATGTTTAATCCCTGAATACCCGAATCGACATCCTTCCGTCTCGCGAGACGATGGTGCATCACCGTTGGGTATGGTTGCATTTTCTCGAGTGGCTGTGCAGTCCTATCCTTGAGTGTTAGTCTTTACCACAGTTTTTACACACAAGTTCTGTGCTTCCAAATGTTTTGGCATTTCTCCTAGCTCTTCTGTCTGCAGCCTCCTCCATTCTTCGCTCCTCGGCTACTATGACGCCCGCTTTGACAACTGTGCGCCACGTAGATCGGTCTTCTGCCTTACACTCCCAGTCACTTGTATGTATTTTGGCTGCTTTCATGTCCCTTTGACAGACATCTTTAAAGCGCAAGCGTGGGCGACCTGTTTTCTTCTTTCCTGAAGCAAGTTTGCCATATAGGAGGTCCTTCGGGATGCGACCGGGGCTCATTCTTTTGACATGTCTTAGCCACCTCAGGCGTCTTTCACTAAGAATTGAGAACATGCTTTGGGTATTGGCACGCGTTAGGACATCAGTATTAGGCACTCTGTCTTGCCATTTAATACCAAGGATGCGACGCAGGCATCTCAAATGGAAGCTGTTAAGCTTGCGCTCTTGTGATGTATAAGTGGTCCGTTTCTCGCTCCCATTTAGTAGTGTACTGATGACACAGGCTCGATAGACGCACAGTTTGGTTTTCTCCGTTAGCTTGGTGTTTTGCCAGACCCGCTTATTTAGTTTAGCCATTGTTGCAGCTGCCTTGCCAATTCAGCTGTTTATTTCTTCTTCAATGGACAGTGTATTGGAGACCTTGGATCCCAAGTATGTGAAACTGCCCACAACCTCCAAGTTTTCATTATCGATATTTATGGTAGGAGGAGGTCGAGTGTCTTGGGCCATGATGTTTGTCTTTTTCAAGCTGATTTGCAGACCAAATTCTTTGTAAGCATTGGAGAAGCTTGACACGAGTTGTTGCAAACCAGATTCTGTTGCTGTTAGTGCCGCATCATCCGCAAATAGTAGCTCTCGAATTAGGACATCTGTCGTTTTAGTCTTGGCTTGGAGGCGGGCAGTGTTGAAAAGTCCTCCATCAGCTCTGGTATGTAACCAGATTCCCTCACTGCTGTCCTTGAATGCGTATCGAAGAAGTACAGAGAAGAATATTGCGAAGAGTGTTGGTGCGAGTACACAACCTTGTTTAACTCCGCGGCTGACAGGGAAGGCCTCTGACTTAGCTCCATCGAACTGCACTGTGCCAAGCATATTTTCATGGAACTGTCTGATGATGGCAAGAAGGTGAGGGGGAAAGCCGATTTTTGCCAGTATTTGGAATAGCCCGTTGCGACTGACGAAGTCGAAGGCTTTTGTAAGGTCCACAAAGGCAATGTATAGTGGCATCTGCTGCTCTCTGCATTTTTCCTAGAGCTGTCGTATGGGGAACACCATGTCTATGGTAGACCGACCGTACCGGAAACCGCACTGAGATTCTTGATAGACGCGGGATGCTAGGCTCTGTAAACATGTTAGTATAAAGCGGGCAAAGGTCTTTCCTACAATACTAAGGAGTGAAATGCCGCGATAATTATTGCAATCACTCCTATCACCTTTGTTTTTATATAGTGTCACTATATTTGCATCCTTTAGGTCTTGGGGGATGTAGCCCTGTTCCCAGCAGAGGGACAGAAGCTCGTGCAATGGTTGGAGTAAAGCTGCCTTACCACTCTTTAGAACATCTGGTGGTATTCAATCATTCCCAGGCGCTTTTCCACAAGCTAGGCTGTCAATTGCTTTGCTCAGCTCCTCCTGTGTGGGCGCGTCATCAAGTTCTTCCAGGAGTGGCATATCTGGGATGTCATCTAGAGCGGTGCTGGAGACTATGGTAACTGAATAATTTCGAACAATTCGCTCAAAGAACGCTAATCCCATCTTTAAAGTTATTATCTTTTGTTTATTCATTTTCTCGAAACGCTCTGCCAAAGATTATCCCCCGTTATGATTATCAAAAAAATTGAAACTAATAGATCTAATAGTTATTTAAAATAAACAGAATAATATTAAAGGGGTCAGGTGAACGAAAAGCTGGGAGGATGGCATCAAAGACCGGACGAGCCTGCTGTTCATCAACTTCTAAAGGACAGCACAGGACCGGACGAGCCTGCTGTTCATCAACTTCTAAAGGACAGCACAGGACCGGACGAGCCTGCTGTTCATCAACCTCTAAAGGGTAGCA
The DNA here is from genome assembly GCA_002072015.1 of Radix auricularia. Classification (NCBI taxonomy): domain Eukaryota; kingdom Metazoa; phylum Mollusca; class Gastropoda; family Lymnaeidae; genus Radix; species Radix auricularia. Next base: position 133,014 of record MUZC01000754.1, on the reverse strand, counting down.
CGGGACCGGGACAAATGGCGGGAAGTAGTGAGCAGTCTCCGATGGTCCTCAAATAATCAACACAGACGTTAAGGGAGATAGAACAGGTGAGACCAGTTTGTGGCGCCATGGCGGGAGATGGAGGATGATTTTGATTTAAAATGTTCGACAACTTTTGCCAGGGGTCTCGGGGTTTGACAACTTTTGCCAGGGTCTGGGGGTTTGACAACTTTTGCCAGGGTCTGGGGGTTTGACAACTTTTGCCAGGGGTCTCGGGGTTTGTTTGTATGAAAAAGTGAGGGAGGAGGTTATTTATATCGTTAAAAAAAATTCTGTATACAAAAACAAACACATAAAAATTATCGCTTTTCCCGTTTGGAAATTTGGCGTGAAATGTGTTGCCTGATCAAACTAGGAAAACAAAAACTTTATCAGCATCTAGAATTAGAAAAAAAAAAAAAAAGGAGGATACATGACACTATACATGGAAAAGCATAGGACACAATAATCTTCTTTATATAAGGAGGGTCTGTAACATAAGGACGCAAGATCTTTCCTGTCAATTTAACAGGATTTGTTTCAGGAAAATAAATAACAAAACCATTTTATGTGGTTGCCGTCAATTTTGTGTGTATTGTGGTTGTGTTAGTAAAACTATAGGCTAGATTAGTCTGAGATTATTTATTATCAAATGACATTTTATTTGTAAAATACAAACATATATATATATATATATACATATATATTGTTTATCGTCTATTTAATTTTTTTTTTAAATTACGTTAAAAACATGAGCGATGAAACATGAATAAAATTTACCAGTATTCTACGGTGGGCCACCCTCATCCAAATATTTAACTACAAAACCCTGATGTTGTTCACTGAACTGCCCCGCTACTTACTTATTGAATGGTTTAATCTCCACTCTCCCGTGAGGAATGTCAACCGGCATAGGATAACATCGCAAGTCTGTAAACAGAAACATTACCAAGCCAGTCAAATGTGTGAAAGAGAAGGAAATTTAACCCTAATCGCAGTTGGAAACTACAAGAAGCACAATTTTAAAAAACAACAACTGAAGATTGACAACTTATGGCTTATGGTTGATGTATATTTATTTACGAATTTGCTGATAAGTTTATTTTATTTTACGTTAAATAACTTCTTGCCTCCATCTGTTCTCCTCGATGAAGGTTTCCTACCATTACTTTGATATTTTTGCGTCTTTTTCATGCCAACCAAGACAATATTCAGCACATAATTTCTTTTAACTTTGCCTTAGAAACATTTTGTGGTGTCAACTCCCTCGCATTAAAAAAAAATTAAACCAAGACTTTAAAAAAATGGGGAGTTAATTTTTTATTTTTTTGTTGAGAAAACTGCAAGACCCCAGTGAAATAAGAGTAGAAAAGGGAAAAAAAAACAACAAAATATATCAACTAAATAATATATAACTTTGTTTAAGTAACATCAAGTACGCCCCTTGTTTAAAATGACCCGCCAGTATTCCCTTGGTTAAAGTGACCCACCTGTGACCCACTAGTGGTCTACACCACTTACTTGGATTAACGCAGCTTTTCCCACATTTCCCGTCACACATGCATTTCTTCTTTGAGCTGACGCAGTCCTTGTCCGAGTCACATCTCTTGGAGCACTTCCTGGAACCTCTTTCCTCTGGCAGCCTCTCCTGGTCACACACGGTCAAGTCGGCGTCTGTGGGACAAAGAGGAGGTCATCCAGGTAAGGTTAACTATTACTGGATTACTGCCCATGATTTCATTTCTACCTCATGGGGTAATGTGATCATTCCCAGACAAAGTCAGGATGTGTTTTTTGAGTGGGGGTAGTGAGGAGTGGTAAGGATGGAGTATTGTTATCGTTATGTTATTGGTATAGTGGTACGTTTAGTTGAGTCACCTTACACTGTATCAAAGTTATTGGTATAGTAGTATGTTTAGTTGAGTCACCTTACTCTGTATCAAAGTTATTGGTATAGTGGTATGTTTAGTTGAGTCACCTTACACTGTATCAAAGTTATTGGTATAGTGGTATGTTTAGTTGAGTCACCTTACACTATCTAAGTTATTGGTATAGTTGTATGTTTAGTTGAGTCACCTTACACTGTATCAAAGTTATTGGTATAGTGGTATGTTTAGTTGAGTCACCTTACACTGTATCAAAGTTATTGGTATAGTAGTATGTTTAGTTGAGTCACCTTACTCTGTATCAAAGTTATTGGTATAGTAGTATGTTTAGTTGAGTCACCTTACACTGTATCTAAGTTATTGGTATAGTGGTATGTTTAGTTGAGTCACCTTACACTGTATCTAACAAAACTTAAAATATTTCTCCATTCACCAAACTTTTCGTGCAGCTCTCTTCTATGACGGCCGCTTTGTACAAAATGTTGGGTCCAAGCGAGAAGAGGGCATTTAGATTATACATATCTTCATTGACGTTTTGACGCATAAAATATATCAAAATGGCTTTCGCTTTTCTTTTTTTAAAAAAGCCTTTTCAATGTGATCTTTTGAAAAAATTCTCATTCTAAGGTATAATTCGCTGTTTGGGAAGGGGTTTGTAAATTTATATTCCAAATACACTCTTCGATTGCTTTTTCTGGCTCTTAATTAAATTCTCATGTTCCAGATCATAACACGCGACACAAAAGCTTTGAATACTCGCAACCAGCATCTGGCAATGCACAAACCAAGTGGTCTGCCGAATTTAGCCACTGCGATGACTAAGTGCTAGGATAGACAGCTTGGCTATAACGTAGAACTATGGTCGGCAAAATGCCAGTGACTACAAAGAATGACAGCTAGCGACTGCCAAGTAACACAGCTAGGGAAATCCCTATTTACGAAGAGCTTTAATATATATAAAACTTAGTTTTGAACATGCATTCAACGAAGCTGTTAAATGTTAAAACAAACGACAGAAAACAATGCGTTGCTATTTTATTTTTAAAATCCAAGACTAATTCTATCTAGATGATGGCTAAGAGTTTTTCACTTAAAGAATAAAAATTTGAAATCTTTTCAAAATATCAAGAGTTCTTTGTATTTTAGATATTTAACCAAAAATAATTTTAAAAAAAAAATAAATAAAAATAAACAAAGAGCTAACGATGATTCTTTTTCAAACTTCGTTAATGACATCGTTAATGACATCGTTAATGGGGCATCTTTTACGTCAACGTTTCGTCATTACGCATCCTAAAATAGTCCTTTTATTTTAATTGTAGTCGACAAAGCGTCTTATTTTTTAATGAGCCAGTGGCTTTGGTGCGAACATATTAAAGGTTTGTGCAATGGCGTCACTAGGGGTGACACCAAAGTGTACACTTCTGTATGTTACCAATTTTTGGTACTGGCTAACTCAGAGGAGGTCTATGGTGTAATTTTTGAGAGGTTGACACCATCGCCTTCCGCACTAGATGACACCAAACCTAGTGACGCCTCTGGGTCTGTGTGGGTCGGGAGCAACGTTAAATTCCTTCCATTGATTACGTTTTTTTCCATAAGACATCCTAATGTATTGGCCAATCACAAACGAGACCAAAAGAGCGGGCAGAAGTAAACGTAAAACTCGGCTCTGATAAATAGCACGTGACTTTAGAGAAAACAGATCAACATTTGGTAATGTCGACGTCACGTACGTCATTTCCGGTCTTAGGATCGTGCTCACTTTTGGAATCGCCGACAGATCCGTGAATGAATCCCCATAAATTATTTACAGTCGGCTTTTTTATGTGAACCAAACTGTAATGATTGGTCAATGAAGGGTGAACTCTTTCCATCTCAATCTGACTTTTAGAAAATTAGACTTTGCATTTTAAACACATATAAGAGAATCAGAAAAACTATTTGAAATTTCCATTTATATTAGATCCTCTCACAACAAAGGATAAATTGAGAAAATTTGAAGTATTTTACTAAATCTAAAGCACTAAAAACAGAAACTATTGTCGTATATTATCACATCTAATTGTTTTAAATAATAAAGTAGAAAACTTCGATACATTTTACTTCATCTAAATGCACAAGGTAACGAAAGAAATTTCGATATAGTTTACTAAATCTAACAGCGCTAGATAAATTTTAGGAAATTGTGTGTTAGCCAATGATGTTGGTGCTGACTCTTCACCCAGTGCACCATTCATCCCCCACCCTCGCCCATTATTGTCATTCAGTGCCCCATATACGCCACTTTGCCTGCCGTTTTATAACCCCCGTCCACCGCTGGATTTCTTGATCGACCCGCCTTCCTACTTTCCGGGATTTCACAACGCTAGCTACCAGATTCTCTCTGGCTACCAAGAATCTCTATCTCTACCCTGAGTCTCTATAGCAAACCTAGATATCTGTGGCAAACATTTTTATAGCTACCCTGAATCTCTAAGGCAAACATGAATCTCTACCGCTATCCTCAGGCTTGTCCATGGGACATAATTTTCTGTCCCATCCCATCCCATCCCATGACAATTTATGCCTGTCCCATCCCATCCCATCCCATGGGACGTTTCCCATGGGAATCCCATGGGGAAAACATTCCCATGGACAAGCCTGGCTATCCTGGATATCTATGGCTACCCTGAATCTATATCACTACCCTGGATATCCATTGGTCTGATTGAGACCATGAAGCAGCCGTGGCGTAGCTAGAGGAGGGGGTCTAAATTCGAAAGTCCCCCCGGTCCCCACTTAAGGGGGGCCCCCAAAAGAGTGCCCGAAATATTTTTTACATTAAACATAACGCCACCACCATGTATGCAGGGCCCTCAAAAAGGCCAGGCCCCCGGGCCCCAAATCTCTACAAATCCCTAGCTACGCCACTGTGAGGGCAGTATCCATTAGGAGACCATGGGACAGGACCCAGTAGGTGACCATGAGTTTATGTGTTGAGGCGGTCCCTTATTGCTTGCCTGATGTTAGATAAAACCATATTCTCGGGTGCACCGCGTGAAATGGATAAAAGCCTCGCTTTGAATAAATCATGGCCGGTGTTAAAAACTAGTTATGGCTGATCGCCTCCGCCCGGACGATAGCTTCCAGATAATCGTACCACGTTCTTGTAATACGCTCTCATTCCAACATTTTACCCACCCCCACCCCATCCCCTATTTTCCCCTGTCCACCAAAAAGAAAATAAGAAGATAGTAAAAAAAAAAAAAAACCTCTACGTTTTTCCTAATCCAATCTGAGAATCTAATTTCAAGCGACCTGATTGGTTAAACGTGTACGATCAGCTCAGTCCGCCCTGTTTTTTAGCCCCGTGCTCCGGAAACATTAGGTCCTTAGATTTATTGACGCGAGAAATTGAAAAGTCTAGCGGGAACTTCCGGGCTCGAACTGTGCATTAAACTTTTCACGGTGGCGTTCCTTGTCTTGTGGATTTAATTATGTCCCTTGATATATGTCATTTGTTCAAGAAACGTTAACGGCCATTTTTGTGTTGAAATCTTTGGATCAGCGAGCTGGAAAATGTTTAAATTTTTATTTTGTTCTTACTGCTGAAGTGATGTCTTAACATGTTTCTTTTCCTTGTGATACCAGCTATGTGTCTGAAACTTTTCCTTTGACATCTATGTTACATATAACTTATCCTTCTGTAACCATACTGTCCTACTGATGTTACGCTTTGTAAAATTGTGACATTAATACATATTGTAACAGTTATCATTATTCAATGGTATGATTCTGATTTACCGCTATACCTCAATACTATCCTACTGATATCCTTACCTCCTAATACATAACTGACACCCTACTGCTATCCTTATGCTGATGGCATCTATACTAATAAAAGGGAAAGCCCTCACTGACTGACTGACTGACTGACTGATTCATCACTAATTCTCCAACTTCCCGTGTAGGGAGGAGCATGAAACTTTGGGAAGTTGTTGGGAACTCTCACTACGACAATTGGCGAAAAATAATTTTAAAAATCTCATTCTTGTTGGGCCGGGGGCCCAAAAACTTTTATTTTCTACATCACGAATTATCCAACATTCCGTGTAGGTAGAAGCATGAAACTTTGGGAAGTTATTGAGTATCCTCGTACAACAAGAATTGGCGAAAAAGAATTTTGAAATTCACACTCCTGGGGGCCGGGGCCCCAAAAATGTTTTTTTCCTTATATAAGCTATATACTAATTGAAAATCAATAATTCTCCAACTTCCTGTGTAGGTAGAAGCATGAAACTTTGGGAAGTTATTGGGTAACCTCTCGCGACGAAAATTGGCGAAAAAGAATGTTAAAAATCTCGCTCATGTGGGGCCGGAGGCCCAAAAACCATTTTTTTTCTACATCACTAATTCGCTAACTTTCCTTGTAGGTAGAAGCATGAAACTTTAGGAAGTTGATGGATACCCTCTTACGACAAAAATTGGGGGCCCCAAAAATATTTTTCCCCTGATAATAGCTATATACAAATTGAAAATCACTAATTCTCCTATTTCCCGTGTAGGTAGAAGCATGAAACTTTGAGAAGTTGTTGGGAAGCCTATTACGACGACAAATGGTGAAAAAGAATTTTGAAATTCACATTCATGTGGGCCGGGGCCCCAAAAACGTATTTTTCCTTATATAAGCTAAAAAATTAATTGAAAATCAATAATTCTTCTATTTCCCGTGTAGGTAGAAGCATGAAACTTTGAAAAAATTTTGAGTACATACTTCCGACGTTAATTGGCAAAAGAGAATATTAAATTTCCCACTCATGATGGCTGGGGCCCCGAAAACCATTATTTCATTATATGAGCTATATATATAAATTGAAAATCACCAATTCCCCTATTTCCCGAGTATTTCCCGACTCATGAAACGTTGGGGAATTGATAAATACACTTTCATGATGGTAGCAGGTGAAAAAATATTTAAAATATTTCTTACTGGGGGCCGGGGGCGGGGCAAATGTAGTTTTTTCCTAATAAAAACTATATAAAAACTAAACATCAATAATTCTCCCTTTTCCCATGTAGGTAGAAGCATGAAACTTTGGGAAGTTGTTGAGTACAATCTCCCGATGAAAGTTGGCGAAAGAGAATGGTAAATACCCACTCACATGGGGATGGGGGCCCAAATATATATTTTTTTCTTATTTTAAAAACAGTTTTATCACGAATTCCACAATTCATCGAGTAGGTAAAAACATAAAAATTTAGGAAGTTGTTGGGTACCCTCTCACGACGAAAATTGGCGTAAAATAGTTTTTAAATGCACACTCATGGGGGCCGGGTCCCCAAAAACGCTTTTTCCTTATATGTGCTATATAAAAATTTGAAAATCACTAATTCTCCTATTTCCCGAATAGGCAAATGCATGAAAATTTGGGGGTTTGTTAAATATACTTGCACGATGGTATCAGGTGAACAATTATTTAAAACATCCCTTAATGTGGGCTGGGGGGCCCAAATGTAGTTTTTTCCTAATATTAACTATATAAAAAGTAAAAATCACTAATTCTCCCATTCCCCATGTAGGTAGAAGCATAAAACTTTTAGAAGTTGTTGGGTACCCCCTCACGACGAAAATTGGCGTAATATAATTTTAAAATTCACAGTTATTGGGGCCGGGGCCTAAAAAACGTATTTTTTCCTAATATGTGTTATATACAAATTGAAAAGCACTATTTTTCCTACTCCCCAAACAGGTAAACGCATGAAACTTTGGGGGTTTGTTAAATACACTTCCACGATGACAGCAGGTGAAATAATATTTAAAATATCCCTTGCTGGGCACCGGGGACCCAAATATAATGTTTTTTATGCACTCACTCACTCATCAGTAATTCTCCAACTTCCCGCAGCAAAGCGCGAGGAAATTGTTAGTCCCTAATATACAGAAATTAAAAGGCTGACAAATTCACTATCACCCAGAGTTCCATCTGGTTGCAATCATTATTCAAATGAGGGAAACATTTTTATTCAAATTTCACTAACCAATTATGTTTATGATCAATATTCAAATGAGTGAAACTCTATTATGCTATCATATCCATCATCTTTCATCTTCCCTCGTTACATCCCTTTACACTAGTGGTTCTCAGATACTTGGGCACCCACCCACCCAGGCTGGCGCGAGGCTCCCTCAAGGGGGGCTTGTTTGACCTCAGCAGAGGTTTACTTATAAAAATTTTATAGTAATATGATACTATTTACAGTCGCGCGAGGGGGGGGGAGGCGAGAAGTGTTTTCTTCTTCCTAGGGGGCATGACAGAAAATAATTGAGAAGCACTGCTTTTTACAAACAAAAATTCTTTTCTTTTTCCTTTCAGAAATAATAAAATAAAATAAATGATTCAACACGTTATCCATTATTTCATCTCATCCATTCCTCTCGCCATTCATCCATATTCGTCCAGTTTATTTATTTCCATCTAACACACTAGGCGCTTTATCTGTCCACTTTTTTTACCCCCCCCCCCCCGCCTTTTTTCCAGCCCATCTAATCTCCATACATGCACCGTTTAATCCCTGTTCTTGTTAGTGAGGTTGGCGGGAAGGGGCGGGTAATAATAGTCTGTGCAGCATGTCTTTTACAGACATTTTTCTCTCATTGACCAGCCAGATCCCAGCGTTGTATCATGCCCCAGCGTTGTACCAGCCCCCCCAGTTTTTACCAGACCCAAGTGTTGTACCAGGCCGCAATGTTGTACCAGGCCCCAGAGTTGTACCAGGCCCCAGTGTTGTACCAGGCCCCAGTGTTGTACCAGGCCCCCAGTTTTTACAAGGCCCCAGTGTTGTACCAGGCCGCAGTGTTGTACCAGGCCCCAGTCTTGTACTAGGCCCCAGTGTTGTACCAGGCCCCAGTGTTGTACCAGGCCCCAGTGTTGTACCAGGCACCAGAGTTGCACCAGTCCCCAGTGTTGTAACAGGCCCCCTGTTGTACCAGGCCCCCCAGTGTTGTACCAGGCCCCCTGTTGTATTAGGCCCCCTGTTGTACCAGGCCCTAGTGTTGTACCAGGCCCCATTGTTGTACCAGGCCCCCCAGTGTTGTACCAGGGCCCAGTGTTGTACAAGGCCCTAGTGATGTAACGGGCCCCAGTGTTGTACCAGGCCGCAGTGTTATACCAGACCCCCGTGTTGTACCAGGCCCCAGTGTTGTACCAGGCCCCAGTGTTGTACCAGGCCCCCTGTTGTATTAGGCCCCCTGTTGTACCAGGCCCAAGTGTTGTACCAGGCCCCAGTGTTGTACCAGGCCCCAGTGTTTTACCAGGCCTCCGTTTTGTACAAGGCCTCCATGTTGTACCAGGCCCCAGTGTTGTACCAGGCCCTGGTGTTGCGGGCAGTAAGTAGAGGAAAGGGGCGGGGAATAATAGTATGCGTCACGTCTTTTCGAGACTCACTTTTGTCTAATTGACGTTCCAGTCACGTGGTCAGTATAGTTGAGGGGGTGGGGGCAAAACATGGTGAACGATTCCAGTTAGTTTTCGTCTAGCAAGTTTTTTTTTTCCCCTGGTGATGATATTGTCACGTGTTGATAATGTGATGAGTTTGACTTTGAGGTGGTATTGTTGGTGTTTTGTTATTGATTGTGTTGTGATGGTGTTGTGGTTTTGTAAGTGTTTTGACGGTGATGGTCTGGTAGTAACTTATCATGCGCCTTACTCTTATTGTGTGAAACTCTTTGACTAGGTTTTCTTTCAGATTCGGAATGCTGCTGAACATTTAAATGGTTATCTATCCTTGAGAATGAGGCAGATAAAAACAGATTTATTTCTAACCTGGGAAACGTTTTAAATGTCGATGCAGATTGCGTGATTAGTTTATTAGAGATTAACTTATTTGTCTAACAATTAGAAACAACAGTTTTCAAGGGACGATGGCGTTGACGTCCACCCTTGTCCTGGCTCTTCTCTCTTCACTCCTAGCTGTGAGAGTGCCTTCCGCAGTTTGAGTTCCCTACCGCTCCCTGGACCACCAGAGGTTGCGCTCCTCAGCAATAGCTTCACACGTCTTATATGCGCGCACGCAACACATCTATCTTGCAGACGTCTTTCTAGCGCAGACGGGGGGACTTCTTTTCCTCAGACCAGTTTCTAGCTCACCGTTAAGCAGGGCTCTTGTAATGCGCTCCGAGTGTATTATGGGGACATGGCCTAATCACCGCAGTCGCCTCTCTTGTCTTATCGTATTTCTTACTGACGCTACTTCTATACATAAGATTATTGCATCCTCCGCGTATCTATGATTTGTGTTTAGTCCTGCATTCTTATCAGAGTTTTAAATGATGATAAAGTGTTAGCTATCCTGGTTTCTTCAGGCAACCGTTGCCATGCCCGAATTCTGGACGGGAAGAAAGAAAGCTTGTATGTGTTTGTTCTTGCATACGAAATAAGAAAGGTGTTCCTATCCTTATGTCTATCTGAGGGTTGTATTAAGTTATCTTTGTGTTGTATTTCTAAATTAGAATAAATTGCTGCATGAATAATTACTCCTTTACTCTCGGTTTTTCTATCCTCTACTGTTTCAAGGTTTAATGATTTTAACTAAAGGTGTTATTTTTGTCAGTTTTGAATGCTCTCCGGTAATAAATCTGGCAGCTCTTTTTAAAAATTTGTTATATTTTATAAATGTTTTCTTTGGTGGATGGGTCCCAAACAGAAGATGCATATTCTAGCATAGGTCTAACAAGGCTGAGATAACATTTTTGATTTTATATCTTTATTACATTAATAAAGTTTCTTTTTTAATAGCTTAATGTTTTGTTTGATTTTTAAATAACTTTATCGCCATGTGGATTCCATGAGAGTTTCTCATTTATTATGAGTCCTAAGTATTTTGCATGGTTAGTTTGGGTTAGTTCTTCTCAATAAATGTAATATTTTGAATTTATTTGTTTCTTTTTCTTTGTTACTCTTAACAGTTGACACTTTTCTGGGTGGAAAGACATACTCAACATTTTTCTCCTCCTGAGTACCTCAACATTGGTGATTTTTTTCCCTGCCACTTGATATGTAGGATCTTACGCAAGCAAGGAAGTGGAAGCTGATAAGCTGCTTTATTTGCTTGGCGTAGGCCGTCCAGCACTCGATGCCGTAAAGCAGTTGTTGAGCACGCAGGCCTGGTACACAGTGATTTTCGTCCTATCATTGAGCTGCGCATTGTTCAACACTATCTGATTTAGCCCTGCCATGCGGCCTTTCCGATTCTGGTTTACGTTTCCTTTTCCTTGCTTGTGATGTTACTGCCTTGGTAGGTGAAATCCTTGACATCATCCAAGGTGTTACCCTAAATGGAGATCACTGTACTTCTATAATTTAAACTCAACGTAAACAACGAGAGGGACAAATAGCTGGAAGGATACTTTGTGATAGCGGATTGTAGTGGAGGCACAGGCTACACCGTTTATAATGAAATTACAAAGAAAATATTAGTGTATCAAGTATTCATTAATACACAGCATTCAGATTCAATTTTACGCCTTTTTGGGTGTGAAAGTTTCATTTCCTATCTCAAATTTGGATTTTTAAAACAAATGATGCTGTTGTAAAGACAAAATTCAGATAAAACCAACAAACCGAAGAAATGCCTATTTAAAACTGTCTATGCGCACGTGCATTAACGTGACGCTCTTGTGGAAAAGAAGAGACGAACTTTCGGTCACAATGTGAAACAAATCTCAATTCAAGACCGATTTTCTGAATGTCTCGATGGGCCACAGGAGACTCTATGGCGGGCCGCTGATGACCCGCGGGCTGCCCTTTGTCCAGGCCTGGTCTATAAAGCACTGTTATTGGCATCTTTTTAGTAAGTCGACGTAAGAAAAACTGACAGCACATTATCTATGCACGAAGACATACAAAGTTAATCTGCAAGATGCTATTTACACATAAGACAAAATGATTGTTGCACCTAAGTACCATGCACACGTAGGAAGCCCCAAAGTAGTTCTAACAAATACGTGCACAGGACCTCTAATATGCGGTAAGCAGTGAAATTTTTGTTGAGCACCGAAGAATGCAGTGTGACGTACGAGAACACAACGTTCAATGGTGGAGCAGACAGGAAAAGATCAGCACACACAATCTTACATTTCACCTCCATCTCATCAAGAATTTCGGAAAAACCCCTTCCACCCCTCACCCCAAACGTGTTAACTTTTCCTCAGATATTCAAGGCACGTAACTCCAGACTGGGAAAACTGGCAACATTATCATCTAAGCGTCAGCGCTGCCAGATCTTGGACGCTTTGATGGGCATTCAAGAGCAGAAACGATTCAAGTGTGTCAAGGCGTATATGAAGCTTTAACCCACTTTGACATCCCAACTAGAATCCCCCCGCCGAGCTCAGCGGGGATAAAACAAGAACATTTCTAAATATTCAAGAATTTCGTCGTGTCTTAAGGAACCAGAAGGTCAGAAACCGCATTGATCCAAGTCGCTGAGCTATGTACATTGGGTTAAGCTGTATTGGATCTAACGTTAATCAAGATCGGGTAAGGACGAGTTATAAGCATCCATCTATTGATGTGCCAGATTATTGATGCCACGTTGGTCGCAAGGGGCGTGTGCATTGGCGTGCCAGATTGGATGAATGGCTTTGTGAGGTGGAATGCAAAATTTTGGTGCGGGATTGGTGTGGAGGCAAAGCCACATTTGGTGCGGGATTGGTGTGGAGGTAAAGTCACATTTGGTGCGGGATTGGTGTGGAGGTAAAGTCACATTTGGTGCGGGATTGCTGTGAATGTAATGCAACACTTTGTGATGAGGAAAATTCGATTTATTTATTTGCTACGCAGAGTGTGTTCGTAGAGGATAAATACCTCTCTGACCTCAACATTACATTTTGATTATATTTTTGTCATTGATTTAAATGGTTTATTTGTGCGTCTACATTGCGCTAAATGGTATAAATATCATATGCATACAAAGTTGTTGTTTTAATAAAAAATATGCTATTTTACAAACTTCACTCTGTTACTTTATCAAATTGTCCTGAAATATATATTTGTGTGGGTGGGGGAAGGGGGTGAGACATTCTGACACACACTGATAAGTCTGCCTGACTTTTAAAAAAGGTAGGAATTTGGTTCTTTATTTCATCTACAATTATTACCAGCTTGTACAATAGAAAAGGGAGATCATTACCATTTTTAAACCGTTCATTTTTATCTTTGAAATTATATATACACCCTTCGAGGCAATGGTTAACTTATAAATCAAACTGGAGACTGACGATAGTGATTGAAATTTTGAAACATAACGGCTTTTCTGTTAGCAAAATGTAGACCGAGCCAAAGATTTAAAGTAATAACCCATAAATCAAATTTAAGATTGATAATAGAACATATAAAATAGCACGTTTCTTGGTTGGCAAAATGAAAATCCAGTCCTAGTCTTGATGAACGATTTTTGTTTGTTTATAATCTTAAAATTGACTTGATATTTACTGATTTGTCATCTTGCCACGCTAGTATGTCTTACTGATATGTCAGGCTAGTATGTCTTACTGATATGTCGGGCTAGTATGTCTTACTGATATGTCAGGCTAGTATGTCTTACTGATATGTCAGGCTAGTATGTCTTACTGATATGTCACACTAGTATGTCTTACTGATATGTCACACTAGTATGTCTTACTGATATGTCAGGCTAGTATGTCTTACTGATATGTTCACTAGTATGTCTTACTGATATGTCACACTAGTATGTCTTACTGATATGTCACACTAGTATGTCTTACTGATATGTCACGCTAGTATGTCTTACTGATATGTCACGCTAGTATGTCTTACTGATATGTCAGGCTAGTATGTCTTACTGATATGTCAGGTTAGTATGTCTTACTGATATGTCACATTAGTATGTCTTACTGATATGTCACGCTAGTATGTCTTACTGATATGTCACACTAGTATGTCTTACTGATATGTCAGGCTAGTATGTCTTACTGATATGTCACACTAGTATGTCTTACTGATATGTCACACTAGTATGTCTTACTGATATGTCAGGTTAGTATGTCTTACTGATATGTCACATTAGTATGTCTTACTGATATGTCACGCTAGTATCTTTAACTGATATGTCACGCTAGTATCTTTAACTGATATGTCACGCTAGTATGTCTTACCGATATGCCAGGCTAGTATGTCTTACTGATATGTCACGCTGACATATCATTTTAATATTTATCACGCTGTCATCAGGCTAGATATTTCATGTCTATATGTCATTCTGACGTGTCATCACTCAGATATGTCACGTTGGGATGTCACCTGAAATGTAATGGTTTAGGTTGGTGCATGCATTCATCAGTGGCGGCACTATATATGTGAACCGGACACTGGTTATTGTTCAAATCTGTGATTGCAGGGGCGTATCATCATTTTTCGGAATTCCTTTCAGATGGTGAATCTCATTTATTTTTATGTAATGGTCAAAGATTAAAGTTTTTTTTTACTTTAACCCGAGAAATCGCTATGACCATAAAACACAATCATTCGTTACTAAAAAAAAACAACTTGCCCCTCATTTGACAAGGACTTAGCTCTTTTGATTGCAAAGACAGAAAATTAGCTCTTAGTGACAACTCATCTCTTTTAGTGACAACTCATCTCTTTTTGTGACAACTCATCTCTTTTAGTGACAACTCATCTCTTTTAGTGACAACTCATCTCTTTCAGTGACAACTCATCTCTTTTAGTGACAACTCATCTCTTTTAGTGACAACTCATCTCTTTTAGTGACAACTCATCTCTTTTATCTCTTTTAGTGACAACTCATCTCTTTTAGTGACAACTCATCTCTTTTAGTGACAACTCATCTCTTTTAGTGACAACTCATCTCTCTTAGTGACAACTCATCTCTTTTAGTGACAACTCATCTCTTTTAGTGACAACTCATCTCTTTTTGTGACAACTCTTCGGCTTATTTGAGGAATTAAAGAAGCGTGGGGAAAAAAAAAAGGAAAATAAGACGTTTCCTTTTAAAAGATAAAAGAAACAATAACAGCAGTTAAAAATAAAAAGCTAGTTTAGATTATGTGTACGTCTAAACAAGTGAGAGCGAAATTGGGGCGAGATATTCAATCATAAGCCGATACCACCCCCAAAGGAAAGAAAATGATAATAAATGCACTATCATCATCATCGTTAGTTCTGTATGTATCCCACCACAGAGGCCCTTGCTGTGACCCAGAAGACCTGTTCCACATGAGCAGACTTTGTTTCAGCTCGAGGAGTCAAGTCCAGACACGGTTGTGCCGGGGCGGAATTTTTCTTACAGGTGCCTGATTTTTTTAAAATTCTAGTCCAAATACCAAATAAAGAGTAGATAGATCAAAAATATAAACTCGCCGTTGACGTACCGCGGTGTATATTTTAAACATAAATTCATATCTTAAATGCGTGAGCTGTGTCTCTTATGTTATAGTTATATACGCGCCAGATGCTGTTAAAATGTTGGATTAATTTCACGCAGTGAAATCATATACTCGGAAAAATATGTAATTTTTAAGCATCGACAAAGTAGAATTTTTTTTAGAAGAACCTTAATTGGTTTATGAAATACTGGTCAAAATAATGTACAAGTCAACGACATCAGGTGGCAGGGTCAGAGACGTGACAAAGTTTTGAGGTGACACAATGTGGTCGTGGGACGCCAGGTAACGACATCAGGTGGCAGGGTCAGAGACGCGACAAAGTTTTGAGGTAACAACATGTTGTCGTGGGACGCCAGGTTTGTGGTTATGGTGGCGGTGGTAGCTGTGGTCGTCACGTGGCTCAAAGACTTCAGACGGGGCCAAGGCGACCAGTTCGTCAAGACACCGAGACGGTCTTACGACTTTATTGTGGGTGAGTTGTGTGAATGGCGACACCGGTCTCGTAGTGATGGACTAAGATTTGAATCCTTGAAGATAAGGCGAAAGATAACAAAACATAGGTGACATGTTTGGAATTATTTAAACAAAAAACCTTATTTCAACAGAGTGACTTTAATAGATGTGATTTTTGCCTAATTTACTTTATTCTTTTTCAATTAATTAAAAAAGTGTCGCATTTATTTCAAATTAGGGCTCTTATCTATTTTATATAAATATATATATTATCAGTTTTTAAACCGCCTCTAAAAGATGTAGCGAATTTCGTAAACCAGAAAATATCTCCAGACAAAAGAGGTATGTTATTTAGTTTTTAAGAACTTGCTACTTATATTATTATTATTATTATTATTATTGTTACTATTATTATTATTATTGTTATTATTATTACAATTATTATTACTATTATTATTATTATTATGACACGGAGTTAGTTTCAGTGAAGCAGGTTTAGTAATTACTTTTCGGCAGGAACTTGAACATTCTTTATATTAAGCACTAGCTATTTACCCGCGCTTTGCTGCGGTAAATTAGGATTTCAGTCATTGAAAAATGCGTCTTTTTATATAGCTCATTATGAGAAAAACCCTATATTTAGGCAATGGTCCCCCTAGTGAGAACGATTTAATATTTTTTGCCTCTTACCATCGCGGGAGTGTACTCAACAACTTCCCAAAGTTTCAAGCTTCTACCTACACGGAAGCTTGGAGAATGAGTGTCGATTTAGTTTTATATAGCCCAATTTATGAGGGAAAAAAAAGTTTAGGGCCCCCGGCCACCCATGAGTGGAAATTAAAAAAAAATAATAATTATTTTCCTTGTTACCATCGCGGGGTGTTACTAAACAACTACAGAAGTCTTTATACTTTTACCTAAACAGGAAATGGGAGAAGCAGTAATTTTCAGTTTTTAATAGCTTATTTAATGGAAAGACTACATTGGGGCATCCAGCATGCAGTAAGTGATAACATTGAGGAAGTGTACTCAACAACTTCCTAAAGTTTAAAATTCTACATATTTAGCAAAAAGGACAATTAGTGATTTTCAATTTTTACGGATAAAGAGAAAAAGTTTTTGGAACTTCGGCCCTACATTATATGGAATTTTAAATTTCCTTTTCGTCGTGAGAGGGTACTCAACAACTCCCCATATATTCATGCTCCTACCTACACGGGAAGTTGGAGAATTAGTGATCAGTGAGTGAGTGCATTACAAACTAAATTAGGGCCCCAGACCCTCAGTAAATGATATTTAAATATGTTTTAACCATCTACCATCGTGGAAGTGTATTTAACAACTCCCCAACGTAGCACGTCTTTACCAATTCGGGAAATAAGATAATTATAGATGTTCAATTTTTATACAGCTCATAAAAGAGAAAAACCGTTTTGGGGCCTCGCCCCCATGAGTTTGTATTTCAAAATTCTTTTACACCAACTTTCGTCGTGACAGGGTACTTAACAATTTCCCAAAGTTTCATGCTTCCACCTACACGAAAAATTGGAGAATTAGAGATGAGTCGGTTTTTAGTATAAGAAAAACTATATGTGGGCCCCCGGCCCCCGCCCCATGAGAGGGAGTTTTAACATTCTTTTTTTGCCGATTGTCGTCGGGAGAGAGTATCCAAAAAATTTCCCCAATTTCACGCTCCTACCTATACGGGAAAATCAAGAATTAGTGATTTTCAATTTTTATATAGCTCATATAATGAAAAAAGTATTTGGACCCCCGGCCCCAGATGAGCATGATTTTTAAAATTCTTTTTTCGCCAATTTTCGTCGTGAGAGGGTACCCAACAACTTTCCAAAGTTTCATGCTTCTACCTATACGGGAAGTTGGAGAATTAGTGATGAATCAGCGAGTCAGTGAGGGCTTTCCCTTTTGTTAGTACAGATAAAATAACTTACCTACTTAAGAAATGAGTTAAACTTCTCTGACAAAGCTAAAACAGCATAAGAATTACTAAATAAGCATTCATTAATTTTTTACCATATATCCTCATGTTGTCAAAGTGGTATATAATGGGCTGCTGGGGTATATTCTGGCCTAGGCCAGTGTAACCTCCGGGGTTAATTCTAGCCAAGCCCGGATTACAACCGGGTATATTCTGGTCAGGGGTTTAATCTGGCCAGTTACACTGGAACTGGACAAGGGAGTATAGAGATATATACTCTGTCGTCCTAATGAGCGAGTAGTCGTTTCAGGTGCAAAAATATTTTATCAATTGCTTTCTTCTTGTGAAACTTTAAGTGAGAAGATCAGATTCGGTAATTTCATTTAAACTCTTTTGAATTTGTATTTATATTACTTTGAACTAATCTATCTTATTATTAAGTTGTGTTACTAAAAAATTCTTTTTATTAACTTAAACATTCGTTTAGAAAACATTTAATGCACATAAAAATACATTGTAAATACTACGATTATTTGTAATTACAGAAGCTATGAAATAAATACATTTAGTTTAATTTATATATATCTTTAACCATTTCCGCGCTGCACATCTTAGACCATCTTTTTCTGGTCTTTATGAAAGTGGCACGCCACTTTCAATTCGATCCCTATATTTAAGGGTACTATGATGATGAAACTCACTAACATTCGTACTTATCAGTTAACATCATCCTTAATAAATATATATTGCGGCTGTTAACTATAGGGATTAACATTTCATCGTTAACTTTTGAACAATTAACGATTAATTAATCTTAGGCGTCTTTCACTTGGGGTACTTAACTTTCGTTGTAGAGTAGTAGTGTAAAAGTTGACCATTCAGTTGGTCGCCGTGGCTGACAAAGTTTGCGCTCTGGTCGTTTTGGAGTCTATTGGACCAAAAATGTGCTATTTAAGTCGCGAAATTCGATTCATCGACTCTGTAAATATTGGCCTAATCCAAAAAGGTTGCCACCATTCGCAACTTCATGCTACTTATTTATATTTACACTTATCAAAAGAATTTCGTTCAGAGGTCCTCTTGAATGCAGATAAAACATAACACAATCCGTGCTTCATAACAATAGATGAATGCACGGAAAGCGGACGATCCAATATCGGCAAAATCCGATAAGGATCTTATCTTAGATATACAGACGCTCCTTCTATGCAGAAGATAATTGCGTCCACAGACCATGAGAGATGATCTGTTGGCAAGTGATGCAGCGGTCACAGGCCACGGCTATAGGGGTTCCACGCATTACCCCAGCCGCCTAACTATTGTCTAGTTAGGTACCCATTCGGAGCTGGGTGACTCGGGGACTCCTCAGGCCCCAAGAGCAAATCCTCACCTTCGTGTGGATTCGAACTCGTGACCATCGGTATGACAGTCGAGAGCGCTACCTCTCGACCACCACGTCCCACTGTACTGTTTTAAGAGTAACTGAGGTAAAAATGAATTGAACTAATTTAAACAATTAAATTAATTTGCTTTCATTGAACTTTTCAGTGGATATTTTTAAAAATTATATAATTATTTTCCTTATTACCATCGCGGGATGTTACTAAACAACTACAGAAGGCTTTATACTTTTACCTACACAGGAAATGGGAGAAGCTGTAATTTTCAGTTTTTAATAGTTCATTTAATGGAAAAACATTGGAACATCCGGCATGCAGTAGGGGATAATTTAAATATATATTCACCTGTTACCATCGAGGAAGTGTACTCAACAACTTCCTAAAGTTTAAAGTTCTACATACTCGGCACAAAGGACAAATAGTGATTTTCAATTTTTACAGATAAAGACAAATAGTTTTTGGGACCCCAGCCCTACATAATTTGGAATTTTAAATTTCCTTTTCATCGTGAGAGGGTACTCAACAACTTCCCATATTTTCATGCTCTTACCTCCCTGGGAAGGTAGAGAATTAGTGATGATTGAGTGAGTGGGTGCATTAAAAACTAAATTTGGGCCCCAGGCCCTCAGTAAAGGATATTTTAAATATGTTTTCACCTTCTACCATCGTGGAAGCGTATTTAACAACTCCCCAACGTTGCACGCCTTACCTATTCAAGAAATAAGAGAATTAAAGATGTTCAATTTTTATAAAGCTCAATTAAAAGAGAGAAAACCGTTTTGGGGTCCCGGCCCCCATGAATTTGTATTTCAAAATTTTTTTACATCAACTTTCGTCGTGAGAAGATACTTAACAATGTTCCAAAGTTTCATGCTCCTACTTACACGAAAAATTGGAGAATTAGTGTTGAGTCGGTTTTTAATATGAGAAAATCTATATGTGAGCCCCCCGACGTCGCATGAGAGGGAGTTTTAACATTCTTTTTGCCAATTGTCGTCGGGAGCGTGTACTCAAAAAATTTCCACAGCTTCACGCTCCTACCTATACGCGAAATCGGAGAATTAGTGATTTTCCATTTTTATGGAGCCCATAAAAGGAAAAAAAAATGTTTTTGGGACCTTGGTCCCACATGAGCGAGATTTTTAATATTCTTTTTCACCAATTTTTGTCGTTTTTGAGGACCCAAACCCCCATGAGTGGGAAATTTAACTTTTATTTTTCAAATTATCGTCGGGCACATTTACTTAAAAAATTTCCAAAGTTTCATACTTCTACCTACACGGGAAATAGGAAAATTGGTGGTTTTCAATTTTTATAGAGCACATATAAGGGGAAACGTTTTTGGAGCCACAGTCCCACATGAGCGAGATTTTAAAAATTCTTTTTCGCCAATTTTCGTCGTGAGAGGGTACTTAACAACTTCCCAAAGTTTCATGCTTCTACCTACACTGGAAGTTGGAGAATTAGTGATGAATCAGTGAGTTAGTCGGTGAGGGCTTTCCCCTTTATTAGTATAGCTTCTCAATTCACACCAATTTCAATTTCATTTGACATAACAGTCGCTCAAAAATTTTGAAACTTCCAAAAGAAAGACACTATAAGAAGAAGAGAGATTTGCCAAAAATCTCTATATTTTAAGAATTTGATATGATCAGCCTATCTACATCGTTTCTTAAATGAATTCTGTATCAGTTGGTGCGGGATCAGCTGGTGCAGTTGTGGCCAATCGCCTGTCAGAGAATCATGACGTCACAGTGCTGCTGATCGAGGCAGGGGGAGACGATAGGGGAAACGCAATGATTTCAACCCCAGCATTCAATGCAGCGATCAGAGGAAATAATGACGTAGTCACTAACTATCTAACAGGTGAATATAGCCCCGAAATATATCAAATTTAAATATATTCAGTAAATATAGTCCTTAAGTATCTCACAGTTAGATATAGTCAATAAATATCTGACAGGTAAATATAGTCACTAAATATTTAACAGATATTTAACAGATAAGTATGGTCATTATATATTATACAGGTGCAGTCACACCTGAATATTTACAACTTGTTTTGTTGTAGACCCTGCTCCAGAGAAGTATCCGAGCCTTAAAGACGGACAGAGCTCATGGCCCCGAGGGCGTGTCCTTGGTGGGACCAGCAGCATTAATGCCATGCTCTATGTCCGTGGGTCCCGGCATGACTATGACCGATGGGCTAACTACACCGGGGATGAGAGGTGGGACTACGCCCATGTGCTGCCGTATTTTATCAAATCTGAGAAGATGACGGATCCAAGTTTGAGCAAGTCCCTGTACCACGGAGATCAAGGTCATCTCAGAGTCTCCAAGACAAAACCTGATCATCTTATGACCAGAAGCGCTATAAAAGGTTTCCAAGAAATGGGAATTCCCTATAACGAGGATTACAACGGCGAATCCCCCGAAGGCATTGCTTTAACACAGCTTACGATTGACAACGGCGAGAGGTCGAGCTCCGCCACTGCATTCATTCACCCAGTCCTGTACCGAGCCAATCTAAACGTTCTGTTACACGGGTTGGTTCAGAAAGTCGTCATCAAAGACAAGAGAGCGGTTGGCGTGGAGGTTATCGTCAATGGTAGGAAACACTTTGTAAGAGCCAAGAAAGAAATCGTTTTATCCGCCGGGGCCATCCAGTCCCCACAAATATTAATGCTTTCAGGCGTGGGGCCGAGACGACATCTGGAAGAACTGGGGATACCACTGGTCGCCGACCTGCCTGTTGGCCACAATCTACAGGACCATCTCTTTCTCGACATGGCCTTCGGACTTAACTCGCCGGCCGTGAGCAGCAAGGATGAGCTAACGTCTCTATGGTCACACTTACTGTACTCAGTCTTTAAGACCGGAAGACTGGCCCAAAATGGAATTGAACTGAATGTGTTCGCCTCGGTAACAGAAGAAGCCAAGAGACGTCATTGGCCGGATCTACAGCTAATGATGTGTTCAGGTTGCCTCAGCTACCGTTACCTGGCTGGGTTCAACGTCAATGACAAGATCGCCGCGGAGCTTGGGTCACTGAGAGATAACGTGTCTTTTTGCTGGACATGTCTACCCACCGTAATGCGTCCCGTCAGTAGAGGTGTTCTCAAGCTGAAGAGCTCGGACCCTTTTGACGAGCCGCTGATTTATCCCAATTATTACGACAAACAAGAAGATATCGCTATCATCCGCAACGGTATCGATATGTGCAAAAAATTATCCAAGACTAAACCTATGGTAGATATCGGCTCACATGAAGTAGACAAGAAGTTGAGTTTGTGTGATCAGTACGAGTACGACTCTACCGATTACTGGACGTGCGCCATCAGATCTAGACCCCTGACGGTCTACCATCCCGTGGGTACGTGTAAGATGGGGTCAGCCAGTGACGTCACGGCGGTCGTCGATCCCGAGCTTAGGGTCAAGGGTTTGGAAGGACTCCGTGTGGCCGACGCCTCGGTCATGCCGTACATCGTGTCCGGCAACACCAATGGCCCGACCATAATGATAGGAGAGATGACCGCTGACCTCATTCAGGGGAAACAACTGGGTCCAATGCAGGGGGCGTAATATTCCTGTCCGGCAACACCAATGGCCCGACCATAATGATAGGAGAGATGGCCTCTGACCTCATTCAGGGGAAACAACTGGGCCCAATGCAGGGGGCGTAAAATGAGAAAAGTACCAAAGTGGAATTTCCTCTCTCTCTCTCTCTCTCTCTCTCTCTCTCTCTCTCTCTCTCTCCCTCACTCTCCCTCTCTCTCTCCTTAATCACTTTTAATTTTACATTTTAAATTCCCATTTTTTTTCATATTATTTTAGGAGAACTTTTGAAATAATTTGAGTCTTATATCTTGACTGCCTGATATTTTCATTATTCATTTTGTTCATCGTTGTCGCTCTATAAATTTGCCCTTCAATTTTCTATATCAACAATCTTAAAAAGCAAAAAAACAAAAACAACAAAAAAAACAACAACTGAATTTGTAGCCTTGAAAATATATACACTTTTTACACGGTGTATGCTGTCATTGGCTCTGGTTTATCTCTAAGTTAGGGTGACATGACCACTGACAGTTTAGCCATGAGTTGGTCAGTTAAGTACACCTTGCCTGTAATTTGCACTACGTTGTCTTCAGCCTCAAACGTTTCGCCAATAGCAGGTCATCAAACCTAGGCGCTCACAAGCCTATGCCGCATTGTGGTCACTAAATTAACTGTAAAAGTTTATTATAGGATAGCTGCTCTCAAAGCTAGTCAAATACTACAGAATTCTTGTGTTTTACTTGTATTGTTTCCCCTACAAATTGTAATATATTGTCGTTGTAAAAGTCAATACTTTTGTTTATGTCATGAAAATTAATGTAGAGCAAATAAAAAAACAACAAAACAATTCAGTTTTTTTTAAAAAGAAATATTATTTTTGGATATCTATTTAGATGCACTACACACAAGAACTAGATATTTACAACACAGAGGTTCTCAAACACAAGACCTAGATATTTACAGCACAGAGGTTCTCAAACACAAGACCTAGATATTTACAGCACAGAGGTTCTCAAACACAAGACCTAGATATTTACAACACAGAGGTTGTCGAGCGTTTTCCAATAATTTCACTACATTTATGTCGAAAGATGTGACGTTCAACGAGATATATTGACATCTCCCAAATGCTAACATATTAAAATTGTAAATTGTTTATGAAAGATAAAAACTTACTACGCTTTAGTTCTTTGATTCCCTTACATAAAATATGACAAATTTGAGGTCAAATCTCATTGAAGCGGTACAAATAATTTAGAATTTAAACAAAAAAAGTGTTTAGTTCTCATATTATAAATATATTGTTTAAATATCCGGCATCCTTCCGTCTCGCGAGACGATGGTGCATCACCGTTGGGTTGGGTTGCATTTCCTCGAGTGACTGTGCAGTCCTATCCTTGAGTGACAGTCTTTGCCACAGTTTTTACACACGAGTTCTGTGCTTCCAAATGTTTTGGCCTTTCTCCTAGCTCTTCTGTCTGCAGCCTCCTCCATTCTTCGCTCCTCGGCTACTATCACGCCCTCTTTGACAACTGTGCGCCACGTAGATCGGTCTTCTGCCTTACACTCCCAGTCACTTGTATGTATTTTGGCTGCTTTCATGTCCCTTTGACAGACATCTTTAAATCGCAAGCGTGGGCGACCTGTTTTCCTCTTTCCTGAAGCAAGTTCACCATATAGGAGGTCCTTCGGGATGCGGCCGGGGCTCATTCTTTTGACATGTCCTAGCCACCTCAGGCGTCTTTCACTAAGAATTGAGAACATGCTTTGGGTATTGGCACGCGTTAGTACCTCACTATTAGGTACTTTTTCTTGCCATTTAATACCAAGGATGCGGCGCAAGCATCTCAAATGGAAGCTGTTAAGCTTACGCTCTTGTGATGTATAAGTGGTC
The DNA here is from genome assembly GCA_002072015.1 of Radix auricularia. Classification (NCBI taxonomy): domain Eukaryota; kingdom Metazoa; phylum Mollusca; class Gastropoda; family Lymnaeidae; genus Radix; species Radix auricularia. The sequence continues at coordinate 108,458 of MUZC01000754.1, read as the reverse complement.
CATGTCTCGCTCCCATATAGTAGTGTACTGATGACACAGGCTCGATAGACGCACAGTTTGGTTTTCTCCGTTAGCTTGGTGTTTTGCCAGACCCGCTTATTTAGTTTAGCCATTGTTGCGGCTGCCTTGCCAATTCTGCTGTTTATTTCTTCTTCAATGGACAGTGTATTGGAGACCTTGGATCCCAAGTAGGTGAAGCTGTCCACAACCTCCAAGTTTTCATTATCGATATTTATGGTAGGAGGAGGTCGAGTGTCTTGGGCCATGATGTTTGTCTTTTTCAAGCTGATTTGCAGACCAAATTCTTTGCAGGCATTGGAGAAGCTTGACACGAGTTGTTGCAAACCAGATTCTGTATGTGCTGTTAGTGCCGCATCATCCGCAAATAGTAGCTCTCGAATTAGGACATCCGTCGTTTTGGTCTTGGCTCGGAGGCGGGCAGTGTTGAAAAGTCCTCCATCAGCTCTGGTATGTAACCAGATTCCCTCACTGCTATCCTTGAATGCGTATCGAAGAAGTACAGAGAAGAATATTGCGAAGAGTGTTGGTGCGAGTACACAACCTTGTTTAACTCCGCTGCTGACAGGGAAGGCCTCTGACTTAGCTCCATCGAACTGTACTGTGCCAAGCATATTTTCATGGAACTGTCTGATGATGGCAAGTAGGTGAGGGGGACATCCAATTTTTGCCAGTATTTGGAATAGCCCGTTGCGACTGACTAAGTCGAAGGCTTTTGTAAGGTCCACAAATGCAATGTATAGTGGCATCTGCTGCTCTCTGCATTTTTCCTGGAGCTGTCGTATGGAGAACACCATGTCTATGGTAGACCGACCGGACCGGAAACCACACTGAGATTCTGGATAGACGCGGGATGCTAGGCTTTGTAAACGTTTTAGTATAACGCGGGCAAAGGTCTTTCCTACAATACTAAGGAGTGAAATGCCGCGATAATTATTGCAATCACTCCTATCACCTTTGTTTTTATATAGTGTCACTATATTTGCATCCTTTAGGTCTTGGGGGATGTAGCCCTGTTCCCAGCAGAGGGACAGAATCTCGTGCAATGGTTGGAGTAAAGCTGTCTTGCCACTCTTTAGAACCTCTGGTGGTATTCCATCATTCCCAGGCGCTTTTCCACAAGCTAGACTGTCAATTGCTTTGCTCAGCTCTTCCTGTGTGGGCACGACATCAAGTTCTTCCATGAGTGGCATATCTGGGATGTCATCTAGAGCGGTGCTGGAGACTGTGGTAACTGTTGAATACAATTCCAGATAATGCTCAACCCACCGTTTTAGCTGTGCTGCCTGGTCTTGAATAATTTCTCCATTTTTGGACTTTAGGGGAGCAGCTTTTGACGTCAAGGGGCCCGTTGCCTTTTTGATGTTTTCGTACATGACTTTTGCATTGCCCATGTCTGCAGCTGATTGTATACTGGAACAGAGCTTAAGCCAGTAGGTATTGACACATTTACGTGCAACCTTTTGGGCAAGTGACTTAGCTGTTTTTAAAGCATGCAAATTGTCAGGTGTAGGCTTTTCCTTGTAAGCCATAAGAGCTTTCCTTTTTGCTTCAGTGACGGGTTTCATCTCGTCCCAATGTTCATCAAACCAGTCCGTGTTTTTGTGAGATTTTTTGCCAAAGGCTTGTATTGCGGATGTATAGATTGTGTCTCTCAGTTGCGTCCATTTGGAGTCAATGGTGACGCATGGGGACATCTTTGAGAGACTTTCCTTCACCTTGTCTTTGAACAGCTGCGCTATCGCAGGGTCTTTCATGCAGGAGGTATTGATGCGTGGACTTCCCTTTTTCTTTGTGTGGTACGAGTTTTTCCTCATTATTCGTACTTTGCTGGCGACAAGGGAATGATCNGGGGGCGCGGTGGTCAAAGTGTTAGTGCGCTGCGGTACAAAAACAATTCTAAAATAAAAATAAAAATCGGTCACGGGTTCAAACCCCGGTTCTGGCACCCCTACGGGTAGATGATGCTCGTTAAAACCTTGGCTGGTAGTTCATCTAGGAGAAGGAAACTCCGAATACAAATCCTCCGCTGCCTTGCGGCTATACCTGCCTTGCGGGAAAGGCTAAGGGAGTAAACCCTGAAAGAAAATCAGGAATTGGAGCACCTACAGGCGGTCTATACATAAGACTTATGTACATACCGGCAGCTCCTGCGACGCCAATGGCAGCCAAGCTGCATCGACGCAAGTCGTTCCCTTGGTTACACCATTGACGTGGAGAGGGGGGATATGCTGTATGGGCAGCAGCTAATTCTCCATAATACCCGCCCAGGCTTGCATCACCTCTGGAGAGGACACTCCAGCGTCGCCGCAAGGTGTCGACAAAACACGGGAAGCAGCAGTTACCGGTTATAAGCCAAAGCTCAATTGACGTAGAGCTAGGCGCCAGGGGCTGCTTCCGACGGTGGGAGAGACTACCAATGTCTCACTGGACAGCTACCGCCCGCCTCAAACTGGGCAGCCCCCAGTCAAATAGGTGCTATCCCGTCATGGCCTGCCTTCTCCACTGGGTGCGTGGAGATTAGAGTACCACTCAACAAGTGGGCCACTAAGCCCTGCACCAAGAAATACAAAAAAGAAAAAGAAGACCCCAGCTCTTCGAATCGCTAGCTGGAACGTGAGGACTATGTGTCCCGGCATCACTGATGATCTGCAGTCCATAAACGACACACGGAAGACAGGAATAATCGATAGAGAACTTAAAAGGCTAAAGATTGACATAGCATGCCTTCAGGAGACCAGGCTCCCAGACAACGGTTCACTCAAAGAGGCCAATTACACCTTCTTCTGGCAAGGCAGACCGAAAGACGAACCTAGACAGCATGGTGTGGGTTTCGCTGTTAAAAACACTCTTCTACCATCCATTGAACCACCGTCATCAGGCACGGAGAGGATCCTCACTCTAAGACTCAGAACAACTGCGGGCCCAGCAAACATTCTTAGTGTGTATGCCCCAACACTCTATTCAACTCCGGAAGAGAAGGACCAGTTCTATGGAGCGTTAGACCAGGCAATAGCCGGCATCCACAAAGACGAGGCAATCTATCTCCTAGGAGATTTCAATGCTAGAGTGGGGAGCGACCACGAAGCCTGGCCCACCTGCCTTGGACTATTTGGAAGAGGAAAGTTAAATGAAAATGGACAAAGGCTTCTGGAATTGTGCTGCTCACGAGGCTTGTGTGTGACCAACACTTTCTTCAAGTGCAAGGATATACATCAAGTATCTTGGAGACACCCTCGATCCCACCAATGGCACCAGCTGGACCTCATTATCACCAGGCGTGCACAACTAGCTAGCGTCCTACTCACTCGCAGCTATCACAGTGCCGACTGTGACACGGATCATTCCCTTGTCGCCAGCAAAGTACGAATAATGAGGAAAAACTCGTACCACACAATGAAAAAGGGAAGTCCACGCATCAATACCTCCTGCATGAAAGACCCTGAGATAGCGCAGCTGTTCAAAGACAAGGTGAAGGAAAGTCTCTCAAAGTTTAAATATATTTTATATAATGCAACTAAAGGACACATTTTGATAATTATTTTTAAAAAAATTTCCTTCATCTCAAAAGGGATTTTTGACACCAAGTCGTTAAAAACTTTAGCTTATAAATATTCTATGATGGATTAGAGTCCATTATCTAATCGGCGAACTGTAACTAAAGCCACTGACATCTGAGAGTGTTAAGTGTTTTTTTAAATAGTTTTTTTAACAGGTGATCACACGCTCAAGGACATAATTTTGTTTCATAAGCACTGAATTGGTTAAACCGTTAAACCTAGAAACACTAGAGTATATAAGCTCAAATAACAAAGTAGTAATGACTCATAAGTCGTAGATTATCTTTCTGTTCTATTTCTATTTGGTTTACAATCCTCAGATAGACAAAGGGATTAAAAAAAAACTTTTCTTATTCCTTATGCAATAACTAACACATACAAATCTCGTCTGGAATTCGGACTTGGAATGGGTTGCCTGATGAAACCAGAAAAACAACATACTATAAACATTTTAAACTCTCTAAAAATGCAAGACTAGGAAAAAAAACATGGATAAGCATAGAACGCAATAATATTCTGTAGAGAAGGAGCGTCTTCTGTAAATAAGTTCTTCATAATGCAAGCAATGTGCTCTCTAAGATTCGTTGGTCTGTTAGCAGAGTAAAAAAAAAATCATGTTAAGCCTGGTCCCTTTTTGGACTCAGGACGTGTTAGCGCATTTTCGTATTATGTATCAGTACTTATGTTAGATATCAGCATTATGTAGTTATCAGTAATTGTGTTTAGATTTTAGACATATTTTTATGAATTTTTAGGAACTCTTGTGTGTTGGCGGTGGTAGGAACTCTTGTGTGTTCGTGGTGGTAGGAACTCTTGTGTGTTGGCGGTGGTAGGAACTCTTGTGTGTTGGTGGTGGTAGGAATTCTTGTGTGTTGGAGGTGGTAGGAACTCTTGTGATATACATCATGGGTCTAGGACTTTCATACTTCCAGGAGCTCTACTGCCACTACAAGAGGTCGGATCGAGTAACTGAGTGTTGATGCACAAATGGCAGGTCAGGACATACAAAAAACATATATACATCATGGATCTAGGACTATTGGATGCTGAGATCTAGGGTGATGATAGACGGACGGACGGACAGACGGACAAAACGGATACAATAGCGCATTTCGACTTCTCGAAAATGCGCTAAAAACTCGTGTGCAAAAGTTTCACGGCATCAATGTTGAGTGCCATACTCTACAAAATTTCATGCGCGGTGATATTAAATCAATGTTTTCCAACATTAAAAGAGGAAAATGTCTTAAAACAAGTTAAACAACTACAGAGCGAATTTGTGTGTTTTCATCATAAGAATATACAGGACAGTTTGTTTCAATGCCTCGTGTTAACACCAGAACCCTGAACACAAGGTACCCGTTAACACAACACGCAAATCGTCATGAGATCACGTGGTCTGACCACACAACACAGTCCTGTTGTAAATCTGTCATTTAATTCAGGGGGGGACGACCTCGCTGACACAGCAACCCTTTGGAAAACTTCCTTCCTTTTTACCTTAAGGTTTCCTCGCCCTCATCTTTCTTGTGCCATTTGGTGCGTAGCGCAGAGTGTATGTATGAGTGGCACCAATCGGCCTTGGGCTTTCACCAGTATTTGTAAGTTGTTAAGATTTAAACTGTATGTTACAATATTTACATTATATAGCTACACGTAGTCACTATGAGATTTTGATATCATGAAAATTCTATTAGTTTTGTTTAATGACTTGTTAGGTAGTTTCGTCCTAATGTCTATTCAATAAAGAGCGTATTGTAAAACATTACATCCATCTGTTACTGAATTCCACCCGTGACATACAGATCCTTCAACGTGACAGCCACTTTACAACACTGACAGCCACTTTACAACACTGACAGCCACTTTACAACACTGACAGCCACTTTACAACACCGAAAGCCACTTTACAACAACGAAAGCCACTTTACAACACTGACAGCCACTTTACAACACTGACAGCCACTTTACAACACTGTCAGCCACTTTACAACACTGTCAGCCACTTTACAACACTGTCAGCCACTTTACAACACTGACAGACGACTTCTAGAAGACGATCGAGTATCTCCAAGACCTTTGAAATAATCAAATAATAAAAAATAAATAAGTTGCTTATGGTTGTGAGATTAAAGTTAAGTGCTGCGTTTGTGTTACATTGCACTGTGTCGTGTGCTGGTAGCTTGTTAAATGCACTGTGTGATATTCTGGTATCGTATTACTGATGTATCATTGTGCTAATGGCTTGTTTTAGCACATTGCACAGTGTCATATGTTGGTATCATATGGCTGCGGCACGGGTTCAAAACAGCGACAGTCAAAACAGCGACAGTCATAACAGCGACTTCAAAACAGCGGCTGTGTCAAAACAGCGACAGTCAAAACAGCGACTTCAAAACAGCGACTGTATCAAAACAGCGACTGTGTCAAAACAGCGACTGTATCAAAACAGCGACTTCACAACAAAGCTATTCTGGTCCAACCGTAAACCTAACACAGTGGTTCTTAACTTTTTGACACATAGACCCCTTTTTATTTTTCTAAACTTATCCAAGGACCCCAAGTAAAAAACTACATAAATACATAGAAAAAAATAAAACCTAAAACAATTGCAACATTTTGATGAAGTATTTAATGAAAATTATAAATTTTGATTTAAATAAAATTTAAAAGCAATTAATGACGCAGATTAGCATATGCTACATACATATGCACTTATTCATATACAGACAGCTGGTGAGTGACATAAAATTGTATCAACAAAAAAGTAAAAATAACATTTAATTTCTCTTAGCTCCATCTATCTAATATATAAAGCTGAAAGTTTGTTTGTTTGTTTGTTTGTCTGTTTGTTTGTTACCAATACTAATATATAAAGCTGAAAGTTTGTTTGTTTGTTTGTTTGTCTGTTTGTTTGTTACCAATACAAATCCACACAGTTGAACCAAGGGTGGTGAAATTTTGCAGGGGACCCCAATTTGACCTGGAATAGGTCATAGGCTATGTTTTAACCCAAGGTGACCACCCCTAGGGTAAGGGGGCCCATTGTTTGCTTTTTTCCTTATATAATATGAGCTATATAAAAAATGAAAATCACGTCAAGAATATTTGTGTCAAAATAGTGCGCACTGTGCAAGAGTCTAACATTAACATTCCCTAAGCGGGAAAACCCCATTAGTATTAGACTATAATATTTCAAATTGTAGGTTAAAGCATAAAACTTTGGGTAGTTGTTAAGTATACTTACATATTAACGGTGTGGATTTGTATTGGTAACAAACAAACAAACACACAAACTTTCAGCTTTATATATTAGATATATAAAAACTAAAAATCACTAAATATCCTATTTTACTGATAGATAGAAGCATGAAACTTTGGCAATTTGTTAAGTACGCTAAAGCGACGATATTTTGCGATAAACAATTTTTAACTTCCCACTCATGGGAAGCCGGGGGCCCAAATGTTGTGTTTTTTAAAACTTATATACGCTATATAAATACTGAAAATCAACCATTCTTCTATTTCCCGTGTAGTTAGAAGAATGAAACTTTGGGAAGTTGTTAAGTACACTCTCCTAACGCTAATTTGCGAAAAAGAATTTCAAACTTCCCACTCATTGGGGGCCGGGGGCCCAAATGTTTTTTTCTTTTACTAGAAACAAACTCATCACTAATTTTCCAATGAACCATGTCGTAAAAACATGAAACTTTAGGAAATTACTCTCCTGGCAATAATGTCAAAAAATAAATAAATACAATTCTCACTTATGTGGTGCCGGGGGCCCAAATGTACTTTTTCTTAAGCGGGCTTTATTAACAAAATGTAGACAACGAAATACAATCACGTCTCACGAAAGATCAGGTTTCTGTTTAGGTGGAAGCACAATGCATCATGAGAATCGGTGAGTACAACCCCGCAGTGGTAACACGTGAACAAAATATTTAAATTATCACTTACTGGGAGCCGGGGGCCCAAATGTAGTTTTTTTACTATTATATGCTATATAAATACTGAAAAATCCCCCATTCGACTATTTCCCGTGTAGGTAGAAGAATGAAACTTTGGGAATTTGTTAAGTACACTCTCCTAACGCTAATTTGCGAAAAAGCATTGTGTACGCTTCTCCAGAAATCCCTATTTAAAACCCGTGCGAAGTCGGGTACTTGCCTCTAGTAAAATATAAAATAAATTAAAAGGAAGATTTAAAACAGAATAGAAAAGATGAAGGTTATTTAAATTATATCTCATTTTGATAAAGTATTTATTGAAATTAAAAGTTTTGTTTAAAATAAAATTTAAATGAATTCACTGAGGCTACGTATACACTCATTTTTTCAAATAAAAAACTACTCAGGGAAAATAAAATTATATTAACAAAGAATTAATAACATTTAATTTGTCTTAACTACATGATGCATAAATGATTTAAATAGAAAATATAGCAAATTATCAACAGCCTGTTGTTTGCGAGCATGTATATATACCCGGTATCCTTTTCAACGTCCAATTAAGCACACCCGTTCCGATGTAATCGGACAATAAAAAAGTCACGTGGTCAGGTAAAGGTACGTAGATTCACTCTACCCCCAGTCATTTTATTTACATTTCCCATAAATCTCGCAAGAAAACGTTGACCTGTGGTCGTCGCTTAGTCTAGCCCTCGTAATATGTCCTGATGTAACATGGGCTAGCCAACGAACAGTGCCTGGTCTCGGTAGACTTCAATTGATCTCTCCACCCCGATCAAAGTGGCGATGTAATAGGACTATAAAAATGCACGTGGTCAGATAGTGCTTTGTAAAGGTACCTAAATTTATTCTGCCTCTCATTCCATTATTAACCTTCTCATAACACTCGCCACAACCATAGGTATACATTACACTATAACATAAAAGTCAATCTTCCCTCCACTCCCATGCCAAACAAAGTTAGAAAGGACCATATTTATCTTTATTTTTTTAACAACATTCTTCCCATCGGTTTTACACTTTTAATCGTAAAATCAAAATCAATTAATGAAATATAAAAAAAACAAACAAAAACAATTTGTTATTAAGGTGTTGACATAAATGGCGAACCTCGCAGCACTGAAACAACCACAAACCTGTGCCCTTTCATTCACTTCTGTGTAGACCTACCTAGCATAAAAACTGAATTGTAATAAGATGTACAAAGTTGTCAGTATATAAAGTTAATACATTAAATAGTTACTAACACCGCGTAGCGGACAATATCGTTAAAGCAGCTGGGCCCATATGACTTAACAGAACGTTCCTTAAATGTTGTTGACATTTTGTTCAGTTTATTTTCGTCTTAGTTTATGAGTATGACGAATGCATTGATAAGATGAATAAAAGTTTGTAATGCGTTATAGTTCACCATAGTGTGTTACTGAGTGTGTAAAATGAGGTGCATGGATGGTGGCTAGGTTACATTGTATGGCGATCATGAAGGTGAAAACACTGCGGCGTTTATAATGGTTGCCCTGCCAGATTTAAAAAAAATTAAAGCCCCCTTGTCGAAACGGCACGTGGTCGACTGTCCGGTGGTTACACAATGGCATGTTACGAATGCTAGACAAAGTGGCGACCACAGACCGCCTGTTATGGAGAAGGTAAACAAAGAGATTGGGGGCTGAAAGAATGTAGGTACCTTAAAAAGGATTATCTGAACACATTGCCTTTTTATTATCCAATGATATCGGATTGGAGTGGTGAAGGAGTTCGATACATTTGGAAAGATCTTATATTAAACCCTATTATTTTTATTTTTAAAAATTAGAAGAAAAAAAAAATTATTTGCGAAGTAAAAACGAGGATCGAAACATCCGATGATCAAAAAGTTCCGTAGTCAAACTGTCTCTGCCCCTCCCACCACAAACCCCCCTCATTAAATCGATTGAAACTATGTTTGCTAGTCTCTATCGAGATTTCTGCACAATACATATGACTAAAGTAATAACAGTTATAATTTTATTTTTGATTTTTTTTTAAAATGTGCCCTGAAACTGTGTATACACTCTTTAAAACACCACACCACCATTTATTTATACAAACCTCCAGTTGATTATTTTAAATTTTATATTGTCCCTTCTCTACAAAAAATCTGCATTATCACAAGCAAAAGAAAAAAGTCGCTATTTTGATACAGTCGCTGTTTTGATACAGTCGCTGTTTTGACCATCGCTGTTTTGACCGTCGCTGTTTTGACACAGTCGCTGTTTTGAAGTCGCTGTTATGACCGTCGCTGTTATGACTGTCGCTGTTTTGACCGGATGCGGTATCATATTACTGATGTATCATTGTGCTAATAGCTTGTTTTAGCACATTGCACAGTGTCATATGTTGGTATCGTATAACTGATGTATCATTGTGCTAATGGCTTGTTTTAGCACATTGCACTGTGTCATATGTTGGTATCTTATAACTGATGTATCATTGTGCTAATGGCTTGTTTTAGCACATTGCACAGTGTCATATGTTGGTATCTTATAACTGATGTATTTGTGTGCTAATGGCTTGTTTTGCACATTGCACTGTGTCATATGTTGGTATCTTATAACTGATGTATCATTGTGCTAATGGCTTGTTTTAGCACATTGCACTGTGTCATATGTTGGTATCTTATAACAAATGTATCGCAATGGTCGAGTTGCATTATGGAAATTCATCTCGTTAAAAAGGCAGAAAGCATGAATGAACAAAAAGTTAAAAACTCAAACTCACTAAAAATCGTAATTTTTATTTTATTTATTATTATTACTTTTTAAAAAATTTTAAAATACTTTTGAACATTTTCTTCTGTTAAATTAATTTACTTCTCAAATAAAATGAATTTTTTGTTGTTGTTGTTAAGTCCAAGACGTAGAATATAGCATCTCAGAACTGATTGGTTCAAAAAGGCACAACATGGCAGGACTGAGTTAAGTCATCATCCAGCACGAAATCTCCGTACTGTCGCTTTGTTTTTAGTACACATTTTAAACAATATTTATTTATGAAATCCTACTAAACAACGGCTGTAAAGCTGACCAGAATCCAGTCCTTCATTAACAATTGTCTAAGAAGGATTCTCAGAATTCCCTGGCCGGACAACATCAGCAACCGGAAACTGTGGCAGCGGACAAAACAGAAGCCCATTGAGGAAGAGATTCTTCAAAAGCGGTGGAGGTGGATCGGTCATACACTAAGGAAACCTGCTTCTAATATAACAAGGCAAGCCTTGAAATGGAACCCACAGGGTAAACGGAAAAGAGGCCGTCCAAGAAACACCTGGCGCAGAGAAGTGGAGGCAGACATCAAGAGAATTGGCAATGAATGGAAGATCCTGGAGAAAATGGCTCAGGATAGAGATGCCTGGAGGTCTCTTGTAGGTGGCCTATGTCCCAGGAGGAAGTGCAGACGTCGACGATGATCGGTAGATGTCCCTCATGGACGAGAAGGCTCAACAACTAAACTTATAGAAGCTGATGAACTTCACTTTCCACCGATATTTTCAACCAGGTTTTCATTAAACTTTATATGTTTACAGTGAGTATGAGGAGGGGGAGGATGGTTGGACCAGGTGGCCACCTCCTCACATGTCATTTCATGGCTCTACAGGCACTGACCACCTGGACATCCCAATCATCCCGCCCCCATTTATGTCCACGCGTGTAACATATTTCCATCATCTTACAAAGGGCCACAAAAAGTCAAGCGTTGAGGTAAAGGTTGTTAAAGTGATGACGTCATTTACCCGTGTCGGTGTGCTGGTGACTGTTGCAGTGGCTATCGCCGTGAAATGGTTCAGTGACTACAAGATGGCTGACTCCTTCATCAAAAAGCCTAATGAATCGTACGATTACATTATAGGTGAGATGGTTATCAAGCCAATTCCATATAAACTTTAATAAAAATAAAGAATACTTTATACCAGAAGTGCTCTAAAGTAAAATGTCAAATAATTCCATTCTACATAAGTTTTAATAATTAATCAGAGTACCATATAATAGAAGTGCTCTAAAGTAAAATGTCGAAACAGACAAGTTTATATAAACTTTATGAAACTAAATGGTGTTAAGTTATATATTTGAAAAGACAAGAAGTTGCAATTTCAATGTTTTAGTAGGGCTGTCAACGATTAATTTAAATTAAATCGTTAACTTTTGAAAAATTAACGATTAATTAATAGTTAAATTTTAATTAAAGCCAATATTTAAAATTTATGATATCATAAGTAACACTTATTAAACGTTCTTTTTGAAAATCTAAATGACACTGGAATGTCTCCTTTATATGTTATCTTTTAACCAACTCGCAAAAAGACAAGTGTGTTGACATTATTTGGTTCAAATCAAAATTGACAATATAATCAACCGAGCTAAACAATCATTCACATGGAACTAAGGTAACTGGTACGCACAAAACGGTCTTAGCAAGTAATAACGTTATCGGAAATTGGTGTTCATTTAGTTTCCATCATTGTAGAGGGTCAATGGATTCAGGAAATTTCATCTCCATTTTGTAACGCAGTAATTCACCAAAAGGACTTTCATCATTTTTTTGTCTCTGAGTCAGACTCCATTACTGCCATTAGCTTAATACACTTTTCATTTGGCCTGCTAAGTATGAGAAGTGTTAGAACCATGGTAGGCAAACTTTATCAGCATTTTGAACATTCCCGTCAGTCAGCAGTAAGAAACCAAAATGCTAGTGAAATCGTAAGGAAATTTATTCTTTATCGTCCGCCATTTTTATTAATATTATTTTTTTTAAATTTTGACTTCCAATAATTTGTAAGTTGTGTGTGGATTGATCGTTAAAAAATAATTAAATCGTTATAATTTGTTAACGATTAATCGAGAAATTAATAGTAAATGTACGCAGCACTAATTTTTAGGACTTTGAAATATTTTCAGATCAATACATAATGTAATATTCCAATGTGCTCAAACTTATATAAATATAAACAAGTTCTTTTTCGGAAATAATTTTGACCAAAAAAATTTGACGTAGTTCTAAATATCTTTAATTTTAGCTTTAGCGTCCTCTGAAATAAATATATCTGTATACAATTGAAAGTAACTTATAGCATCATAAATTATCAACCATACTGATATCTTTCCATTTTCTCATTTACATGCAGTAGGGGCTGGTTCAGCTGGTGCCGTGGTGGCCAATCGGCTTTCAGAAAATCCTGACGTCACGGTACTGCTGGTGGAGGCAGGGGGAGATGATCGGGGAATTCCGGAAATCTCCACGCCGGCCTTCGCCTTGGGTTTTCACGGAAACCCGAACATTGTCAACAAATACTTCACAGGTGAAAATAGTTACTACAAGTTACACCTAGGGCTGTCAATTTTGTTGAAAAATGCTGCCCGGGTACCCGTCCAAACTTCGAACGGGTTCCCGGGTTACCCGTTCCAGACATCGCATAAATTTCCCCCTCATGACCGCTATACAATGCTACCTCTCATGCACCTCATTTCACACAGTAGCCACACAGCCGACGTCCATAAATGGCGTCACGGGATTTTTGCTGATCCCCCCCCTCGTCACAAAAATATATATGACGTCATAAAGATTTAAAGTTGCACGTTTTAATGTGACGTAACATTTCTAAAACACAACCTCCCTCGTCAGAAATGTGTAACCCCTCCTTCCCTAGGTGCAAAACGTCATTTTTCGACGGCCGCTTACCCGTTAGTAACTAATTCACTAATTTATTGACTACAAAACTGACAAATTTGGGTGTATTATTAAAATCAGTTTTTGGACAGATATTTCTCCTTAGATGTACTTCAAACAAACATTTTCATTTGATAAATTGTATTGCCAGCCACAATGTAAACATATTTTTAAAAAAGCTGAATGAGAGCCGAAGTTTTGCCTCCGTTAATACAGACATTGAAGCTACATTTTCACGTTGACAGGCCTAGTTACACCGAGAAAATCTCACGGAGAAATACAAATCATGAATTTGAAAAAGTACACTTTTTTTTTTTAAATACTAAATTCAATTGCGCTATTGTACAATTTTTAAAAATATTTATTAATGATAAATGTTTGTCAAGAGGATAAGGATATCTTTCATATTTACTATTTACGTATCATTTTATCATGTTCCCAGAACCATCCAAAGAAAAGTATCAAACCCTTAAAGGAGGTCAAAGTTTATGGCCTCGCGGGCGTGTCCTTGGTGGGACCAGCAGCATTAATTACATGATATACGTCCGTGGGTCCCGGCACGACTATGACCGATGGGCTAACTACACCGGGGATGAGAGATGGGACTACGCCCATGTGCTGCCGTATTTTATCAAATCTGAGAAGATGACAGATCAAAATTTGATAAAGTCTGTGTATCACGGAGATCAAGGTCCACTTGGGATCTCAAAGAACGAACCGGAAGATTTTATTTCGCATAAAGTGATACAAGGTTTCCACGAAATGGGAATTCCCTATAACAAAGATTACAACGGCGAATCCCCCGAAGGGATTTCTTTGGTGCAGCTTACTATTGACAACGGCGAGAGGTCGAGCTCCGCCACTGCATTCATTCACCAAGTCCTGCACCGAGCCAATCTAAACGTTCTGTTACACGGGTTGGTTCAGAAAGTCGTCATCAAAGACAAGAGAGCGGTTGGCGTGGAGGTTATCGTCAATGGTAGGAAACACTTTGTAAGAGCCAAGAAAGAAATCGTTTTATCCGCTGGGGCCATCCAGTCCCCGCAAATATTAATGCTTTCAGGCGTGGGGCCGAGACGACATCTGGAAGAACTGGGGATACCACTGGTCGCCGACCTGCCTGTTGGCCACAGTCTACAGGACCATCTGTATTTCGACTACAGTTTCGGCCACAACTCATCGGACGCGCGTGGACCCGATGACTTAAATTCGCTTTGGTCAATGATTGAGTACACTTTATTCAGAACTGGGCGCTGGTCAAACTTTGGCGTTGAGCTCAACTTTTTTTCGTCAGTCACCGAAAAGATGAAGAAGGTTGACTGGCCAGATCTACAGCTGCTTTTCGGATCGGGATGTCCTAGCACACAATACATGTCGCTGCTTAACATTGATGACGAGATTGTGCAAGAGCTGGAGGCAGACAGAACAAACGTCAGCAAATGCTGGTCATGTGTAGGGCTGTCAATATTGTAGAAAAATGCTGCCCGGGTACCCGTCCAAAATTTGAACGGGTACCCGGGTTACCCGTTCAAAATGCCTCAAAATCTTCGTAATTTTTTTAATGCCCGCTATTACTACCATTAGCCTTTTACTGCTTTGTTAATTGGGGAAATGCAAATTTTGATGGAATGAGTCAACGATTGTAAAATGATGACATTAAAATACTACTGTAGTACAGTGGTGTAAAAACAGTGAGCAGAGGGATGGGATGGTAAGGTGATTTTTTT
>MUZC01000754.1:57928-92791 GCA_002072015.1 Radix auricularia | reverse complement strand
TATCAAAATACTTTGTAGTTTATTGTCGAGACCGTGTTTTATTTCCCTTTAACACTTATATCATTTTAAGCATTTTCATGTTAAATTTTAATTTGATAAATTATTCTCGAGCCGAAATTTGAACACATAAGAGCCACAGTTTAAACACTGGTGGTAACGATATTGCAGTACCATTTTCACGGGTACCCGGGCGCCATTTTACTACCCGGGTAATTGTTCGTCAACGGGTACCCGGGTCCCGGGTACCCGTTGACAGGTCTAGTCATGTGTCCCCATTTTAATTCGCCCCGTCAGTAGAGGGGTTCTCAAGCTGAAGAGCTCAGATCCCTTTGACGAGCCGCTGATTTATCCCAATTATTACGACAAACAAGAAGATATCGATATCATCCGCAGCGGTATCGAAGTATGTAGGAAACTCTCCAGGACTAAAGCCATGTTAGACATCGGCTCACATGAAATAGACAAGAAGTTGAGTTTGTGTGGTCAGTACGAGTACGACTCTACCGATTACTGGACGTGCACCATCAGATCTAGACCCCTGACGGTCTACCATCCCGTGGGTACGTGTAAGATGGGGTCAGCCAGTGACGTCACGGCCGTGGTCGATCCCGAGCTTAGGGTCAAGGGTTTGGAAGGACTCCGTGTGGCCGACGCCTCAGTCATGCCGTACATCGTATCCGGCAACACCAACGGCCCGACCATAATGATAGGAGAGATGGCCGCTGACCTCATTCAGGGGAAACAACTGGGCCCAATGAAGGGGGCGTAATATTCCTGTCCGACAACACCAACGGCCCGACCATAATGATAGGAAAGATGGCCGCTGACCTCATTCAGGGGAAACAACTGGGCCCAATGAAGGGGGCGTAATATTCCTGTCCGGCAACACCAACGGCCCGACCATAATGATAGGAGAGATGGCCGCTGACCTCATTCAGGGAAAACGACTCAATTCTGTAAAGTGAGGCAAACGTGCGGCTTAAAGACGATTTAAAAAACTTTTGTTTTCAACTTGTACTTCCATTATTGGGGCTAAGAGATAAGATTCGGTGTTATATTTTTTTAAAAAAATATTTGGTATTGTCGTAGGAGACTATCACGAGTTTTGTTTACATTATAGCAGGCTTGTCTATGGGAATGTTCTTCCCATGGGAAATGTCCCATGGGATGGGATAGGCATAAATTGCCATGGGATGGGATGGGACAGAAAAATGTGTCCCATGGACAATCCTTAGGCTTGTCCATAGGAATTTTTTTCCCATGGGATTCCCATGGGAAACGTACCATGGGATGGGATGGGATGGGATGAGACAGGCATAAATTGCCATGGGATGGGATGGGACAGAAAAATATGTCCCATGGACAAGCCTGCATTATAACATTGTCAGCGTCTATTTCTAACATGAAATAGAGGTCAGTAAGGGAGCTCAGACATTTTGACAATTACTTTTAATGATTTTGCTGGTCGTTAAAAATATTTCGCGGTACTTTGTCCAGGTCACTAGGGTCGTTTTCTCCTGGCGTCATACATGAAATCTCTGCTGAAAGTTACTTTTGATCGGACAATTTCACTAACATCATATACCTGAGTCTATGACTCCCTGTCGGGATCGGCAAAACAAAATGTCAGGTAAGAGTGACAGGGTTCGGGAGAAGTGATTATGGCTTTGGTAGGGGGCCGTTCAAATATTATATAACGCAAAAATGTCATTTTTACCCTCCCCTCCCTCCTCATATAACATGGAGCACTAGTGTTAACCCTCCAATCAAACACAAGTTACAAATTTGCATCTAAGCCCATTTCCCCTCCGGCGTTATATAAAATGTGAATGGCCCCTAGTGGGAAATGGCTTTGAAGTTAAAGAAAACAACTTTTACATCTAAAAATAAAAAGATGCAAGAATTAAAAATAAAGATTAAAAAATTAAAATGGTAACTTCAAAAAAAAATAAATAAATAAAAAGTAGCCTATTAAATTGAGATTCTTTACATTCGTGAAAGAAAAATTTCTAATAAACATTTTCAACAGCTTAACCTTTTCCGAGAGTCCGTGAGGTTGTTCAGTTTTTTATTTTGATTTATGTCTTACCGAGTGGTTGTAATTGTGCGTGTGTTGTGAAGATTATTTCAATACAATGTATTTAAAATTTGGAGATTAAAAATGACAAGACATAAATATTTTAAGGAATTTTGAAATTTTATCATAAAGATTAAAATGCATGTAAAAATAGGAAATAATTTTTTGAATTTTATCTTTAACTTTAACCATTACTGCTGAAAATTCTTTGCAGTAGGCACTCTTAAAGTTTTAATAACTGAAAGCGAAATAAGATTTCCTTTCGATGAAATCCGAATCTGTGGGTCAATGATGGTGCTAGTCACCACCTCTGTGGGTCAATTTTGGTGTTAGTCACCTCCTCTGTGGGTCAATGTTGGTGTTTGTCACCACCTCTGTGGGTCAATGTTGGTGCTAGCTACCACCTCTGTGGGTCAATGTTGGTGTTTGTCACCACCTCTGTGTGTTACGATTGGTGCTAGTCACCACCTCTGTGGGTCAATGTTGGTGCTAGTCACCACCTCTGTGGGTCAATGTTGGTGTTAGTCACCACCTCTGTGTGTCACGTTTGGTGCTAGTCACCACCTCTGTGGGTTAATGTTGGTGCTTGTCACCACCTCTGTGTGTCTTTATTTGCGGGCTGTCTTTTCAGAAACTGAAAATCAATTCCTACGCCTCAATACGCTTTCCAAAGTGTACAAAATAAAGTCCCTTTAAAATGAATTTTTAAAATAATTTTTAAAATATCACTCTTCACACAGCTAAAGAATTACAAATCAAAATAAAATAATAATAATTTTTGACATATTTCTTTTCGGAAAAAAAAAATCCTCCATGAAAATGTTTTCTCAAAAGGATCCATTGTAAAGAGAAAAAATTAAAATGTTAAAAGTTCTATAACTGAATTAGAGAGAGAGTTTGTGTTGATAAGCAAGGTCTTAATGATTCAACCTAAGTCGCCATGATTCCATGCTCCAAACTTCTTCTGTTGTTGTTTTTGTTGATGTTGGTATTAATCCGCCACGACTAACACATGAAAATATGGCAAACAATTAATTTATAATCCTTAAAGAACCAGCTAAGCTTGGAGTAATGAGACCTAATTGTACGATATAAAATTGGTCGTAATTGTCACGGTGAGAAAAGAAGTCCATATCCACCCGAGGCGTCACTAGGGTTGGTGTCACCCAGGGTGGCCCCTCCCCCAACGCACCCTCTAGTGACGCCACTGATACCCACCAGTGCCGCTTGACCGAAGGAAACTAATATTGAATCATGTGCAGGTAGACTCATGATGAAATTTTGGGATGGTAGCAGGCAAACTTATCACTCAATTGTAGTATTTTCACCTTATATCAGATAAATAACAAAATAAATTAAAAAAACTTTGGATACTGTGTACATGTATTTTTACAAAACTTCCACAAACTCGACGTTTCGACAGACTAGCGCTCATTGGCAATTTCTTAATCACAGTGTTAATAATTTTGTAACACAGTTTAGAGCATCTTATTCCGTATGCAATACAAGCATATTCAAATTCTCGTCCCTTCCCATCTGTAATTCAGGCGTGGAATGGAAAACCTTATCAATGAAAGAAAACCAAGACACTTTCAATGTTTAAAACTGTAATAAAAATACAAGACTATAAGACAAAAACTATAGATAGGTGTAACATGCAAA
Source organism: Radix auricularia (assembly GCA_002072015.1). NCBI lineage: Eukaryota > Metazoa > Mollusca > Gastropoda > Lymnaeidae > Radix > Radix auricularia. Next base: position 89,052 of record MUZC01000754.1, on the reverse strand, counting down.
AATCTTTGAGTATAGAAGGAAAGTCTGTAATAGATAAGACAAGAAGACATAAGACCTGTAGTAGATGCTAGGCGCGATTTCGACAATGTCTTTCTTTTATAGCCCTATGCCGGCTCTTCATACTGACAATAATCTCAAACCCACGCTCCAGTCTCGATATCAATATCACATGACAATGAATTTTTTGGTGAACATAGAATCGAATTTAATCAGCCATATTTGATGACCTTAAAACACGTGATATCACTCGTACGTTTTTTAACAGCCCGTCTGTGTCTGGCTGTGGCGTGTTGTTTGTCAAACTGTACTTTCAGACCCCGCCCATTACCCGACCAGGATATCAGTGCGTCTGAGACAATTACCTCCGAAATAGAAGAGGTAATGGTGATAAGTAGTTATAGCAGCAGGGCGCCAGTCTATGCTGTACGAGCAAGTGTAGAAAGAAGGGAAGAAACGATTCATTTCTAAATTTAGTTAAGAGAGCTACACCAAGAAAGTTCCGTTGTTAAAACTGGAGCACGCGGTATTAAGAATCGTTGAAATACTCTGGAGTTGTTGAATAGTTAAGATATAGCTGTCGTAAAGTGTGTGAGAGGCGTTTTGTTTCTGTGTCGTGACGTCTTTAGATGATTGTGTGACGTCGTTATCTAACGACATGACGTCCTTATTTGATTGTGTGACGTCTTTATCTCATTGTGTGATGTCGTTAATTGATGGTATGACGTGTTTATTTGACTTGAGGCCATCTTCAATCAATTGTGCAACGTCATTATTTGACTGCGTGACGTCATTATGTGACTGCGTGACGTCATTATTTGACTGCGTGACGTCATTATTTGACTGCGTGACGTCATTATTTGACTGCGTGACGTCATTATTTGACTGTGTCACGTCCATAACTGATTGTATTAAGCTCAATGCTATTTATTTTGATTACGTTATTTACGCTATATATTAATCAATGAGGTGTACATTTGCCAGTTGCATTTCGTGTTTTAAAAGTATGTTTATTTATTCTTATAGCAAGAAAATAAAACAGATTGAAAACGAAGTGCTGGTGAGTTTTTTTTTAATTCAAATGTTCGTTTACAAGATATTTTGATACTGATGAGAACTCAGAGGGGACATCTTGGTGTACATGAGTTTGGTGAGGGAGGGCATGCATGAAATTACTGCCTGGAATTAAGTGCTCGGATGCTAATAACGGAAAAGGGCGAAGTCGTGGGGAGTGTCCATTTAATTAGTTCGCCCCAAATTTCTGATCACACTCTTGACGGATTTACGCTGATTAAAGATGTTTCTAGTGAAAGCCCTCGGCGTGAGCTCGGGTAAGTGATGATTCTGGGAGGGGTGAAAATGAGAGTTAAGGAAAGTAAGGGTGGGTCCAACGAGTGCTGGGTCAAGTTGAGGTTAGGGGGTGGTAGGTGTAAAAGTGGCGGGAAAAGGGGGGGGGGTAAAAATAAAGATTATATTTAATTGTCGCTGTGGATTTTTATTGAATCAGATTGACTATGGTAATTTCGATGGTATGTTTTTATTTATAGTTATAATAAAATTTTTTGCCTAAGATAGGGGAACAATATGGTAAAGAGGTGGAGCAAGGCAAGGGACAGAAGCCTGAGAAAGGGAGAGAGTTTTAAGAAAACGAGAGACAAATAGGAAATTATAGAGAATTGTAGGAAAGTGTGTGCCAGGAGAGGATTGACAAGGGAGAGAAGACCAAGAAAAGATGTGGACGGAAGGTGATGGAAGCGTATGCTTTATTCCGCTAAACGTACAGATGCACATCAAGGATGAAGGTGCAAAGATGAAATGAAGAGTAAGACAGAGGTGTAACGGCGCCGAGAAAATTTCCCAAAGTCCCAAACCTTAAGATTTCTTTTCTAAACATAATGGAAGGCTGGGTAAAGTCAAGGCAAACAAAAAAAAAGTGATGAAAACACAGAAAAGTAAGAGAGAGAGAAAAGAGAGAGAGAGAGAGAGAGAGAGAGAGAGAGAAGATAATGCAGAAAGAGAGAGAGGGAGAGAAGGTAATACAGAAAGAGAGACAAACACTGTCTACAAGATAGAGTGAGAGTTTAAGAGAGGGAGAAAAGAGAGAGAGAGAAATTCGGGGAAACAGAGTCAGAGAGAAAGAGAGAGAGAGAGAGAGAGGGAAAGGGGGAGAGAGAGAGAGAGAGAGAAAGAGAGAGGGGAAAGGGGGAGAAAAAGAGAGAGAGAGAGAGAGAAAAAGAGAGAGAGTTAGTGAGAGTGTGAGAGATGAAGTAAAAGAGTTAATATAAACTTATCTACCACAAACGGTGAAATTCTATGTGAAGACGTGGGTGCAGGCCAAACATTTAGTGTTTGAACAAATAAAACCAAGCGCCCTGTTGTAACAGCTTAATCTATTTATGAAGTAAGCAGAGATGAGACGAACTTTTTATTGTTGGTGATATAAAACCTGTTTGAAAGATGGTGTCATGGATACGGGGAATGGATTGCGTCCAGCTTAACAGCTTTCTTTTGAATTTCCACTTTTTTAAATGTCATTCTAGAATTAGCAATTATAAAAGTTTAATCAGCCTTTATGATTGTCTCGAGTTTTAACGAGCAAATAACGGTAGGGATAACTGTGTTCTGTGGAGAAAACGGAGATAAAAGGGAATAAAAACTGTGGAAAAGATCATTAAAAGTAGGCGAGGCATAGAGAGAGGACAATAGGAAACAGAGAGAATAGAAGGGCAAGGGACAGAAGGCGGAGTAAGGGAGAGAATAGAAGGGCAAGGGACAGAAGCCGGAGTAAGGAAGAGAACAGAAGGGCAATGGACAGAAGGCGGAGTAAGGGAGAGAACAGAAGGGCAAGGGATAGTGGCGGAGTAAGGGAGAGAATAGAAGGAAGAGAAAGAGATAGAGATGTGTACATACATGAGATGTTATGAGAGAGGCGTACACAAAGGAGATGAAATGAGAGAGAACCGGAGAGATAAAACTTTAAGGAATAAAAGACAAATAGGAAATAATAACGAATTGTAAGAAAATGTATTCAAGGAAGAGAAGGAATGACAAGGGAGAGAAGGATTGACAAGGGAGAGAAGGAATGACAAGGGAGATAAGTATTGACAAGGGAGAGAAGGATTGACAAGGGAGAGAAGGATTGACAAGGGAGAGAAGGAGTGACAAGGGAGAGATGGATTGACAAAGGAGATAAGGATTGACAAGGGAGAGAAGGAGTGACAAGGGAGAGAAGGATTGACAAGGGAGAGAAGGAGTGACAAGGGAGAGAAGGATTGACAAGGGAGAGAAGGATTGACAACGGAGAGAAGGATTGACAACGGAGAGAAGGATTGACAAGGGAGAGAAGGATTGAAAAGGGAGAGAATGAGTGACAAGGGAGAGAAGGATTGACAAGGGAGAGAAGGATGGACAAGGGAGAGAAGGAATGACAAGGGAATGATGGATTGACAAGTGTGAGAAGGAATGGCAAGGCATATAAGTATTACAAGGGAGATGAGAAATGACAAGGGAGGGAAGGAATGACAAGTGAGATTAGGAACGACAAGGGAGACAATACCATGGAAAGGTGTGTAGGCAAGGAAGAGAAAAGAAGGCAGTTAGTAAAAATAATAAATAAATAAGCAAGAAAGTAAAGTTTATGCAACGGGTTCAGCCATGGTTAATGGGCGGAAATCGTTATGAAATCGAACATTGAACGATTATAACATGCGAAGACGTTTTATTGATGTTATTTCAACTTTGGTGTGTCTATGTTTGACCCAAATAACAAACCGAACTAAACAATGAAATAGGAAGATGACTTTTTATTTGGCTTTTTCTCAATCAAAATGGTCAATGATTTTTCCTTTGTGTGTGAAACACGAGACACAAAAAAAACACATTATTTTAAATAATATTGGGGGATTTAATGTCTGAATTATTTTTTTTTTTAAAGAATTATATTCAACTTACCGGTGACGTAAGATTCCAAGAATACTCCGACAAGCACTCCGATGACAAGAACTTTCTTCAAGAAAACCATCTTCAGCACTGAACAGTCCAGGCCCGCAAGCCAAACCTCGGCTACAACACCGGCGTGGTGTGATCAATAAATTACCACTTATTCCCCGTGCCTTGCAGACAGCTCTTAACAGCTGATATCTTAAAATGTCTGTGTATCTATCTATATGTAATGTTTCTCTTTTAATGGTTTCAGATTTTTTTTTCCTTTTCCGTTTTTTTTAAAAAAAAGTATAATTTCTCAAGCGAGCAAGACTCGGAGATGATTCCTAGGCTGAATTTAAAGGAAAGATGCTTGCAGTTGACGCGCCAACTTAGTTATCCCCACTTTGATACGATGAACTCACGGGTAAATCCGACAGTGAAGTCTGTTATCGCGTTTCTCACTTGGTGATGCCTGGCTAAAAAAATGAAAGTGATATTTGCCTCTCCTTTCCCTGAGGAAGAAAATGAATATCATATATGTAAAGACCAATCAGGGCGTTGATGTATGATTACAGTGAGGTGGCCCAGAGTTACACTAACAGTGAAGTGATGGGAAACACTTTGTGTGTGTGAGTAGGTGAGTAGGATGATAAATTATGAATGGACTTGGCTGAAAGAAATAGTTGTGTATCTTCATTAGGGTAGTTAACAGATTTATAATACAGAGAGTAGAAACCTCATACATAGTTATAAATGTCGTATAGTTGATTACTGATCTAAAATGGGCGGGGGAATGAAGAGGAGCTTATAGATTTAGAGAAGATTTTATTTTCTCAGAATAAACATAAACTTTTCAATAAACGACCTTAAGTATTAATTCGTAAGTTTTGTTATTTATGAGTAAAGAGGTTATGATGATTGATAAAAAGAAATGAAATCTGGTATCTTCCCTCGTGGGGCTATTAGGACGTCACGCCGCTAAGGGGAGCGCATTAGATAAGCCACAGTTGAGTGCTGATGTGAGTTACTTTCCTTTAAGATCTTGTATAAGTGAAAGAAAAGTTTGAAACAAAAATAGGTTGTCAACAAAACACGCTGTCAACATGGAACGGTGTCAACAGAATAGGGTGTCAACAGAATAGGGTGTCAACAGAATAGGGTGTCAACAGAATAGGGTGTCAACAGAATACAGTGTCAACAGAATAGGGTGTCAACAGAATAGGGTGTCAACGGAATAGGGTGTCAACAGAATAGGGTGTCAACAGAATAGGGTGTCAACAGAATAGGGTGTCAACAGAAAAGCGTGTCAACAGAAAAGGGTGTCAACAGAATAGGGTGTCAACAGAATAGGGTGTCAGCAGAATAGGGTGTCAACTTAATAGGGTGTCAACAGAATAGGGTGTCAACTTAATAGTGTGTCGAAACAACAGTTTGTCAACAGAAAAGCGTGTCAACAGAATAGGGTGTCAACAGAATAGGGTGTCAACAGAATAGGGTGTCAACAGAATAAGGTGTCAACAGAATAGGGTGTCAACAGAATAGGGTGTCAACGGAATAGGGTGTCAACAGAATAGGGTGTCAACGGAATAGGGTGTCAACAGAATAGGGTGTCAACAGAATAGGGTATCAACAGAATAGGGTGTCAACAGAATAGGGTGTCAACAGAATAGGGTGTCAACGGAATAGGGTGTCAACAGAATAGGGTGTCAACAGAATAGGGTGTCAGCAGAATAGGGTGTCAACTTAATAGGGTGTCAACAGAATAGGGTGTCAACTTAATAGTGTGTCGAAACAACAGTTTGTCAACAGAAAAGCGTGTCAACAGAATAGGGTGTCAACAGAATAGGGTGTCAACAGAATAGGGTGTCAACGGAATAGGGTGTCAACAGAATAGGGTGTCAACAGAATAGGGTGTCAACTTAATAGGGTGTAGAAACAACAGTTTGTCAACAGAAAAGCGTGTCAACAGAATAGAGTGTCAACAGAATAAGTTGTCAACAGAATAAGGTGTCAACAGAAAAGCGCGTCAACGGAATAGGGTGTCAACTTAATAGGGTGTCGAAACAACAGTTTGTCAACAGAAAAGCGTGTCAACAGAATAGGGTGTCAACAGAATAGGGTGTCAACGGAATAGGGTGTCAACAGAATAGGGTGTCAACAGAATAGGGTGTGAACTTAATAGGGTGTAGAAACAACAGTTTGTCAACAGAAAAGCGTGTCAACAGAATAGGGTGTCAACAGAATAAGTTGTCAACAGAATAAAGTGTCAACAGAAAAGCGCGTCAACGGAATAGGGTGTCAACATAACAGGGTGTCAACAGAAAAGCGTGTCAATGGAAAAGGATGTCAACAGAATAGGGTGTCAACAGAATAAGTTGTCAACAGAATAAGGTGTCAACAGAAAAGCGTGTCAACGGAATAGGGTGTCAACATAACAGGGTGTCAACAGAAAAGCGTGTCAATGGAAAAGGGTGTCAACAGAATAGGGTGTCACCAGAATAGGGTGTTAACATAACAGGCTTGCAACATAACATTGTTTCCGCCAGAACAAGGTGTCAACTAAACAGTAAACAGTAAAACAGTGTCAGTGCCCTGTAAGAGATTGTCCCCAGGTATCCTGTAAGAGATTGTCCCCAGGGATCCTGTCAGAGATTGTCCCCAGGGACCCTGCCAGAGATTGTCCCCAGGGACCCTATACAAGATTGCCCCAGGTACTCTATAAAAGATTGTCCCCAGGGACCCTATAAAAGATTGTCCCCAGGGACCCTGTAAGAGATTGTCCCCAAGGACCCTGTAAGGGATTGTCCCCAGGGACCCTATAAAAGATTGTCCCCAGGGACCCTGTAAGAGATTGTCCCCAGGGACCCTTAAGGGATTGTCCCCAGGGACTCTATAAAAGATTGTCCCCAGAGACCCTGTAAGAGATTGTCCCCAGGGACCCTGTAAGAGATTGTCCCCAGGTACCCTATAAAAGATTGTCCCCATGTACTCTATAAATATTGTCCCCAGGTGCCCTATAAAAGATTGTCCCCAGGTACCCTATAAAAGATTGTCCCCAAGTACCCTATAAAAGTTTGTCCCCAGGGACCCTGTAAGAGATTGTCCCCAGGTACCCTATAAAAGATTGTTCCTAGGTACTCTATAAAAGATTGTCCCCAGAGACCCTGTAAGAGATTGTTCCCCTGGACCCTGTAAGAGATTGTCCCCTGGGACCCTGTAAGAGATTGTCCCCAGGGACCCTATAAAAGATTGTCCCCAGGGACTGGTTATAATTCCCCCCTCCTCGTTTCCAATCTACCAACACACAAACAACAGAACTAAGTTTTACTGTGTTCTTCCCGAGGTAGATGTTTGGGTGTGGGGAGGGAGCGGGTTGCGTGTGGGCGCCATAATGGTTAGAGTTCACTTGTGGCGGTGTACTCACCAATCGATATTAAAATAATAAATCGGTTGCCTCTGTAGCAGACGACTCAGAATATCTACTGATAAATCAGATCTCTGAGCGTGGGTGCGGGGTGGGGTTGGGGAGGGGTTGATTTCTCCGCACTTACTGACATCACATCTAGTGACGTCTTTTCTGAGGTTTATTTTAAATTATAGAACTCAGTTATTATTATTATTTTTATTTTTTGAATAGACCAACGATGAACGTGGTAAAAGTCAGTATTTGAGCAAAAAATCATGTTAAGCCTGGTCCCTTTTTGGACTCAGGACGTGTTAGCGCATTTTCGTATTATGTATCAGTACTTATGTTAGATATCAGCATTATGTAGTTATCAGTAATTGTGTTTCGATTTTAGACATATTTTTATGAATTTTCGTGTGTAATGAATATACTTGAATTTTTTTAAATTTAAAAGTCATTTCTTTACATTTAAAATTTTTTAATTTTCTCTTTAATCTAACTACAAGTGGTTTGTGGTCACTGAAATAGGACTCATAAATGAAACATTCTAAATTGTAATCAGCTAATCGCCCAAATACTCCGTCAATTGTTGTTTGATAGATCGTGGTTGCCAATCTTGTTGAAAGTAGTTGAATGTTGAAGTTTGTTTCGAAAAAGTTTTCAATTTCTGCCACTGGGCCGCTAAGATCTTGATTGAAGTCACCACAAATGATGACGTAAAACTCTCTAAACTTTTACACATATTCTAATGACGTCAACAAAAAAAAACAGAAAGTAAAAACTCTTCAATGCTTGAAAAACGATGTATTCGACTTCCGGCAATGGCGGCCGTTGCCTGCGCCAGTGTTATCTCTCGATTCGCAATGTTTTTTGGTAGTTTTAACGGGGTTTTTTAACGGATCGAGTAACTGAGTGTTGATGCACAAATGGCAGGTCAGGACATACAAAAAACATATATACATCATGGGTCTAGGACTTATGGATGCTGAGATCTAGGGTGATGACAGACGGACTGACGGACAAAACGGGTGCAATAGCGCATTCGACTTCTCGAAAATGCGCTAAAAAATAGTTATTAAATTAACATGTTATAAATACCACATTTCGAGGCAAAAACCAAAATTCTGAACATAGTTTTCTATCTCAGAGTTTGATCAACATTTCTTAAAAGCCATGATTGGATGCTGTTTAAAAACAAAACAAAAAAATCCCCAATCTCATAATGTGTTATCCCCCCTCCGCCCATCTTTATCTTTAATATAATCATGACATTTAAAAAAAATAATTTTCTTATTTGGTATGCAAGAGAATCACAAAACAAAATCTCTTTCTTCCTGTTCGGAATTCGGACGTGGTATGAGTTGTCTGAGCAAAACCAGGGAAAAACATTTGATCAACATTTAAACTCTATTAAAAAATCCAAGACGGGGCATTAAACCATGGATAAGCATATCAAGCAATAATCTTCTGTATTTAAAGAGCGTCTGTAATAGATAAGATAATAATACAAATATCATTTATTTCGGAAAAAAGCATTGAACGTTTTCATACCACAGGAGTTTATATCAGACATTGTGTCAAGATTTGGGTCTCAAAACTGACGTAACTTCCGGTTAATAAGATGGCCCCTGTCAGCGCTAATGAACCATTACAATAATTCATCTTGTCATTTACAGGCACGGCTTCCGGCGTTTGTCTAGAACTAATGTCGTGGCCAGTCTGTCAGGTGTATTACATAACGTGACGGACACGAGAACTGGACGCTCGGCCTTGAAATCTTTGTGTTCGTTTTATTCTTCTTTAATAGGGAGGGGAAATAATATGATCATAATCAAAACCAGGCGCAAATCGGTCCAACAATTTTATAATGAGATAACAGAAAATTGGGGATCGGAGAAAAGGAGGGTCTGCCTCATAAATGAAAAAGTGATTCAAAAAGAATGTGCCAAATAAGTATGGCAAAGGGACAACGAAATAAAATAATCATAAAGACTTAAAAAATTAACAGTTATTATATTTTGTCTTTAAAACATTCTTCCTCATCTCTTGATATTTGATAGTAATATAATCGATACTACATAGACTCGAAACAACATATGTATGCATTAAATCCATTATGTTTTACACCAAGCCTATATTTTACCTTCTGTTTAATTAAACTGAAGATGTCCTTATAATATCTAAATTAGTATACATTTCTGTTGAAAGGTTGACTCTAATGTGTAACAACGATTTACCATGACATTAATAAAATCAAAGATAGTAGAATAACAGCTTACATTTAATGTTAACATGTGACTCTTGTTGAAGTTAACGTGTTGGTAATTGGCTGCCACTAATACCCCGTTAGCTTTCACGTATCTGAAATCTAAGAAATTTGAGTTTGAGATTTTGTCCTGACTTCTCATCTGGATGTCGAGTTCACAAGCATTTACTATCAAAGCACTGACCCAAATCTTTTGAGTAAGCCTGGTGCTGCATCAATATATGGTCAAATAGATGTTTATGTTTGTCATAGATCTTGAATAGCTTCTCGCTGCAATACTAATGTCGCTTACAACGAAAACATTTGATTAACTAGAGGCAGCTTTCATTCGAGTAATAATCAAAATGTCTGTGTAATAAGTATTTTAATTTTAATTAATATGTTGATTTATATAAGCTCAAAAAAGATGTGAACGTTAGATCATATTTAAATTCTTTACTTGGACCTATCAATTAATTCATCTTAACTAACTTATTTCATTCTCAAAGGCTAAGTGTTTTGGACCGAATTACATAAATATTGCCTTATGTGTCAGGATTTAGATCTATATATGGCAAGACATCCATATCGAAATTTCAGAAGCTCTCCCAATGATTAAATAAAAAGTTGAAAAGATGTGCAATTTTAGCTGATTCACTTTTAATTCTCCATATTGCAATAACATATTATTTTTTATTTGATTCCTTTTAAAAAGAGATAAAGTGGTAAGAACTTTTTTATCTTTTAATTTTAAGAAATTATTTTAGAACCTTAATTCTGTGGAATAGAAAGATTTCTTTTTATCGCTATATGGGTCCCGTTTCCTAGTATCAGCCGAATATATTTCGTTGTAGTTTATTTTATTGGCAAAGCAATTTCAAATTCGTTTAAAACTAATAGGCGAAACATCATTGGTATAGACTCTTTTGTCTGCTTACTTTAATAACAGTTAGATTTAGATATCATCTTTCTTACATATCACATATCAGTTGAGCCGAGGGACTATTTAAAGCCTGTATATAATCTCAGTAAGACTTCAATCAAACACTTGAACTCCTCATATGTCTGGTATCCAACATTTTTGTTTTGTTCATTAACTTCATAATTCTACCTTTTAAATATTAAGTCTTCTCTTCATTTATTTAATTTTCTTTTCATCCGTATTTTATCTGATGACTTTGATTTATTTAATTATAACAAATCAACAAAACATTCAGGCAATAGACTATAGTTTTTTCCTCTTCTACAATTCGCATTGTTTTAAACTACTCATTCTTTAATACCTTCAAATTCAGGTTAAGTTCTTTAATCTTAAAATTATATTCAGATTTGTTCAAGGATACCACAGTGTGGTAAGACTTTACAAAAGGAGGCCAAGAAATCAGAAAGAAGACTTACGAAAATTGAGATCATATTCATACTAGAGAACTGGAAATTAATTCCGAAATTATCGATTTTTTTGTCCTTACTTCAAGCGTCTCTCAGCTTTTGTTAGTCAGTCGAGCTTCTAGATTTATATAAGTGCCTGCCAAAAAGAAACCGTAACAAAAAACATTCATCATTTTTACTTCAGAAATGTACTACAAAAAAAATTGAACTCTTTAAAAAAAATATATGTATTTGTTCGTTTTGCACATCCCCAATCACGTTGTTGGGGACTGGTCATGATGATGCCCATGTGCGTGAAATGCCCACGCGTCTAAAATTCCGATGTGCCTAAAATGCCTATGTCCCTAGAATGGCCATGTCCTTCAAATACATTTATATGTAATATATATTTATAGTCTTAAAGAAGTTATAAAAATAATTAGAATGCCCGTATGGATTCAAATGTGGGGTCAATAATTCATTAATGATTAATGGAAGTAAATTGTCTCATTTGCGATATTAAAAAAGAATTTTGACTTACGTTTTTGACTTCAAGTGTTAAAAAAACAATTTATAGCCAAGATTGAATGCAGCTGTTTAATTGTAGTCAACAATATACGCTTATAAGAAAATATTCCCTCACGCTATCTAACTTTATACCACACAATATATGTATGATCTAACATGTAAAGTGATCGGGTCATTGGAGCTACCTGGCGATAGAACACAGCATACGTCAACACGCCATCAGCTATTGATTAGTCCCAGTGTAAGAGATTTTCAAAGCGTTGCTAGTTGATCTCTGGAACATAAGTCATTACAGTCAACATAAGTCAATAAAGTCAACATAAGTCATTACAGTCAACATAAGTCATTACAGTCAACATAAGTCAGTCAACATAAGTCATTATAGTCAACATAAGTCATTACAGTACACATAAGTCATTACAGTCAACATAAGTCATTACAGTCAATATAAGTCATTACAGACAACATAAGTCATTACAGTCAACATAATCATTACAGTCAACATAAGTCATTACAGTCAACATAAGTCATTACAGTCAACATAAGCCAGGCAACATAAGTCATTACAGTCAACATAAGTCATTGCAGTCAACATAAGTCATTACAGTCAACATAAGTCATTACAGTCAATATAAGTCATTACAGACAACATAAGTCATTACAGTCAATATAAGTCATTACAGTCAACATAATCATTACAGTAAACATAAGTCATTACAGTCAACATAAGTCATTACAGTCAATATAAGTAATTACAGTCAACATAGTCATTACAGTCAACATAAGTCATTACAGTCAACATAAGTCATTACAGTCAACATAAGCCAGTCAACATAAGTCATTACAGTCAACATAAGTCATTACAGTCAACATAAGTCATTACAGTCAACATAAGCCAGTCGACATAATTCATTACAGTCAACATAAGTCATTATAGTCAACATAAGTCATTACAGTCAACATAAGTCATTACAGTCAACATAAGTCAGTCAACATAAGTCATTACAGTCAATATAAGTCATTACAGTCAACATAAGTCATTACAGTACACATAAGCCATTACAGTCAACATAAGTCATTACAGTCAATATAAGTCATTACAGTACACATAAGTTATTACAGTCAACATAAGTCATTACAGTACACATAAGCCATTACAGTCAACATAAGTCATTACAGTCAATATAAGTCATTACAGTCAAGATAAGTCATTACAGTCAACATAAGTCATTACAGTCAACATATGTCAGTCAACATAAGTCATTACAGTCAACATATGCCAGTCAACATAAGTCATTACAGTCAACATATGCCAGTCAACATAAGTCATTACAGTCAACATAAGTCATTACAGTCAACATATGCCAGTCAACATAAATCATTACAGTCAACATAAGTCATTATAGTCAATATAAGTCATTACAGTCAACATAAGTCATTACAGTCAACATAAGTCATTACAGTCAACATAAGTCATTACAGTCAACATAAGTCATTACAGTCAACATAAGACACTCAACATAAGTCATTACAGTCAACATAAGTCATTATAGTCAATATAAGTCATTACAGTCAACATAAGTCATTACAGTCAACATAAGTCATTACAGTCAACATAAGTCATTACAGTCAGCATAAGCCTGTCAACATAAGTCATTACAGTCAACATAAGTCATTACAGTCAGCATAAGCAAGTCAACATAAGTCATTACAGTTAACATAAGCCAGTCAACATAAGTCATTGCAATCTAACATCACAAGAACAAAATGAGGGGTAGAACAGCAATCAGGCTTATAAAAAATTAAATGGAAAAGACGTAAACAAGGTAAGGGTTGGCCTGACCGGACGTAACAAAACAGCGAACGTTTCTTCGATTATTTGGATTTCACCGCAGCTAAGTTTCTTAATTTTATTTTTTATTTTTATATTCGTTTTATTTGTTTATTGTATGTTCGTTGAAAAAGGCTGTTTTGTTACGTCCGGTCAGGCTAACCCTTACCTTGTTTACGTCTTTTCCATTTAATTTTTCATTACAAGAACACCAACGATGACTACAGTATTGGCTACAGTTTCTCCAAGCAGATCAAATACTTCACAGCCATTGTTACTTTCTCGCTCTGCTTTTTAACTATCTCTGCCTCTCTCTCACTCTCCCCCTCTCTCTCTCACTTTCTCTCTCTTTCTTTTTTTCTCTCCCTCTTTCTTGCCCTCTCTCTCTCTCTCTCTCTCTCTCTCTCTCTTAATTAAGCCCCTTACCCTCTCCTTTTTATTTATTTCTGTTAGTCCATCATACACTCTCTCTTTCTCTCACTCACTCACCTTCTCACTCTTTAACGCAGCAATAATCTTCTGTATAGGAGAAGCGTCAGCAACAGATAAGGTTACTTTCAAAGAATTTTTCTCTTTTCTTTCCTTTTCTCTATTCGTAGGATTTTCTTCTCACGTCTGAGGCTCTGTATTTTCTCACTCAGAAAACACATTCTGTTCCTTGCTTTTATTCTTACATTCTCATAGGCATCTCTCGCGTTATTTCTCATGACTCCTTTCCAAAATATTTTTATCCTATATCTTCAAATGTCTCATTATAATTTTTGAAAAAAACGTTTCTTATTTTAGCCTTTGAAAATAAAATATAGTTTACTTATGACAATAAGTATTTATTTTTTTTTAGAAGAAAACTAAAAGTGTCTTATTTTTTACCGTAACAAACAATCAAAGACTTAGACAAAAGCATTACATTTCTTATGGTGGCCTATAGGCAGTAGATCTAAGTAAATTTCTCTTTTCTAAAACAGGAAAACGTCATACTATATCTCAATGAGTCATGTTCTAATTTTAGAATACATTTCAGCGGAACAATGTTTTGAAGCATAAATACAGTCGAATTAATATGTTTTCAAAATTTATAGCGTAGACTAGTAAAATTACAAAACTGCTTTTCCTTTTTCAAGTCCAAAAAGCTGTCTTAAATTAACGAAGAATTAACAAATAGCTGATAACATACATCCTTCTCAATATACCTACATTTACAATATGACATCATTTTTATTAGATGTTTATTAAACTTGTCCTTAAAAAGGATATTTATAGCCCAAATAATTCTATTAACAGAATTCCGAAATATCATGACAAGGTCTATAACGAAAAATCAAGATTTTGGGCCTAGAAACTAAATGTCTGGTTTTGGCCTATAGGGACCAATCAATAACCTGGATTTGTCCGCCACATGCCATATTTTGGACACCAGCGACCAATCTACAATTTAAACTAATATTCCAAATGTTTTGTTGTGGTCTGTACCAACCACCTAGAAATGTCTTGTTGACGCCTGTAGCAACCACCCAGAAATGTTGTGGCCTGCAGCAACCACCCAGAAATGTTGTGCCCAGTATCAACCACCCAGAAATGACTTGTTGTGGCCAGTATCAACCACCCAGAAATGACTTGTTGTGGTCTGTAGCAACCACCCAGAAATGACTTTTTGTGGTCTGTAGCAACCACCCAGAAATGTCTTGTTGTGGTCTGTAGCAACGACCGATAATGTCTTGTTGTAGTCTGTAGCAACGACCGAGAATGTCTTGTTGTGGTCTGTAGCAACGACCGAGAATGTCTTGTTGTGGTCTGTAGCAACCACCGAGAAATGTATTGTTGTGGTCTGTAGCAGGCACACAGAAATCGAACTAAGTCAACAAAAGTCATTATAAGATGTATCAGATAGCGTTGAAGAAATGTAACGGGAAAAGAATTTTCTTGATTTCATTTCCCTGATGAAAACTGTTGCTGTCAACCCACTCACCCCTACCTCCACACCACCCACACACACACACCCTCCCATGCTGGGTCACAAAATGCTAGCCATTCTTGTGTAATGGCCCCCCCCCCATATGTATTACTTTACGGTATTGGTCAATGGAAAATACCCCCAATCACCCCTCCCAAACCATCCTTTACAACAGCAATACGCAAGACATGAATAGAAAGTGGCGGGAGTTTCACGTGGCCGCACCACGCGTTTCTTCAGGGGACTTAAATCAAGTTAGGGGGGAGAACTTCCAGCACGCCACCAGGGAAAGGAGTGGGGGTGGGGGCGTCGGGTGAGGGCAGCGGGTGAGGGCGTCGGTGGTACACTAACAGTTGGCATAATCTGTCAAAACACGACGCGAGAGCTTTAAGAGTTGGTGGAAGGGACGCAACTCTCTCGACCAAGACCAAATTTGTTACTATTATATCGTCCCTTGGGATGCTCTAGCCACAGAGGATGAAATTATCTGGTCTACGTTTTAAGTTGAGCATCACAATGTAAAGAATGATGTAGCAATTTCATTGTTGGAACAGCAAAGCGTGTAAGATCTATTTAACCACATCGCTTAGGTTGTAGTCTAGATAAGTTTTTACATCATAATCATCATTGGCTCCCAGTCTAGGCAATGAGATAACGTGCTTTTAAGTTTAACTCACAACGGCCCTTGAGGTTAAGCCACACCGGCCCTTGAGGTCAAGTCACACCGGCCCTTGAGGTCAAGTCACATCGGCCCTTGAGGTCAAGTCACACCGGCCCTTGAGGTCAAGTCACACCGGCCCTTGAGGTCAAGTCACACCGGCCCTTGAGGTCAAGTCACACCGGCCCTTGAGGTTAAGTCACACCGGCCCTTGAGGTTAAGTCACACCGGCCCTTGAGGTTAAGTCACACCAGCCCTTGAGATTAAGCCACACCGGCCCTTGAGGTTAAGTCACAACGGCCTGGGGTTAAGTCACGCCGGCCCTTGAGGTTAAGTCACACAGGTCTTGAGGTTAAGTCACACCGGACCTTGAGGTTAAGTCACACAGGTCTTGAGGTTAAGTCACACCGGCCCTTGAGATTAAGCCACACCGGCCCTTGAGGTTAAGTCACACAGGCCCTTGAGGTTAAGCCACACCGTCCCTGGGGTGAAGTCACACCGGCACTTGAGGTTAAGCCACACCGGCCCTTGAGGTTAAGTCACACCGGCCCTTGAGATTAAGCCACACCGGCCCTTGAGGTTAAGTCTCACCGGCCGTTGAGGTTAAGTCACACCGGCCGTTGAGGTTAAGTCACACCGGCCCTGGGGTTAAGTTACACCGGCCCTTGAGGTTAAGTCAACCGCCCTGGGTTTAAGTCACAACGGCCCTGGGGTTAAATCACACCGGGCCTTGAGGTTAAGCCACACCGGCCCTTGAGGTTAAGCCACACCGGCCCTTGAGGTTAAGTCACACCGGCCCTTGAGGTTAAGTCACACCCGGCCTTGAGGTTAACTCACACCGACCTTGCAATGCTCATACGACTCAGAAAGTTTATTCTATAGGAGCAAATTATGTTGTTGCTCGGGCAGTTAAGTCCAGTGGGGTTGTGACGGGCAAGAATTTTCGTAGTTAAATCACGATGAGTAAATCGACCTAATCTGGACATGAGTTTCAATCAAATGTTTTAAGTCACGCAATCTGATATTGCGTTAAATGACTATTTTTTTGCAATTCACCTAATGCTAAAAGAATTGTGGCAACAGTAATAATATTGACAATTTAACCCCAAGTCAAGATGTGATTGAGAATTGTACGATGGCCAATTATCTACTAATGAATGGAATATAAATGGCTGGTACTGATTAAGAAAACGTTTGCTCGATCAATCGAGAAAAAATAATCGATTAATTTCGATTAATTATATTTTAAAAAACGCATATGTAGATCCTGTTAAGTCGCGATCATTATTTCGCGAAATCGGCAATTCATGGCTTCCTAATTTTGTGACGTAACACAGCAAATTCGTTATGCCATGCAAGTAATAAGGAAGAAAACACTTTCTGTTTACGAATGCACGTTTAACTAAATAATAATACAAGGGTAAAGTAACAACAATTAAATGATAAGCAATAAATTGGGAAACATGTTATACACATTATCTTAAATTTTAATCGAATTTTATTCGATCAAATTAATTTTAATCGATTAATATTTTAAACGATTAATCTATTAATTAATCTTTAATTTCCGCAGCATTAAATATAACCCATTGATAAAGTTGTCTACTGAAACCCTTTCATTACGACCGCACTCACCAGTTTCAGGCCGTCACTCACCACAGTTTCGGTTTTATCAAATACACTTCTTCTCACTCAAAGTTCCGAATATTCCCACAACCGCCATTTTCTATCCGGCTGCCACCAGACGGTACTCCCCCCAACCACAACCCCTTCCCCCAGGGGAAAGTGTAGCAAGTGGCCGACACACCTCTGGCCTCACTGCTGGTGAACCCTTGATTCCATCGTCCAATCCTCATCTTACAATCGATATTACTAGCTGACTTCCTAGTCCATTACCTCTGAGACCTATCAGGCGCCTTATTCTGTGCTTGATTTGTTTCTCAGTATTCGAGAGAAACAAGTGAAAAACGCTAATGTATCCCCCCTATCCCCCACCCTCTCACACCGGTTAAAACGGGGTGTGTTTTACAACTGAGCTTACCCAAAATGTTTTAAAATTGGATATCTACAAAAATGGTAACACTTCTAAAGCAATGAGTTCCGTAGCAAGAGAAATGTCTTCTAAATTATTATTTTTTTTTTAAATTCGTATCTTTTAACCCATGGGTCTCCAAACTACGGCACCATGTGGCCCGTGTGCCCCTCTCACCCGGCCCGTGTGCCCCTCTCACCCGGCCCGTGTGCCCCTCTCATCCGGCCCGTGTGCCCCTCTCATCCGGCCCCTGGAGACCTTTTAATCTAACAAAAAAAATAAAACCCTACTATTTTTACTTATAGTTTACCACAAAACTGCTGTTTGACAATTATTGCGGCCCACCGGCAGAAAAGTTTGGAGACCCCTGTTTTAACCCATAGATTCCATTGCCATCAATACTCTTCATCTAAATCACTTGACGTTAACTCTTAAAGAATTCACTCATCTATCCCAACGCCTGGATCTGTAAGGATCAAGATATGACTATGTGGATTACATCGTGACTTCGTACAGTGCCTTGCCCTAGGAAGTTGAGATCTAATAGCCGTCGGTGGCAAGACAGTTGTCTTCTGGTCTAAATGTAAGGAATTCCTTCTTTGACTTTCTCTGACGATTAGTCTTACGATCCGACCCTCGTAAAAAAGAATGGAGGGTTGCCATACAATAATTTCGAGACTAAGTATTATCTATTAGAATTTGCGAAGCGCTAATCAAGTATTTTATTCCTCTCCTGTGTGACCGAAATAACTAGAGTCCAAAAAGTAATGAATTCTGTCTAATCAATAACAAGCTCTGCGTGTAGAAACAGATTCACGACGTGGCTCGCGTGAGTAAAATACTTTACATTCAAGTAGCTAATCACTCACAGTCGTGATTTATTGCCCTTGTTTACCACATGGGTTTATCTCCTCATTGTTCTTCTGGCATTCTTCCACAAGGGAAGCCACCAATTTCTGCCCCGATTTAATACCTAGCCGCGGAGCATGATCGGCTTAGTAGGGGCCGTTGTCCGGTTAAATACGGATATGGTGTGTTCTGGGGGTGGGGGGGGGGCGTTTCTGCTGCCTTTAAAAATTTGTTGAATACCAGCACTGTGCCATGTTGTGAGCGGTGCCAAAAATAGATGATTACATGTTTATAGGACATTCTCTCTGAGGTGGTCATCGCTCACTCTAATAATACAACACTGCAGCAGATTTCGTCCCCCGCCTCCAAAGGCTTTGACTTAAAAATAATAATGTTTAAAATTTTATTCCAAGATTAATTCTTTTATAAAATGCTATTATTTGGGTCATGCCCAACGTTTTTTTAAAATTTAAAATATAATTCATGATGAAGACTTTTTTCTTTAAAAAAAAATTTTTTTTCTGATACAACAAGGTTCACTATGTTATATTCTTTAACTGAATTGAAATCCTTCCATAAAGAAAGTTTTTAAAAAATCTAATTTCGTAGAATGATTTTCTTAAGTGACAGATTTTCTAGACAGGACATTGTCTTAATGACGAAGAATTTCGTTAAGGCAGCAGACTACAGCTAGAGAACTAAACAGAATGTAAAGTTAAGCCTTTCATGCAAATGTCGGAGATGAAAACCTAATAAAACACGGGTATATTGCGTATTGGTTTAAACCAAGAGAACAGGAAAGAGCTTGTACGAACTAAAACTACAAATGTACCAGAGATCATGTCAAGTGGCATGTTTTCACTAGGGGCCCCTTGTTACTGCAGGAAACAAGATTTTATTTGGCGAGGCTAAAAGTCAAAAGTGAGTACGTTTGTTGATGTTGAGCTCGGGATCTCTGTACATGGTTAAATCAGTTCATTTTGTCAACATTTATCTAAGGTAAAGTTATAGTTCCATTTATAGCATGTTCTTTCATGACACTAAAATCAACAACACAGAGGTCATTAAAATAATAATAATAATTTTTTTTTTAAAAATCTTCTTTAGCAAAACAAAACAGATTAAGTTAAGAAATGACTAATGACAACGGGCGGATATCTTGGAATTTGTGAAATTTATTTCACGTCCACATTTCACCCTTCACCTTTATAAATCACATAGATTTATACTTACTTATTTGATTAATGTTCAATTAAGATAATTGCAAACACCAATTTATTGAAGAAAATCAAAGATGAATTTTATAACTCTACGATTTGAATTGCTACTGTCATTTCTTTGGTCATCAATGCGTAAGATGCGCGGTGACTCGTGAGCCGCGTGTCTTTTGATTGGATAAAAGTTAGAGATGGTCTATTGAAAGAGCGGGGCTTAAAAACCGAATCAATGTTTTTGAAAGTGCCAATGATATGGTCGAGTTCGTGTAGTAAGATGATTTAGAGCCGCTGTGTTACAGACAAAAACATCCTCCTGCCTTACAATACTGAAGGTCCTACTGTCTTAGGACATAAGGAAGGTCCTTCGCTTTTACAATAAGAAATGTCCTTCCGTCATAATTCAGTGTTTCCTCTAAGGTTTGTTGGTCCGTGTACAAAGTAAGGGCTCGCATGCAAAGTTGAAAAAATAAGAAGAAAAAAAAAGACAATTTTTACAACATTTTGCAACATTTGCAGCGTGTCTATTATAAACTGATGCGCGCCCGCGTAGCCTAAAGAAACATTGCTTATATTTAAGAAAGATTCGCTTGAATTACATGACCAGCCATACTTTTGTTTTTCAAAAGCCACTGAAATTTAAGGAAAAAAATGTGTACGTAACAATTGCCTTCAGTTAAGTTAAATTCAAATCTCTGAGTATCCATGTGATTATCAATCACATGTTCTTTATTACAATCCACTTACTATTAAAATACATTAGTTTATTAACCACTTTATGTTTGCTATGATTTCCCATATATTTGCTATACTTGCTTCAATTGCATTTTATTCCCACGTTTACAATTTACTTGCTACCATTAAATTTTTATTCCCATGTTTACAATTTACTTGTTACCTTTACATAATATTCCCATGTTTAAAATGTACTTGCTACCTTAACACCTTATTCCCATGTTAACAATCTCCTAGCTACCAGTACATTTCATTTTGAAACTTACTATCATTACAGTTTATTCCCTTAGTTATACTGCACTTGCTATGGCACTTAATGCCATTATATATATATACATACCACACCAGCCATGATAACACGCCAATATCTTTACTGTAGTTGCTATCGTTACACGTTATTATATTATTTACACTCTAATTGCTAGCAATACACCGAGGTTTTGTTTTATTTACACTGCCCATGCAATCACAGAGCCTTAGCCCCAGCTCTCACATACACCAAACTGCCTCAGCCACTAAGCCTATCAGACCAACTATTTCTAGCTCCCTAACCACAACATTTACCACCAAAGTACAACTCTAACCACAACATTTACCACCAAAGTACAACTCGAAATTCCCTTTTAACAGCCCCGAGAGGACTCGGCGTTTCCTCAAGAAACCATCAAATCCCCTTGTAATAGCGAACATCTGACTAGTGGGGACAAACAGTCACATCGAATTTCTATAAGTTGATTTCACGTAGGAAACCCCTTTCATACCCCGCCCCCTTCCTGTCCGTTCTCATAAAACCGTTGAATCCCCCGTTTCCTCCCCCCCTTCCACACAACTAAACTCTTTCAACAAACAACCCAGAGTCCCCCGTTTCCTGCCCCCCCCCCCACTCAAACCCAGAGTCTCCCTGACTTTCTAAAGGAGATTTGCACAACACCGAAAATAAAAGAAGAAGAAAACTTCGTCCTGCAATCCAAAATACACGAAATGTGGAGTTTGGACAAGGGACAGGGGAACTGCCGCAAGACGTATCACCACATTCCGTGGCCGTACAGCTAATGCCATTGGGCAGTTCTTACAGGGAAACTTTGTGTAGCTTTAGAAGGGGATAAGTTGTCGCCGGCAGTCAATGGTGTCCCACGGAGAAGGTGATAAGTTGTCGCCGGCAGTCAATGGTGTCCCACGGAGAAGGTGATGAGTCGAGATGTAGTGTCATGACATGTTATGAACTTATGCCTTTGGCGGATTAAGGGGGGATGCTGAATTGGCTAAAGCCAAGGGCCCCAGTGATTTTAGGGCCCCAAACTTATTATATTGTATAATAAAGGTTGCTGGACCGGGTCTGTTATGGAATTGCAGCCAGGGGCCCCGTACAATCTTGATCCGCCCCTGACTTATACCGAACATTTATTTAATAAGTTAACTTCATGGAAAGTTTAGTTGTTTATTTTTAGATAATTAACTGAAAAATGTTACTTGTTTTTTTTTCCTGTGGGTAAAAGTAATAACTAAAAGATGAATTACCTGCCAGGTTATTAAAAGAATTAAGCAATGAACTGTTCCCAATCCTTGTAGTTCTTTTTCAAGCCTCTCTAAACCAGGGCAAAGTGCCCGAGGATTGGAAATTAGCCTATGTAACGCCGCTCTTTAAGAAAGGTGATAAGTCAGACCCCGGTAATTACAGACCTGTATCACTTACTAGTATCACATGTAAATTACTGGAACACATAATATATAGCAGAATAGTTAACCACCTTGACAAATATAATGCCCTATGCCCACACCAACATGGCTTTAGAAAGAACAGATCATGTGAAACACAATTGATAGGCCTAATAGATGACCTATCAAAAGGCTTAGATAATAATGTTCAAATAGATACAATATTACTAGACTTCTCAAAAGCATTCGACAAAGTTCACCACCTTAGTTTGCTCAAAAAACTTAAATACTTTGGAATCTCAGGTCCCTTGCATCACTGGATCCAAGATTTCCTATTGGGTAGGGAGCAAACTGTAATAATTAATGGTTCTAAATCTACACCAATAAAGGTTAACTCAGGAGTTCCACAAGGAACTGTCCTAGGTCCCTTACTATTTTTAATTTATATAAATGACTTACCCAACAATATCTCAACAGGAACTAAAGTTAGGTTATTTGCTGATGATTGTATAATCTATAGAACAATCAAGTCAGAACAAGATAGCAAAATTTTACAAAAAGACTTAGATGAATTAATAAAATGGGAAACTAACTGGAGTATGTCCTTCCACCCAGAAAAATGTCAACTGCTAAGAGTAACAAAGAAAAAGAAACAAATAAATTCAAAATATTTCATTCATGGAAAAGAACTAACCCAAACTAAAGATGCGAAATACTTAGGAGTCATAATAAATGAGAAACTATCTTGGAATCCCCATGTCAATGAAGTTATTAAAAAATCAAACAAAACCTTAGGCTTTATAAAAAGAAACTTTTACAAATGTAACAAAGATATAAAACTAAAATGCTATCTCACACTGGTGAGACCTATACTAGAATATGCATCTTCAGTATGGGACCCATCCACCAAAGAAAATATTGATAAGTTAGAACAAATCCAAAAAAGAGCTGCCAGATTCATTACTGGAGAATATTCAAAACTGACAAGAGTAACACCATTAGTTAAACCATTAAACCTTGAAACACTAGAGGATAGAAGAACCAAGAGTAAATTAGTAATTATACATAAAGCAATTAATTCTAATTTAGAAATACAACACAAAGATAACCTAATACAACCCTCAAATAGACATAAAGACAAAAACACCTTTCTTATTCCATATGCAAGAACAAACACATACAAGTTTTCTTTCTTTCCGTCCGGTATTCGGGCGTGGAATGGGTTGCCTGAAGAAACCAGGAAAGCCACCACTTTATCATCTTTTAAAACTCTAGTAAGAATACAGGACTAAACACAAACCATAGAAATACGTAGGACGCAATAATCTTCTGTACAGAAGGAGCGTCTGTAACATATAAGATAAGATAAGATAAGATAAGATAAGTAACCTATATCTTGCAGTAAGCTATTACTAACCACGTGTTACTATCATTTTTCTTTCTTAACAGTACTGTCTGAGTTCATCATGGGCGATTTTTAGCCTGAAGTTTTTAACGAGTAATCATCAATTCTTCAGCGTGTCTAAAGCCAGAATTAAAATACTATAAAAAAGAATACCGGGTTAGATGACGTCATGCTTCTGCTGCCTGGTCAGCTATTTAAATCTCTGTCATTAGATAATGACGAAACATCGCACAAAAAGACAATGTCGTTTTCCCTTTTTTTTTCCTTCTTTTTAAAAAATCATAACGCCAATTAATTAAGATTTTTTTTTTAATATCAAGAAAATAGACAAAAATATCTTTCACTTTTTTTTTATAAGGTTAATAAATTTTGAAGAGAAAAAAAAAGCCCAAACATTTTAGAGTAATAAATCCCACTTTTATCTTTGGAGCGTTGAATTCTGTTTTATTGGAGCTGGAGTTTCACGATATTTCAGCTCCTGGGTTTTAATTGAAATTGGGTTTATTAACTTGAAGATACGATGCATATCCCTTAGATCGTTGTATGTTTTAATTTTGTTTTAATCACATATTCTGTTGTATGTCTCACTTATATATTACATCACATATTTTGTTATATGTCTCACTTATATATTACATCACATATTTTGTTATATGTCTCACTTATAAAATACATCACATTACATTTTTTTAAATGCATTAGCATCTACTACAAGAAACCACAGTTGCCATTGCTATAGTTCATTATCAACATAGAATACAAGTCCTACAGTTGACATTGCTATAGTTCATTATCAACATAGAATACAAGTCCTACAGTTGCCATTGCTATAGTTCATTATCAACATAGAATTCAAGTCCTACAGTTGACATTGCTATAGTTCATCAACATAGAATGCCAGTCCTACATTAGCCGTTGTTATAGTTCATTATCAACATATAAAGCAAGTCCAACAGTAGCCGTTGCTATGGTTCAGTACCAACATATGATACAAGTCGTACACTAGCCATTACACTAGTATACACTAGTATTATTATAATCATCAACAACACAATACCTACAACAAGCTGTGATTTGATCAAGTTAAATTCTAACTTTCAAACCTTAACAACAAAAACATTACATTAGCCGGGTTTTAAAAAACAACAACAAGCGATTCAATTACTCAAGAGCTACATTAGTAGGATTTTTCAAAATTTAACTTCAATTACTGAAGAGCTACATTAGCCAGGAGTTTCAACTCACTCACATCTACATATGGCTCATTTGAAGCGTAGAAAGACACGGCACCAATGGCTAAAGGCCCAATGGACTCAGGGCCATCTTAATCGCCAGGTCAGCTACCAGGGTTAATGTTGCTTGGCTGATGAGATGGATGTCGGGATGCTGGCTGCAAGGGACGTCATTCAAGGCGGTCACTCGATCGTAAGAAACTCTCTCGAAAATGGAACTAATTGTAAAGGGAGACAGACTTGGCAACCACAACTGTATGAGTAATGTCCCATGGTTTATTGTGTAGCGTATTTTTTAAAATGCATTCAACTGTACTTGCTAATATATCTATAAGCCATCAGGGGAAGTAATAACATGAATTTAGATTATTATACAGTGTGATCTTGTCGGGTTGCGGCGTTGGATAGGGAAGAGAGTTTGTGAATGCGGTGGGGGAGGAAGCAGTGGGAGGGAGTGGAGGGGAGTGGGGGAGGGGGCTGAAGAGGATAGCAGTGTAGGGGTGTAGGACGAGCCATCTAATCAGATGGTGGAAGTGTCCTGAAGAGATCGTCAATTTTAACAGTTGGGGGGTAACATGGACACACTATACAGCTGGTCCGACCGCACGCCTTTTTAAAAAAAAAAAATTAAAGAAAAAAAAACACTTTACAAATCAGAATCATTTCAAGGCGATTATTTTGATTTATAAATTCTTTCATCAGGTTTTTTTTCTTCCAAGTAGGGAAAAGAAACACAAGATATATTTAGATGCTAATTTATTGAAAAATTAAAGTAAAAATATTTATGTTAAAAGATAAAGATTTAACTTCACTAAAGCCATTAACAAGGATTGTTTCCATGACAACATTAAGACCAGAACCAAGCAAAGTGTCAAAGTTATTACAAATGTTTCAAGCTTGCTAAAAGGTGGGATTGCGATGGAGAGGGCGGGTATCTAATATCATGTATACTTCAAAATACATCAATTCCATCGATTTCCGCCAATGAACTTCCAACTCTAACAAATTACCAACACCAACAACTCACCAACACCAACAACTCACCATCACCAACAACTCACCATCACCAACAACTCACCAACACCAACAACTCACCAACACCAAAAACTCACCAACACCAACAACAACTCACCAACACCAACAACTCACCATCACCAACAACCAACCAACACCAACAACTCACCAACACCAACAACTCACCAGCACCAACAACTCACCAACACCAACAACTCACCATCACCAACAACTCACCAACACCAACAACTCACCATCACCAACAACTCACCATCACCAACAACTCACCATCACCAACAACTCACCATCACCAACAACTCACCAACACCAACAACTCACCAACACCAACAACTCACCATCACCAACAACTCGCCAACACCAACAACTCACCATCACCAACAACCAACCAACACCAATAACTCACCATCACCAACAACCAACCAACACCAACAACTCAATATCACCAACAACCAACCAACACCAACAACTCACCAGCACCAACAACTCACCAGCACCAACAACCCACCATCACCAACAACCAACCATCACCAACAACTCACCATCACCAACAACCAACCATCACCAACAACTCACCATCACCAACAACTCACCAACACCAACAACTCACCAGCACCAACAACTCACCAGCACCAACAACTCACCAGCACCAACAACTCACCATCACCAACAACCAACCATCACCAACAACCAACCAACACCAACAACTCACCAGCACCAACAACTCACCATCACCAACAACTCACCAACACCAACAACTCACCAGCACCAACAACTCACCAGCACCAACAACTCACCATCACCAACAACCAACCATCACCAACAACCAACCATCACCAACAACCAACCATCACCAACAACTCACCAGCACCAACAACTCACCAGCACCAACAACTCACCAGCACCAACAACTCACCAACACCAACAACTCACCAACACCAACAACTCACTTTCATAATTGACAAAGAGTGCCGCTGTCTCTCGGTTATGTTTTCGTTTAAAATCCATCCAGCTTAAATTAGGAGACGCACCATCACGAAATTTAATGTCTTCTGGAATGACGAGCTGGTATCGATCCACGGCTTAATTAATGTGTTTCGGCTACTAGTTTGAATAGTGAATTGATTTACTGCATGAGGTACTTGCGGTGAAAGTGAAACAAGAAGGCAAAAGTGTGTGGGTTAGTGTGTGTGTGTGTGTGTGTGTGTGTGAGCTTGTGTGGGGTTGAGGTGGGGGGGGGCAGTTTGCTGTGCTGTCAGGTTTAATGGCGTCGTAAATTACTTTAGTACAAGTCATGGTCAAGGAGTTGTAATCGAATCGGTATCGTAATTGTTCGTGTTAAATGGGAGTTTGTTAGAAAAGAAGGGAGTTAACCATCGCCTGCATTGATTTTTTAAATCCTGGTTTTCTTCCCTTGAGACGAAAAAAAAAGAAAATTTCTGTTTGTGAACAATAACAAGTTGAAATAACAAGAGGTAAAATATGTATCGATTTCCCCCCTTTAAGCTTCTCGGTATCGTAATCAACCGTAACAGCCATGCGGGTTTCCGAAAAACTTTTGAGTTAATGAGCGAGTAAAAGATTCGATCAGGCCTGTTATGTTTTCCGTGGGTATCGTAATGAACCATGGGCAAAAAGCGTTTCTAGCCAGGGGCAGTTAATGAGAACATGAGTCACAAGACTGGGTGTGTGTGTCACTGTGTGTGTGTGTGTGTGTGTGTGTGTGTGTATGTGTGTGTGTGTGCGTGGGTTGGGGGGAGGAGGGATGGCACGTGGGTGACATATTTAAGCCCTGAAAATTAAATTTCTAGCCATTTCTTTCAAAAAACGTTATTCGGTGCCCCGAAATTAATAAACATTTGGCGATATTGATTAGGTCTTAATACGTTCTACGTTAAATTTCTCTATTATCAGATATGGGTTCCCAAACCAATCTAAAGAATTCAGACATATTTGCTAAATGAAAATTTATCATATATTTTTTTAAAAAATAGCTACCAAATTAGTTTTTCTATCGTTGATATTTTAATTAAATAAAAGTGTTAAAAATAAATTATAAATAAATAATGATTTATATTTTAAAAACTGTAACATCTATACTCCTCCTCCGCACACACACACAAATTGTTTTTAGTTAACACACAGCTCTATCGTTGCATTTTGCAATGTTCATTTTCCTCTTGTTGGTAGCTATATCCAAAGAATCCAAAATGTCATATCAGTCAGACATTCCACAATACCATAAGAAATGCCATGCCGCAATCCGTGAGTGCAACATGGTGCATTTTACAACAACGTTCCAAGAATGAAAGAAGAACCTCTATGCACACCGAAACTAAACAGTGTTGGTCTCCTTCTGAAGACAGATGTGGTGGCAATTAATGGCCATATCAGGAACAGTTCAATGCTTGGTATTGAGAGCATGTTGTAGTTGCTTTTTAAAAAATACTATTTGGTGTTGTTTTTGTTTTTTTATGTTGTAATTTTTCTTTAAGTTTAACAGAAATGAATGCATCTACACATGTATTTTGAACTCAAAAATTTTGGAAACATTTTTTTATGTCTTGTATATCCTCTAGTCTATATTAAATCGTGGTGTCTGGTTAAGCCCTCGAATGTTTGTTTGCTTGCCGAAAAAATTTGGATCGATTTTTAACCCACTGCCTCCTAAGCTAGTGAGATGAAATTTTGCAGGCAGACTCGTGCCACTGAAATAAATTATGTATTAAATTTCAGATCCATCGAATGTACTGTAATTAAATTATTGACTTTTTAGTTTATTTTATTTATCTCTATGCATCATGTTAATTTTTTTAGATGAAGTGTCGTGGTGCGTAAAATGTTGAACAACCTTTCCTGTCGTGCAATAAGGTGCGTCAGAAAGATACTTTTTAAAAATATATTCACGATCGGTGCGCATTATTCTAAACATTTTTTACGATACATAACTAAATTTTTGTATTTTCGGATTGTCTTGCGCCGCGTATTATAATGAACATCCTTATAGTGATGTCTCGTATATATAGAATGTATGGTCAAAACCTTGTTTTTCAAGTTTTTTTTTTTTTAAAATCTTTTATGGTATACGTATAAAAAATGCAATAAGAAACGTTCCTCCTATTAATGTAGTACTCAGCACATGCCAGGGTGAAACAGGCCGCTTGAATAATTTGTAGCTACTGTAAGTAATTTTTAGAATTCTATCAAAGCGTGGATTTCGATGATTTAGACTCTGACTCTGACTGTGTAATTAATGTCTAAAACAAAGCTTTATGCCACTTTTAGTTTTTCATGTTTAACGCAAACAATGCGATGAGTAACTTGGCAAACTTGAGAGAAACAAGGTAAGTGGCCTGAATCTATCGAAGACATTGCACACAACGAGCCTCGTTTTACGGGAAATAAAATTATCTATGCACCTTGTTTTCATTTTGAGACCCACATGCAATAATAAAAATGTTCTTAACATAAATAATGGAATCAACATGAACCATTAACTTCGTCTTTTAATACTAAAAGCC
The DNA here is from genome assembly GCA_002072015.1 of Radix auricularia. NCBI lineage: Eukaryota > Metazoa > Mollusca > Gastropoda > Lymnaeidae > Radix > Radix auricularia. Next base: position 59,468 of record MUZC01000754.1, on the reverse strand, counting down.
AAGAACGACGTGAGGAGTATACTAAATACATCACATTCTATTTTGAGGTCAAGCCTTTAAAGCTCTTAGAACACCAGCAAGACTCATCAAGCGCGGCATCGCCGTACTTTAAGTTTACACGGTTGTTGGAACTGATCCGTCACAATCCCCGGAAAGCGTGAGTCATTGGGTCAACAGATGCTTGACCGTTTCCTCGAGTTGCCGCAAAATCGACAGCTATTAACGCTGCCGATGTCTAACCTATGTAGGAAGCTTCGTGTGATGCAATTCTCAGTCCTCATCTGAGCGATGTCTAATCGCTACGCTTTAGTTTACACCAGGGATCGCTCTTCCTCGGTCGCTGCATAAACTGGCCACGTCTCTAGAAGCATATCCCTGGGGCCACTCCTGAAAGTGGTCCTTAGCCGCGATCTGACCCTACCTGAGCCGTTGGCCGATCGGATTGTGGATGATCTGAACCTTCTCTTGTCAATAAACCAGTCCTTTGTGGCTGCGGCGCGCCGATGTGGCCAGTGATGAACTGCCGAGTTACTTTGCCACCACATGTCAGGACATCACCTACTGTTTCCAATATGATTATGATATTGACCAACTTTGCCACCACATGTCAGGATATCACCTACTGTTTCCAATATGATTATGATATTGACCAACTTTGCCACCACATGTCAGGACATCACCTACTGTTTCCAATATGATTATGATATTGACCAACTTTGCCACCACATGTCAGGACATCACCTAATGTTTCCAATATGATTATGATATTGACCAACTTTGCCACCACATGTCAGGACATCACCTACTGTTTCCAATATGATTATGATATTGTTTCCAATATGATTATGATATTGACCAACTTTGCCACCACATGTCAGGACATCACCTACTGTTTCCAATATGATTATGATATTGAACAACTTTGCCACCACATGTCAGGACTAGGCCTGTCAACGGGTACCCGGGACCCGGGTACCCGTTGACGAGCAATTACCCGGGTAGTAAAATGGCGCCCGGGTACCCGTGAAAATGATACTGCAATATCGATAAACCAGTGTTTAAACTGTGGCTATTATGTGTTCAAATTTCGGCTCGAGAATAATTTATCAAATTAAAATTTTTCGTTTGAAATAAATACTTTGAAATACGTATTAACATGAAAAGGCTTAAAATGAAATAAGTGTTAAAGGGAAATAAAACACGGTCTCGACAATAAACTACAAAGTATTTTGATATACTTTTTTTCCAGGAACATGATACAAAAATCATTTAAAACAAAAAGGTTTTTGTTCTTTGAATTGTTCAAGTAAGGAAAATAAAATACAACGCCGATAACTACTATTAACTAGGAAGGGCTCGAAATGACCTTCACATTGGCTTTGAAATACGCCGCTCATCGTTGTTACCGACAGAGCGAGCCAACCCCCCCACCCCAACCGACGCACACGTGTCTCCACTCCTATCCCCACCATACTTTTTAAAAAAATGTTTCAATCGTTGAATAATTTTCACTATAATAACGAAAATAAATGGTGGGGGG
>MUZC01000754.1:25730-57686 GCA_002072015.1 Radix auricularia | reverse complement strand
GGGGGGGGGGGGTTAATTTTTTAAAATTTTTTGTATTTATAAAATCATATTTGAATCATTTGAACAATCTGTACCGTATTACAAAAATAAATACTGGGGGATGGGTCCACTAAGTAGGGGCAAGTCCTGAAAAGTTTTATACAGCAATGAACTAGAAATAACCCGCCATGTCATCATACCATTAGTACACCTCCCCCACCCCCGCTCAAAAAAATCACCTTACCACCCCTCTGCTCACTGTTTTTACAGTAGTATTTCAATGTCCTCATTTTACAATCGTTCACTCATTACATCAATTTTTGCATTTCCCCAATAAACAAAGCATTAAAAGGCTATTGGTAGTAATAGCGGGCATTAAAAAAATTACGAAAATTTTACGGGTACCCGTTCAAAATTTTGGACGGGTACCCGGGAAGCATTTTTCAACAATATTGACAGCCCTAGTCAGGACATCACCTACTGTTTCCAATATGATTATGATATTGACCAACTTTGCCACCACATGTCAGGACATCACCTACTGTTTCCAATAAGATATTGACCACCTTTACTTCCACAGAGTACAAAGAGAGGATGACCGATGACCACCTACATGTTTACTAAACGTTTAAAACGTATTAGGAGAACATATACGAGATAAAAAAAACAACTTAATATAACTTGAAATGTAACAACAAATAACTAAGCTGTATCAGCGTCATATGATTTTCCCCCTAAAATTAAGTAAAGAAATCTCTAACATCACTCCTGACGTCAGACGTCTAGCAAAGCAAAGCCACTACCATAACCCCGTCAAAAGTTTTTACCACATTTGAGCAAAATGAGATTTCTTTTAAAATCATCCTTAAAGTTTAACCACTAAAATCCCTTTTGTCCCATGAAATCCCGTTTATATAACGAAATCCTATTAGTCCACTAAAGCCCAATCTTTCCACCTCTCTCTCTCTCTCTCTCTCTCTCTCTCTCTCTCTCTCTCTCTCATCCCTGAAGTCCCACTAGTACTAGAAATTCCACAAATCCCACTCATTCCAAAAATCCTATTGGTCCCAGTTTTCCCACTCATCCCACTAACCATGTATGTCCGATAAATCTCATTCGCCCCACAAATGTAATGTATAAAAAACGCCCCCCCCTACACCTCTCCCCCCAAATCCTCTCGATAAGCCTAAAGTGGAGAACTAATCTAACTATAAATGACAATGTTTTCCAACCAATCACGATGAAAAGGGGGTGGGATTAAATGTTGATATTTTAAATTAATATTTGATCACCCCTGATGAGAACTAATTTATCGCCATTTCCAACTTGAAGACAGACACATTCATCAAACCGTTCCAACCAAAACACTTCTTTCGTGTCCCGCTTGTTTTTTTAAATTAATCCCACCCAAAGCAACGAGATTTTCAATGGAAAATTTCCACAAGTCTCTACATAGACAAACCTTATTTTATATCCCTGAATGCTCTCAAAAGTGCATCTACAAAAGGCCATTAAAAACAATGGTCCTCATTTAATACTTTATGGACTTGTTAACTTGAATTTGATATTATTTTAAGTTTAATTTTACTTGTAGTTTACATAAGATAAATTAAATAAAAAGAACACCATCGTAATTGAATATTTTACTTCAACAAATGCTTCAATGTAACATTACCAGCAGCTTCCAGTTTCCTTTCAGAAAAAAGACGCACTTGATCTAATAATGAACAGACCAAAATACTTTAATGACAGAGTCTCCAAGAAGAAGAGCAGATTTTCTGGTTTCCCTAGTTGAAATAATAGTGTCATGTTTTCAGTTGGCTATTTTTGGTAACAAGTATGGACTGAAATAAATGTCTTTGTCGAATGTGGATAAATTGAAGATATTGATTATATTTCAAGTGCTATCTTCATTGGAAATAAGCAGTAGGGAGAAGTTGTGGATATCCTGTGAATGATTACTTACTGGTTGTTGTAAATAGATAAACGCTTTTGAATAAAATCATATGACACACACATTTTTTTGATAATTTCGTTGAACATAATGACATAATTTATATGATTAATAATTTTATAGATATTTTAAAATTAATGTTAATTAACTATGAAAAAAATATTTGATAGTTAATTTTTTAATGAAACATTTAATTTCGTTGAACATAATGACATTTATATGATTAATAATTTTATAGATATTTTAAAATTAATGTTAATTAACTATGAAAAATATATTTGATAGTTAATTTTTTAATGAAACATTTAACAGGACTGTACGTTTAGAAGAAAAAAAAAGCTTTTCAATAAAGTAGAGAAGATATTGAGGGTAAATACGAGTTTTGGAGTCAGCGTGTGATGTATGCTGGAGAGAGTAATTTAAGATAACACGAAACTTCATTTCCCTGGGCGCTCATCCAAAGACAAATGACTTGGCTTTCAGTTATCTTCAGATCATACTGCTGAGTACAACAGACGTGGTCAATAGATTGCTAGGTACAACAGACATGGTCAATAGATTGGTAGGTACAACAGACATGGTCAATAGATTGGTAGGTACAACAGACATGGTCAACAGATTGCTAGCTACAACAGACATGGTCAATAGATTGCTAGGTACAACAGACATGGTCAATAGATTGCTAGCTACAACAGACATGGTCAATAGATTGGTAGGTACAACAGACATGGTCAATAGATTGCTAGCTACAACAGACATGGTACAACAAAGCGAATAGATTGCTAGGTACAACAAAGTGAATAGATTGCTAGGTACAACAAAGTGAATAGATTGCTAGGCACAACAAAGTGAATAGATTGCTAGGTACAACAAAGTGAATAGATTGCTAGGTACAACAAAGTGAATAGATTGCTAGGTACAACAAAGTGAATAGATTGCTAGGTACAAAAAATGAATAGATTGCTAGGTACAACAAAACGAATAGATTGCTAGGTGCAAAAAAGTGAATAGATTGCTAGGTACAACAAAGTGAATAGATTGCTAGGTACAACAAATGTGAATAGATTGCTAGGTACAACAAAATGAATAGATTGCTAGGTACAACAAAGTGAATAGATTGCTATGTACAACAAAGTGAATAGATTGCTAGGTACAACAAAGTGAATAGATTGCTAGGTACACCAAAGTGAATAGATTGCTAGGTACAACAAAGTGAATAGATTGCTAGGTACAACAAAGTGAATAGATTGCTAGGTACATCAAAGTGAATAGATTGCTAGGTACAACAAAGTGAATAGATTGCTAGGTACAACACAGTGAATAGATTGCTATGTAGAACAAAGTGAATACATTGCTAGGTACAACAAAGTGAATAGATTGCTAGGTGCTACGGACTGAGCTAGGAGATTGCTAGGTACAACAAAGTGAATAGATTCATAGGTACAACAAAGTGAATAGATTGCTAGGTGCAACAAAGTGAATAGATTGCTAGGTGCTACGGACTGAGGTTGGAGATTGCTAGTACACCAAAGTGAATAGATTGCTAGGTACCACAAAGTGAATAGATTGCTAGGTGCTACGGACTGAGCTAAGAGATTGCTAGTACACCAAAAACGAAGATATTTGGATTAGGGTTTGTTGTTTTTTTTTGTTTTGTTTTTTTTTTAAAATTAATTTTGTACTTTTTTAACCATAACAAACGCTCCTTCTATTACAAATGATTCTTGCATTCTATATTCGTTCTAATAAGATCGCACTGACCATGCTGGTCTGTTGGCAACTGACACACAATTCACAGGCGACGCCTATGAGGAGCTTGTGAGGTCAAATGCCCATCTGCCTTTGTTTCACCAACAATTGTCAGAGTCGGAGCTGGGTGGACTCGTGTTCGCATTGGAACTGACCAGATTAAACCCCTGTCCAATAGATACCGTGAGGGGTTAAACTGGCCAAGGTCAGAATGTAACCTTTTGACAACATGATCATATACAGAACAAATTCATAAAGGAAAATTATGTATATTCCATTGGTTATTTTAGCATTGAAAGATAAGTAAAACATTCTTCTAAACTAGCACAAAAAAAATTAATTGTAATAAATAATAATAAATTAATTCATTTTACGAGGGGTGATAAGACGATCACTTAATATTTGAAAGGGCCAAAATATGAGAAACCAGGTCAGAACATACCCAACTATGTTCATTCAACAGTCATGCGAACCCATGACACTAGGTACGCCAGCCGAGCGCGCATGCCACTGGACCATTGCGTTAACTTGTTTGATGAGAGAAATCGACAGAAAGAGAATTAATCAGATTATTAAAAAATAATAATAATAAATATTTTTTAAAAAATATATTTAAAAAATAAATAACTGACCTTTCTACTCATATTATTTTATCGATGTGTTATCGTTTATTGACCAATAAGCCTGGTTTTATGTCTGAACGAACGAGAATCACATTATGGTTTGGGGGAGGGGAGGGGTTGTCCAATCACGGATCTGTCACGTAGTAATAACGGAAGCTAATTACAAGTCGTGACTGTTTAGTGTCACGCACACAGGATTAAAGCCGAGTGATGGTAGCATCATATTTTCTGGATGTTTTCGCGTTTACTGTGAGTGCTGTGTTTTTTCTCTACTAGCTGTCTGTACGCAAAGGGTTGCTCTCTACACGGGGTGGGACATATCTATGAAACGTGAGGGGGAGGGGAGCTACACGCAGTGGGGGAAAAATTAAAAGAGCGGGGAAATACAACATAAAGTGTCGACTTAAAGTATGGACAAATCTATTGGGAGTGGGACAAAAAATATGGAGTGGGGTTAAAACTATAGTTAATTAGAATGAAACTTTAAGAATTGGAATCAATTAAAAAGGAAGTCGGGATAATAGTATTAATAGAAAAGGGAAAAATTGTATGGGCTGGGGAATGATTATTTCAGTTTGAAGAAATGTATTTTCATTAGTACAAACCTTCCCAGACTAGAACGCATACCTCGAATTAAATTTAATCAACTCGAATAAGATTACAGCTTTTTGGGACTAGAACAATCATACAGGTACTTGTAGTTGTTATATTTAAGCGCCCCAGGATGGTTTGTACAATATAAGCGAAGTTTAACATATTTTCAACACATGTTTTCAAACAAACTACCCAGCTGACTCAAACACGTGAAGCCCTATGAGACAAGGGAGATTTAGTGCTGAACTCCGACCTTTGACCCCGTAGACGAATTTGATTGGATGGCGAGTGCGTCGTGAGCTCCCCGGCGCGGAGAAATAAATTTGTCTCTGCATTAATTATTTAAGCCGGTCCTAATGGATTCAATTGTTCTTGTAAGCTGGCGCCAATACGCCTCTCCCCTCCACTCAAAACACACTCTTCCTTTCCACACTCTCCAGACGCAGACGTCATCCAAATTGTGTTCAACAGCTCACCACCCCACCCCCTACACACACTGTCTCTCTCTCTCTCTCTCTCACACACACACACACACACACACACACACACACACACACACACACTGCCCGTTTAAGATTAGCTTTATAAAACATCTTCAAATTCAATTACCTTCAAATTGAGATTATGTGCGAGTGGAACAATATGAGCCTAGAAAAGTTTCTTGTTGACGTTCTCCACAACAGGCAAATAAACATAATTGTATTCGCAGTACTAAGGAGCATCTGGGGAAAAGTCATGGTTACGCAGCGTTCAGTGGCCAATCTCACCTACAACGTCATCTGTCATATCAATAAAAACGTCATCTCTGTCATTCTCAAAAACGTCATCTGTCATATCAATAAAAACGTAATCTCTGTCATTCCAAAACAACGTCATCACTCATACACATACATAGTCACCAACCTCAACAACATAGCAACAGCTCAACATATAAACCTGTAATTCTAAGACGCCCCAGAACAAATCACGTATCATGACGTATCACCTAAACACCAAACAACCAAAACACCCACATAGCCCATATTGTTCAAACTGTTTACATCCCAAAAACGTTCCGTACAGTCCACCCAGACTTCCTGAATACTCTTAAATCAATTCAATTTCAGGAACAGATTTATTGTTTTAAAAGAAAGCGTTAAAAAATCGCAATTATTTTCTTTGTAAAATGAACAATTAATAGATATGATACGATGGGGTAAGATAAGATAGATAAGATGTATCGTTGCTTGTGAAAATTACTTACACTGAGTACAATAGAGATAGAAGTAATGAGATATAGATATTGATGGAATGATATATAGGCAAAGATGAACATCGGATCAATATTAAGCAAATTGAAACGAATATTAGTTGATTGTATTCCGTAACATAACTTTGCCATGAAAGCAATAGAGTTTCGCTTGGTAAACCAGGAAGACTCCATTGACAGAAAAGCCCAAACCTAAGTTAACCGAAAATTGACTGCTAAAACTTAGACAATTTATGCACAACAATCTTGTGCCATCGCTTTAGTTATAACCCATATTGCTCACAGATTTATGATCCCCAATTACTAGGCGTTTAAATGAAATGATGCGCACAGAATGTTGATGCAGATTTTCTTATGTTGGCATCGGTCTTAGGATTTGTGACGCACGTTACATAACAGATTGTACAATATTTAAATTAATAACTACGATTCTCATTTAATAATAACTACGATTCTCATTTAATAAAAATGCATGAAGATAAGTTGCTAAGTACTTATAACTGTCATTGCAGAGATATTCAATTTTAAAACACACAACTGAAAGTCTTTAAAATAATAAAACACCGTTTGACATTAAGACTCAAGTCTTTAGTAGAAATTTATTTGTATCGAAAAAAAACTTTTTAAAAATTTCACCTCGACCCTCCCAGAGTTACCATAGTTAACTATCAATAGCTGCCTCTTAACAACCATCAATTACAGTTCCGCGTAAAAGCATGCGGGTTTTATGTAGAGAAACGCTCCCTTGATATGTTAGATGGTTGATTAAACTTTCAAATTTGTTGGTGTAAAATCTATTGCTACTTACCAACCTCTCTCCTCGCTGTGACCACTAATTCCGATGTTTAGTGTTGCTCTTATCTATCAAATACATCCGGCACAAAGGTGAATTTAAACAAACACACGCTAGGTTCTTCTAAAATTGTGGCTCGGATCTAGACTTGGAAGCAACGGATCAAAGCATTGTGATGGGCCAGTGATTGGGTAGCTAATCACACTCAACATTCCTAATCTAGACACGATCCCGCTCGAGGTGCTTGTCCAAAATATAGCCCCCCCCCCTTTTCCCGTTTTGTGAAGTGGGGGAGGTAGGGGGTTTATCTGTGAGTGGGGTGGGGTGGGAAATCATTCTGGCTCACACCCTCACTTTCATAGCTATAACCCCCCCCCCACCTTTTCTTTTTTCTTTACCCCGATCTCCCCCAACAGTTATTTTTCTAGAATCGCCCGCAGACCTCCGCGCGGCGCTAGGCTTCTCGCCCGGCGAGATGTCGCGAGATGTGGCGTTGTGATCGTCTGCCGTTTCTGAGGCGGCAGAGGTGTGGGGGCTGGGTAGGTTGCTTAGATCGCCAAGTGGTTTTATAACATCCATTTAGCCTGGAGATGGCGCCATTATTATGACACGTTATGATCAATTGTTCTGGCTGCACTCTCCCCACTCTCCCCCACTCACCGTTCTCCCCCCCCACCCCGTTTTTTTTTCCATTTAAAAGAAAGACTGATAAATTTCTCTAAATCTAAATATAAAACAGAGACAAATGTATTTATAACATTTCGGAGACGTAATCTCAGGTGTTCACTTTACTGAAGGATGCGTTACACTTGCAGATAGAAAGAAGCTCCATACTGGAATAGTTTGGAATGAAAGACAAATGAGAGAATCTGGATTATCAAAACATTTATCAAGGGGCCTGAACTATGGAACAAGATTTATCAAGGGGCCTGAACTTTATGGAACAAGATTTATCAAGGGGCCTGAACCATGGAACAAGATCATTTGAAATTACTTTTCATTTGTATTCCTTTCAAAAATATTTTCTTAAATCAACATATTCTATTTAACAAAAAAAATTTGTAATGAATTAGAGAAATTTTTGTAGCTAGGTTCTTCTTATCTAATCTTTATTTATTTATCTTATCTGCTGCATTAGCAGCAGGTTGGTTTTTTTCTGAGTTACTTTTTGTTTACAAATTCCTCTTTCACCTTATCTCATCTTATTTCACCTTATCTCATCTTACCTTCCCCAAACACAAAGCTCACATTGTCAGACGAAGACTCACGATAAAATTGAGCTCCATCTTAATTTTTTAATTGGGTGTTTAACTTGTGTTTAGCTTGTGTTTAACTTGTACGTTAAGGTGAACGTGGAACAGAATAGTATAAACAAAATTCGTTTTGATTAAACTGGCGGTAATAGCACCATCAGATCTGAGGGAATAACACCATCAGATATGAGGGAATAACACGAGCAGATCTGAGGGAATAACACCAACAGTTATGAGGGAATAACACCAGCATATATGAGGGAATAACACCAACAGATATGAGGGAATAACACCAGCAGGTCCTAGGGAATAACACCAACAGATATGAGGGAATAACACCAACAGATATGAGGGAATAACACCAACAGATATGAGGGAATAACACCAACAGATATGAGGGAATAACACCAACAGATATGAGGGAATAACACCAACAGATATGAGGGAATAACACCAACAGATATGAGGGAATAACACCAACAGATATGAGGGAATAACACCAACAGATATGAGGGAATGACACCAACAGATATGAGGGAATAACACCAACAGATATGAGGGAATAACACCAACAGGTCCTAGGGAATAACACCAACAGATATGAGGGAATAACACCAACAGATATGAGGGAATAACACCAGCAGATCTGAGGGAATAACACCAGCAGATATGAGGGAATAACACCAGCAGGTCCTAGGGAATAACAGCAAAAGATCTGAGGGAATAAGACCAACAGATATGAGGGAATAACACCAACAGATATGAGGGGATAACACCAACAGATATGAGGGAATAACACCAGCAGGTCCTAGGGAATAACACCAGCAGATATGAGGGAATAACACCAGCAGGTCCTAGGGAATAACAGCAAAAGATCTGAGGGAATACCACCAACAGATATGAGGGAATAACATCAACAGATATGAGGGAATAACACCAGCAGGTCCTTGGGAATAACACCAAAAGATATGAGGGAATAACACCAGCAGATATGAGGGAATAACACCAACAGATATGAGGGAATAACACCAGCAGATATGAGGGAATAACACCAGCAGGTCCTAGGGAATAACACCAACAGATAGGAGGGAATAACACCAGCAGATCTGAGGGAATAACACCAGCAGATCTGAGGGAATAACACCAACAGATATGAGGGAATAACACCAACTGATCTGAGGGAATAACACCAGCAGGTCCTAGGGAATAACACCAACAGATATGAGGGAATAACACCAACAGATATGAGGGAATAACACCAGCAGATATGAGGGAATAACACCAGCAGATCTGAGGGAATAACACCAGCAGGTCCTAGGGAATAACAGCAAAAGATCTGAGGGAATACCATCAACAGATATGAGGGAATAACACCAACAGATATGAGGGAATAACACCAGCAGTTCCTAGGGAATAACACCAACAGATATGAGGGAATAACACCAACAGATATGAGAGAATAACACCAGCAGATATGAGGGAATAACACCAGCAGGTCCTAGGTAATAACACCAACAGATATGAGGGAATAACACCAGCAGATCTGAGGGAATAACACCAACAGATATGAGGGAATAACACTAACAGATATGAGGGAATAACACCAACAGATATGAGGGAATAACACCAACAGATATGAGGGAATAACACCAGCAGATATGAGGGAATAAAACCAACAGATATGAGGGAATAACACCAACAGATATGAGGGAATAACACCAACAGATATGAGGGAATAACACCAGCAGGTCCTAGGGAATAACACCAATAGATATGAGGGAATAACACCAACAGATCAGAGGGAATAACACCAGCAGGTCCTAGGGAATAACAGCAAAAGATCTGAGGGAATACCACTAAAAGATATGAGGGAATAACACCAGCAGATATGAGGGAATAACACCAACAGATCTGAGGGAATAACACCAGCAGGTCCTAGGGAATAACACCAGCAGATATGAGGGAATAACACCAGCAGGTCCTAGGGAATAACACCAACTGATATGAGGGAATAACACTAGCAGATATGAGGGAATAACACCAGCAGATATGAGGGAATAACACCAAACAGATCTGAGGGAATAACACCAGCAGATGTGAGGGAATAACACCAAAAGATATGAGGGAATAACACCAACAGATATGAGGGAATAACACCAACAGATATGAGGGAATAACACCAACAGATATGAGGGAATAACACCAGCAGGTCCTAGGGAATAACACTAGCAGATCTGAGGGAATAACACCAACAGATATGAGGGAATAATACCAGCAGATATGAGGGAATCACACCAACAGATATGAGGGAATAACACCAACAGATATGAGGGAATAACACCAACAGATATGAGGGAATAACACCAACAGATATGAGGGAATAACACAAGCAGATATGAGGGAATAACACCAGCAGGTCCTAGGGAAAAACACCAGCAGTTCTGAGGAAATAACACCAACAGATATGAGGGAATAACACCAACAGATATGAGGGAATAATACCAACAGATATGAGGAATTACACCAACAGATATGAGGGAATAACACCAACAGATATGAGGGAATAACACCAACAGATATGAGGGAATAACACCAGCAGGTCCTAGGGAATAACAGCAAAAGATCTGAGGGAATAACACCAGCAGGTCCTAGGGAATAACAGCAAAAGATCTGAGGGAATAACACCAGCAGATATGAGGGAATAACACCAACAGATATGAGGGAATAACACCAGCAGATCAGAGAGATTAACACCAATAGATATGAGGGAATAACACCAGCAGATCAGAGGGAATAACACAAACAGATATGAGGGAATAACACCAACAGGTCCTAGGGAATAACACCAACAGATATGAGAGAATAACACCAACAGATATGAGGGAATAACACCAACAAATATGAGGGAATAACACCAACAGATATGAGGGAATAACACCAGCAGGTCCTAGGTAATAACACCAACAGATATGAGGGAATAACACCAACAGATCAGAGGGAATAACACAGCAGATCAGAGGGAAAACACCAACAGATCAGAGGGAATAACACCAACAGATATGAGGGAATAACACCAACAGATATGAGGGAATAACACCAACAGATATGAGGGAATAACACCAGCAGATCTGAAGGAATAACACCAGCAGATCTGAGGGAATAACACCAGCAGATCTGAGGGAATAACACCAGCAGATATGAGGGAATAACACCAACAGATATGAGGGAATAACACCAACAGATATGAGGGAATAACACCAGCAGATATGAGGGAATAACATCAGCAGGTCCTAGGGAATAACAGCAAAAGATATGAGGGAATAACACCAGCAGATATGAGGGAATAACACCAGCAGGTCCTAAGGAATATTAGCAAAAGATATGAGAGAATACCACCAACAGATATGAGGGAATAACACCAGCAGATCTGAGGGAATAACACCAGCAGTTCTGAGGGAATAACACCAGCAGGTCCTAGGGAATAACAGCAAAAGATCTGAGGGAATAACACCAGCAGGTCCTAGGGAATAACAGCAAAAGATCTGAGGGAATAACACCAGCAGATCAGAGAGATTAACACCAACAGATATGAGGGAATAACACCAACAGGTCCTAGGGAATAACACCAACAGATATGAGAGAATAACACCAACAGATATGAGGGAATAACACCAGCAGATATGAGGGAATAACACCAGCAGATCTGAGGGAATAACACCAGCAGGTCTGAGGGAATAACACCAACAGATATTAGTGAATAACACCAGCAGATCTGAGGGAATAGCACCAGCAGGTCTGAGGGAATAACACCAACAGATATGAGGGAATAACACCAGCAGATCTGTAGAAAAGCCGTAGAGATATAAAATAGATACTAGAACGTGTTTGGATGAGGAGTTAGTTTGGTGTCAGACATCATCAAACGACACATTGAGGCGTTACATCTCACTCTAATCTTACCTGACATTTAAACACAAACACAAACATACACAAAAACAGTCACGCAATCACGCGCGCACACTATTACACCCTCACCAATCCCAGCCAGGTCACACTAATGTCACTCTGACCCTGAAATACCCAGTCATGAAGAAAAACAAAAACGAACGCCGCGGCAAGCGAATATTAATTAAATCCACGTTATCTGCGTTCGTTTGTTGTTAAACAACAACAAAAGTCACAAACACTTGTACAAGTGGCTCACGTGTAAACAAACACTTGTACAATCGGCTCACATGTACACAAACACTTGTACAAGTGGCTCATATGTACACAAACACTTGTACAAGTGGCTCACGTGTACACAAACACGTGTATAAGTGGCTCACGTACACAATCATTTGTACAAGTGGCTCACGTGTACACAAACATTTGTACAAGTGGCTCACGTGTACACAAACACTTGTACAAGTAGCTCACATGTACACAAACACTTGTACAAGTGGCTCACGTGTACACAAACACTTGTATTAGTGGCTCACGTACACAAACATTTGTACAAGTGGCTCACTGTACAGAAACATTTGTACAAGTGGCTCACGTGTACAGAAACATTTGTACAAGTGGATCATATACACAAATATTTGTTCAAGTGGATCATGTACACAAACACTTGTACAAGTTGCTCACGTACACAAACACTTGTACAAGTGGCTCACATGTACACAAACTCTTGTACAAGTAGCTCACATGTACACAAACACTTGTACAAGTGGCTCACGTGTACACAAACACTTGTATAAGTGGCTCACGTACACAATCATTTTTACAAGTGGCTCACGTGTACAGAAACATTTCTACAAGTTGCACACGTACAGAAAACTATTGTACAAGTGGCTCACATGTACACAAACACTTGTACAAGTGGCGCACATGTACACAAACACTTGTACAAGTGGCTCACGTACACAAACACTTGTACAAGTTGCTCATGTACACAAAGACTTGTACAAGTTGCTCATGTACACAATCACTTGTACAAGTTGCCCACGTACACAAACATTTTTACAAGTGGCTCACATGTACGCAAACACTTGTACAAGTGGCTCACAATGTCACAATTACACCCCCACCTCTACCCCAAACCAACTATATCGATCCCAACCGCCCCCCCCACCCGGCCACGTAATACAAACATATTAGTCAATATTTATTGTTGTGCAGACCTGGCAGGATCTTCCCTAATTTCCTGGTCGGTGACGTCAGACAGAAATACGCTCACCCATTGATAGCATCACATCCCACCCCAGCGGAGCCGAGTCCAAAATACTTTTGTCTCATAAACCGTCTTGTCCGTCAATGGGCGAGTTTATGTTTCCAGCAACTCGATTACTCTCATCGATATCGCGGTATCGATACTCAGGGCTCGATTTAATTAACAAGCGGGCTAGTGGCTATTTTCTAACAGCATGTTCCTTCATTACCGTTCTATTGACGAGAGGGGTGGGGAGTTTGTGGGGGGAGGGGGTCTGCTTTCACTAAATCCAGAGGGGCCCCAGGGCTTGGGATGGGGTACCAGCATGCCCTCAACAGACAGCCTCGTCATGACACAATGATGATAATTGAGCATGTTTCTAGCTGGGACGTTGTATGTAAAGGATGTCCTGTGTATGGAGCTTGTTTCTAGCTGGGATGTTGTATGTAAAGGATGTCCTGTGTATGGAGCTTGTTTCTAGCTAGGATGTTGTTTGTAAAGGATGTCCTGTGTATGGAGCTTGTTTCTAGCTGGGGTGTTGTATGTAAAGGATGTCCTGTGTATGGAGCTTGGTTCTATCTGGGATGTTGTATGTAAAGGATGTCCTGTGTATGGAGCTTGTTTCTAGCTGGGATGTTGTATGTAAAGGATGTCCTGTGTATGGAGCTTGTTTCTAGCTGGGATGTTGTATGTAAAGGATGTCCTGTGTATGGAGCTTGTTTCTAGCTGGGATGTTGTATGTAAAGGATGTCCTGTGTATGGAGCTTGTTTCTAGCTGGGATGTTGTATGTAAAGGATGTCCTGTGTATGGAGCTTGTTTCTAGCTGGGATGTTGTATGTAAAGGATGTCCTGTGTATGGAGCTTGTTTCTAGCTGGGATGTTGTATGTAAAGGATGTCCTGTGTATGGAGCTTGTTTCTAGCTGGGATGTTGTATGTAAAGGATGTCCTGTGTATGGAGCTTGTTTCTAGCTGGGATTTTGTATGTAAAGGATGTCCTGTGTATGGATCTTGTTTCTAGCTGGGTTGTTGTATGTAAAGGATGCCCTGTGTATGGAGCTTGTTTCTAGCTGGGATGTTGTATGTAAAGGATGTCCTGTGAATGGAGCTTGTTTCTAGCTGGTGTAGTATGTAAAGGATGTCCTGTGTATGGAGCTTGTTTCTAGCTGGGATGTTGTATGTAAAAGATGTCATGTATATGGAGCTTGTTTCTAGCTGGGATGTTGTATGTAAAGGATGTCCTGTGTATGGAGCTTGTTTCTAGCTGGGATGTTGTATGTAAAGGATGTCCTGTGTATGGAGCTTGTTTCTAGCTGGGATAATGTATGTAAAGGATGTCCTGTGTATGTAGCTTGTTTCTAGCTGGGATGTTGTATGTAAAGGATGTCCTGTGTGTGTATGTAGCTTGTTTCTAGTTGGGATGTTGTATGTAAAGGATGTCCTGTGTATGGAGCTTGTTTCTAGCTGGGATGTTGTATGTAAAGGATGGATGTCCTGTGTATGGAGCTTGTTTCTAGCTGGGATGTTGTATGTAAAGGATGTCCTGTGTATGGATCTTGTTTCTACCTGGGATGTTGTATGTAAAGGATGTCCTGTGTATGGAGCTTGTTTCTAGCTGGGATGTTGTATGTAAAGGATGTCCTGTGTATGGAGCTTGTTTCTAGCTGGGATGTTGTATGTAAAGGATGTCCTGTGAATGGAGCTTGTTTCTAGCTGGGATGTTGTATGTAAAGGATATCCTGTGTATGGAGCTTGTTTCTAGCTGGGATGTTGTATGTAAAGGATGTCCTGATGTCCTGTGTATGGAGCTTGTTTCTAGCTTGGATGTTGTATGTAAAGGATGTCCTGTGAATGGAACTTGTTTCTAGCTGGGATGTTGTATGTAAAGGATGTCCTGTGTATGGAGCTTGTTTCTAGCTGGGATGTTGTATGTAAAGGATGTCCTGTATATGGAGCTTGTTTCTAGTTGGGATGCTGTATGTAAAGGATGTCCTGTGTATGGAGCTTGTTTATAGCTGGGATGTTGTATTTAAAGGATGTCCTGTGTATGGAGCTTGTTTCTAGCTGGGATGTTGTATGTAAAGGATGTCCTGATGTCCTGTGTATGGAGCTTGTTTCTAGATGGGATGTTGTATGTAAAGGATGTCCTGTGTATGGAGCTTGTTTCTAGCCGGGATGTTATATTTAAAGGATGTCCTGTGAATGGAGCTTGTTTCTAGCTGGGATGTTGTATGTAAAGGATGTCCTGTGTATGGAGCTTGTTTCTAGCTGGGATGTTGTATGTAAAGGATGTCCTGTGTATGGAGCTTGTTTCTAGCTGGGATGTTGTATGTAAAGGATGTCCTGTGTATGGAGCTTGTTTCTAGCTGGGATGTTGTATGTAAAGGATGTCCTGTGTATGGAGCTTGTTTTTAGCTGGGATGTTGTATGTAAAGGATGTCCTGTGTATGGAGCTTGTTTCTAGCTGGGATGTTGTATGTAAAGGATGTCCTGTGTATGGAGCTTGTTTCTAGCTGGGATGTTGTATGTAAAGGATGTCTTCTATATGCAGCTTGTTTCTAGCTGGGATGTTGTATGTAAAGGGTGTCCTGTGTATGGAGCTTCTTTCTAGCTAGGATGTTGTATGTAAAGGATGTCCTGATGTCCTGTGTATGGAGCTTGTTTCTAACTGGGATGTTGTATGTAAAGGATGTCCTGTGTATGGAGCTTGTTTCTAGCTGGTGTGTTGTATGTAAAGGATGTCCTGTGTATTTAGCTTGTTTCTAGCTGGGATGTTGTATGTAAAGGATGTCCTTTGTGTGTATGGAGCTTGTTTCTAGCAGGGATGTTGTATGTAAAGGATGTCCTGTGTATGGAGCTTGTTTCTAGCTGGGATGTTGTATGTAAAGGATGTCCTGATGTCATCTGTATGGAGCTTGTTTCTATCTGGGATGTTGTCTGTAAAGGATGTCCTGTGTATGGAGCTTGTTTCTAGCTGGGATGTTGTATGTAAAGGATGTACTGATGTCTTGTGTATGGAGCTTGTTTCTAGCTGGGATGTTGTATGTAAAGGATGTCCTGTGTGTGTATGGAGCTTGTTTGTAGCAGGGATGTTATATGTAAAGGATGTCCTGTGTATGGAGCATGTCTCTATCTGAGATGTTGTATGTAAAGGATGTCCTATGTATGGAGCTTGTTTCTAGCTGGGATGTTGTATGTAAAGGATGTCCTGATATCCTGTGTATGGAGCTTGTTTCTAGCTTGGATGTTGTATGTAAAGGATGTCCTGTGAATGGAGCTTGTTTCTAGCTGGGATGTTGTATGTAAAGGATGTCCTGTGTATGGAGCTTGTTTCTAGGTTGGATGTTGTAAATAAAGGATTTCCTGTGTATGGAGCTTGTTTCTAGCTGGGATGCTGTATGTAAAGGATGTCCTGTGTATGGAGCTTGTTTCTAGCTGGGATGTTGTATTTAAAGGATGTCCTGTGAATGGAGCTTGTTTCTAGCAGGAATGTTGTATGTAAAGGATGTCCTGTGTATGGAGCTTGTTTCTAGCTGGGATGTTGTATGTAAAGGATGTCCTGATGTCCTGTGTATGGAGCTTGTTTCTAGCTGGGATGTTGTATGTAAGGGATGTCCTGTGTATGGAGCTTGTTTCTAGCAGGGATTTTGTATGTAAAGGATGTCCTGTGTATGGAGCTTGCTTCTAGCTGGGATGTTGTATTTAAAGGATGTCCTGTGAATGGAGCTTGGTTCTATCTGGGATGTTGTATGTAAAGGATGTCCTGTGTGTGTATGGAGCTTGTTTCTAGTTGGGATGTTGTATGTAAAGGATGTCCTGTGTATGGAGCTTGTTTCTAGCTGGGATGTTGTATGTAAAGGATGTCCTGATGTCTTGTGTATGGAGCTTGTTTCTAGCTGGGATGTTGTATGTAAAGGATGTCCTGTGTGTGTATGGAGCTTGTTTCTAGCAGGGATGTTGTATGTAAAGGATGTCCTGTGTATGGAGCATGTCTCTATCTGAGATGTTGTATGTAAAGGATGTCCTGTGTATGGAGCATGGTTCTATCTGGGATGTTGTATGTAAAGGATGTCCTGTGTGTGTATGGAGCTTGTTTCTAGCTGGGATGTTGTATGTAAAGGATGTCCTGTGTGTGTATGAAGCTTGTTTCTAGCAGGGATGTTGTATGTAAAGGATGTCCTTTGTATGGAGAATGTCTCTATCTGAGATGTTGTATGTAAAGGATATCCTGTGTATGGAGTATGTTTCTAGCTGGAATGTTGTATGTAAAGGATGTCCTGTGTATGGAGCTTGTTTCTAGCTGGGATGTTGTATGTAAAGGATTCCTGTGTTGTTTTACCTAAGCAGTTGACACTTTAAACAATAATTATAGCATTGTGTTGATAGTTTGAATATTATGCAAACAAAAATAAGCGTGTAAAATGCCTGATTTCCTACATGACAAAGGGGCTTGACAAAATCTTGCACCTCATTCGATATAAACTCAACAATTATTGCGTCACGGCATGCATGTTTTAAGACTGTGAAATGCATTAACGTATTTAAAACCTTAATATTTACTTTTACCAATACTGTATTTTTTCCTGTTTATTTAATCGGCGTTCTATTTACGGATTGAACGCGCTTTAGATAATGATGTATCTAAATATTATAATTGTTTCGTTTAACTCTTTATTCCATATGGTGTTGGCAAGTTTTGGTTTAAAATATGCAATAACAAATATGCTCATAGGGTTTTAAGGGGTTAACTAACTACTGGTGTGGCGTAAAGTTTCATTGGCTGGCATTATTGGAATATTTTACTATCGTAGGACTTTCAACAAAGATGGCCTTCCCTCAAGGTCTCCAATCCCTGCTCCAATGTCTAGGGCTAGAGTGCAATGCTGGCAATTCGGGTCCCTGTTTTTTAAATCTTTGCTAAAAGGCGATTTCTTTTTTGAAATAAAATAATATTTTTAAAAATATAATAAAATAATAAAAAAATGGCTCAACATAAAGAGAGTCATTCTTACAGTATCGGCAACTGGCGGAATTTTCAATGTGGCGGATTGTCTCCATTTGGTGACCCTTAGATACATGACGTAACATTTCTCTGCATCAATCCCTATGGATCTGCGGGTTTCTTTGGTTTCTCCCAATTCTGATTACTTCAATCTTCTCTACAGTCTATTCTCCTCGCTAGGTACAGTGTTTCGTACAGTCACCCATTGGTCAGCGTGACATTGAATGTTGGTCAGCAAACAGTTTACCTGGAGAAGGGAACTGCAGGCAGACTCTAAAAAGAGTGGGCACAGCTGGGGACAGTTAGAGAGATTGGCACAGGACCAGGATACCCGGAGAGCCTTTGTTCGTGTCCCATGTCCCAGAGGGGACGACAGCCGATGATGATGATGATGATGATGATAAAACAGTTGTCGATTAGCATACATTGTCATAGATACACAAAACGATTCGTTTTTAGTTGTTGTTGTTGTTGTTTTTTTTGTTGTTTTTTTTGGAATGAAACAAATTTTGTTTAAACAAAATAAGGACCGAGCCTGCAATCAGGTTCAAAAAAAAGTAAATGGAAAAGATGTAAACAAGGTAAGGGTTAGCCTTACAGGACGTACATTTTGTCTACAGCTTTTATTTTAAGAATAGCAAAATACCCGCGCTTGGAAGCCGCAAAGTAAGATTTAGTTGACGTTTGGAAGTTTGGAACTCAACCAAATTTCTGAAAGAAGGGTCCATAAGTAACAAAGACTTCTGGAAAGATGTATATGGCGATCGACTTTAGCGTTATACAACCCAAATACGTACATCGGTGTCGGTTAGCGCAGGGAACCCAACAACCAAATTTTGAAAAGATGGAGACATAAATAACAAGTTTTAAGACTGTCAACGTTTTTGACCACTATAACCGTTACGTGTAAATTTCAAATAGTAACATTCATAACTTTTGGACTTATGGGTTTTAATACCTTTTAGTTTCTAAACATGAACAATCAAGTTCTTATGTACTAAGTTTGGTCAAGAACCACCAATTGCAGCCAGATAGATTCATTCGCGGAAATTCACTCAACAAATTCCCGAAGTTTAATGGTGATGGGATATATAAATAATATGTATACATATAAAATTAGAGGATAAAAACTACACGAGACGAAAATCGGTGTACGATGTAAAGTTCAATACACATGTTGATTGTAACCTAGATCACGATGAATGTATTTGTTTGTCAATCTTTTTTAAAGATCGCGAGAAACCGAAAAAGTCATAAACGTTTAAATAAGAGATTAGGGGCCCCCGGCTCCGAGGGGGGGGGCCCGGCTCCGAGGGAATGAAAATCATAATTTTAAGCCCTATTATAGTGTTTTCATAATTGCCAGCAAGTTTTTATATAACAAGTTAGGCTAAAATCCATCCATTTACACTGTATCCAAAGTTTAATTTTTTTTTAAGTCTCGGGTTTAAGGCAGAAACTAAATTATGACCCCCAGTGAGCGGTGAGTTACATATTTTTCAAGGAATTCCTTCGCGCGAGTGAGTGTACTAAAAAATTTTCCCAAAGTTTCAAGCTTTTTCCCAACAGAGTGAGTTGGAGAATTAGTGATGAGTGAGTCAGTGAGTGAGGGCTTTGCCTTTCATTAGTACAGATTATATTGGAAGACATGAGTGAGTCAGTGAGTGAGTGCTTTGCCTTTCATTAGTACAGATTATATTGGAAGACATGAGTGAGTCAGTGAGTGAGGGCTTTGCCTTTTATTAGTACAGATTATATTGGAAGACATGAGTGAGTCAGTGAGTGAGTGCTTTGCCTTTCATTAGTACAGATTATATTGGAAGACATGAGTGAGTCAGTGAGTGAGTGCTTTGCCTTTTATTAGTACAGATTATATTGCAAGACATGAGTGAGTCAGTGAGTGAGTGCTTTGCCTTTTATTAGTACAGATTATATTGGAAGACATGAGTGAGTCAGTGAGTGAGTGCTTTGCCTTTTATTAGTACAGATTATATTGGAAGACATGAGTGAGTCAGTGAGTGAGGGCTTTGCCTTTTATTAGTACAGATTATATTGGAAGAAACCTTATTAATTGTTCCTGGATTAAGAAGAACGTTAGGCTCTGTAAAAAAAAAATCCCTAGTTTATCCTAACATTTCCCTAGAAAGTGTGATGCCTGCCTGATATTTGCCTTAGTCTCACAGGCCGTTCAAGGCATTTGTATATTTTTAAAACTATTGTAAGTTGCACTATTCTAACGTATGCTATTACATATTCCATTGTATGTTTGTATTCGTCTGTTGTGAGCCATTTTAATGACTGTTCCATTGGCGTGGCGGGGTAGGGGTGGGACTCGCTAGAGAAAATTAATCACAGCTCGTTATCGGCTCACTGAGCAGTTGTACAAATATTGGATCATGGGATGTGTGGTCGATGGATGGTGGAGCACTCACATTATTTCAGGAACAAGATTTGTGCAGAGATGGGCGGCGCCCGGGGGGAGGGGGGCTGGAGGTGGCGGTGCCCTTACACAGAGAGTTTTGTCAAAACACTGGCGCTGATCTCCTAATGGAAGAGATTTTAAGAGTCTGGCTTTACACTCAAGTGAGCTGTAATAATGGTTGGGCGTCTAAAATTAGTTTTAATGATGTCCAAGAATTTCAGAAAGTGATTAGTATTTAGTGAATGAATCTTTAAAATCGATTAATTTAACTTCAGAACTCCGTCCGCTCTTCAATTTGTAAGATTGTTTAAATCATGTCTTTAATATTTCCCACTCAATTATTGTTGATCAATTGGCTTGAGAATTTTTCGCATATTTTTGGAAATGACGGAACAAAATTTTTTAATGATATATTTTTAAAAGGCTTTGTTTTAAATTACCCACCCCCACCCCCCTTCCCCAATTTAAAAAAAAATTCACTCAATTCATAATTATATCTGTATGAATTTTAAAAAATTTTTGAAAGCCGTGGCTTTAGGTTTTACCACCAATTAAATCAAGATATTTGTGAGTTCAAATCACTCAACTGTATCAGCTACGTAAATCGATATTTTGTTTCCATTTAATTAAGGCGTATATCTTCGGGGTCAAATTAGGTAATTTGATGTTCTTCTAGTTGTTTCCAGCAGAAAGTGTATTCATATTTTAGATGTAATTTTAATATAAAAAATTAATTGAAAACTGTCCAAAAAATTATAAACTAGCAAAGCAATTGCATAATATGTGATTATATTATTTTCTCGGCTACAAAAACTACATTAAATCAACTAGGTCGCTAACTTTAAAGTGTCGCTAGCCTCCAATTTTTAAAAACAAGTAGTCTAGATCTAATAAAAACTGGAAATTAGTATTTAGACTAATACCTATTTCCAACAACTAATTTGCGAATTTTTTTTTAAGGGAAGTCATTTTCAAGTCACAAAAAGAATGTTACAATTTAATGCGCACCACGCAAACAGTCTAACTAACATTAGGATTCACAAAGTGGGAAAATCTTTATAGATGACATTAAACGCCATTTCAAATAATATTAATGAGACTAAACAAAACAGTTGCTAGCTACAAATTGCTGCAAAAATTACGCGATTCGAATCAAAAGAACTTGAAACAATTTCCTACTCCAACATTGTTCAAACTATAATTAGCTATCATTTGGCGTTTGTTTCAACACGTTAGATGTTATGGTTCGGTTGGCGAGGTGTTGACAAAATACTGATTTTTTAAATTTATTTTGTTTTTATTTTCCAGGCATCCAGCAAACATTTTCGGTATTTTTCTGGGGTTTTTTTTTGGCCGTGTCCATCCTTGGGACATCCTTAACATATTTGCAAAAGACCCCAATGCTCTATCAGTTATGGTTCAGGAGGAGTTGCTGTTCAAAGCTCGAAAAGACTGTTCGGTCATCACAATAAATATATAAACACAATTCTTAGGGAAATTGCGTTAAAAATGAATGTGTATGGCCAATCCACCTCCACCGCTTCTGAAGAATCTCTTCCTCAATGGACTTCTGTTTTTTCCGCTGCCACAGTTCCCGGTTGAAGATTTTGTCCGGCCAGTGAATTCTGAGAATCCTTCTTAGACAATTATTGTCGAAGGACTTGATTCTGGTCAAGTTTACGGCCGTTGTTTTCCATGTCTCGGTTTCTAATAGCAGCATAGGATTCACCATAGCGTTAAAATTCCTTGCTTTTAACTTGCTGCCTAAGTTGTTGACGACCCAAACATTCTTGAATTGCTGGAAGGCTGTCTTGCTTTTCCGATCCTTATTTTGACGTCAGCATCTGTACCACCTTGTTTATATACAACACTGTCAATGTAAACAAAACTGTCCACCTCCTCAAGGGCTTCTCCTTCAAGCATGATGGGAATATCCTGGTGGCATTAACCTTGAGGATTTTACTCTTCCCTTTGTGTATGTTGAGACCCATGCTGGCGGAAGTGGTTGCGACAATGTCTTGTTTTCTCCTGCATCTGTTGTTGGGTATGTGCAAGAAGGGCAAGGTCATCAGCAAAGTCAAGGTCATCAAGTTAATCCAATGAGGTCCATTGGGTGCCAATCCTTGTCTGCTGTTTTCATCATCAAGTCAATGGCTAACAGAAACAGGAAGGGGGACAGCAAGCAACCTTGTCTCACACCAGTCTTCACCTGGAAAGCATCTGTCACCTGCTGAACTTGGACAACTTGGAATTGTATCCCTTCATAGATGTTTCTGATTATACTATTCAGTGATCCATAATGCCTTAACAATCTCCAAGGGGGTTTGCCTGTCCACACTGTCAAAATCTCTTTCGTAGTCAACAAAGTTGATATAGAGTGGTGAGTTCCACTCTAGTGACTGCTCTAGAATGATGCGCAGTGTCGCTATTTGCTCAGTGCAGGATCTGTTGGTGTGAAAACCAGCTTGTTGGCCCCACAGCAGAAGGACGTCAGCGTTTTTCATCCTGTTAAGCAGTATATGGTTGAAAACTTTTTCCGGGATGGACAGCATGGTGATCCCCTGTAGTTTGAGCAGGAGCTTACATCTACCTTATTTGAAATCTTGATAAGGTATCCCTCTTTCAAATCGGAAGGAACTTGCTCCTCTTCCCATATCTTCATAAACAGATGGTGTAGCATTTTCACAGTGGTTTCAAAGTTCGCCTTCAGTGCCTCTTCTGGTATGCCATCAGGTCCTGCGGCCTTTCTATTTCTGAATCGTTTAATGGCCCTGCTAATCTCCTCTTTATTTGGGACTATTACAGTCAATTTGCAGGTCAATATCAGCTGGTTGGATATCTGGTGGATTCTTTGGTTCTGGCCCGTTAAAGAGCTCTTTAAAGTGCTCCTTCCATCTCGCTCTCTGCTGCTCATCTCGTGGGAGATGCTGATCTTCTATCGAGTGCCTCCCCAGAGGAAAGCCCACCATATATGGAGGGTACCGGGGAAATAAAATACCCGGGGTGGACCAAAATCAGCCCTACTGTCTTGTAGGAAGTGGAGGGATTCACAAAGGCTAGGGACCCAACCCGAACAAAGGCAGCTACCCACTGAGCTGTGAGGGGCTAACCCCCAAGTTGTTTTTCGCAAGGCCAACAACCATGTCAAGTAAAAAAAACAAAAAAACATTGTCACAAAAAACCTCATGTGATTATTAGAAATAAAATTATTAATTTTAGGCCTAATACTGTGTGTTTTGTGTATATTTGATTGTAACTTCCAAAACTATTTATACTTGTTAAAAGCCAACAATTAAAGACATCAAATTATAATTTATAAGTTATTGATTTTTATTTGAAAATGAGCTTGAGTAAACATTAATTTGACCATAAAATTTCCATTAAATTAGTACAATAAATCTGTTTTTTTTTAAGGACAAACACAATTAAATTTCTTTCTTTAGCAAACTGCATAACAACTAGAGAAGTGCCTAAATTATTATTACTTTTAAGCAGAAGCGTCACTAGGGTTGGTGACCCGAGGCGGTAACTCATGATGTCACCACCTCACGATTTAACCCATAGAACTCCTCCCAGTTTTCCAGTGCCAAATAACGGGAATATATATAATTTTGAAGTCTGGTGTCATCGCCCTGATGGTGTCCCCCACTGGGCGGCCCGCCCCCACCACACCCCTTAGTGACGCCTCTGAATATACGTCCATTACTTTTTTTACTGTGGAATATTTAAAAAATAAATATTGTGGTTAAAAAAAGTGTTAAAAATTTCTTACTTCACTTTTCAATAAAAGTCGATATCTTTTAAAAGTATTAATTCTGTTTAAGTATCTATATATATAATTCTCACCATGGTCCGACCATGCCGGACACCAAGAAAGTAGCAAGTAGAAAGCTGTCTGACCATTCTAACCAATCAGATTGCAAGAAAAGGTATTGCACAGAGTGGGGGGTCATCGAGACCAACAATAAGTTGAATTGAGGTCAATTACTATGTTCTTTCAGAACAACAAAATAACATGTATTTCTTAGCGCAGTGGTTATAACGTTCGCCTAACAAGCGGAGGTCGTTGGTTCAATCCCCGGCTAAGACATTGCTTTTTTTAATTTTTAAAAATGTTTGTGTTTGTGCCCGTTCATTTTCCCCTTTCTTTTCGATCATGATTTCGCAACACCATAACAAGCACAAGGCGAGTGGAAATAAGCTTGACAAATGACCATTGTCAGGTTATGCCAATTACTTTATGGTTGGCAAGCTAGGGTGGTGCAGGGTGGGGGTGGAAAGTGGGTAACACATTGCACATGTTTACAGATCAACAATGCGTCGCAGTTATCCATACATCCGAGGTTCATTCGCGTTGTTCTGATTTCATCGTGATGTAGTTTGTATGTTACACCCCCCCACACACACACACACTTTCTTTGCACTATATATGAGCAAATCTGCTGCGTATGCTACGCCGCGTGCATCTAGTAACCATGAATTTTTTAAAAAGGAAATAGTCATAAACTCAAAATTGTAGGCTATTTATTCAGATAATATATAGATCTACGCAAATTCAAATATACTCTAAAAAATTATGTAATTTAATTAAATTATTGATTTATTGGCAATACCATTATTTCTATAATAAAACTATTATTTTTAATACAGAAAATTGCTGTTATTAATATCAAAAACAATTTCCCTTTAAACAAATGTTCAACAATTTCCCTTTAAACAAATGTTCAACAATTTCCCTTTAAATTAAAAGTACAATACATTTCCTCATTTCCCCAATGAAACTCTTGTGTTACAGTGTACGATATATTAATTAATAAAACAGTTTTAAAAATGTATTTTTAGGCGTGGATCTTCTACAACGTTAATGCACTGTAGAATGGATGTTAAATAAGTTATTAGTTCGATACCTTAAGAAATTTGTAGTCTTCAAAATTAACCATTAGGGGGAAAAAAGACAAAATACACAAGATATTATATGGTATGGTATGGTCCTACGTCTTTTTGCGTGTATATGTATGTGCGTGTCTGTGTATTTATGTGTGTGGGGGGGGAATAGGATGGGCGTCAGGGAATGGAATTAAGTCTAATCTCAAACAATGCCCCCCACACACACACTCACAAGTGTGGGGGTTGGGGAGGCTTGGGCGGGATGAAGTCATCTGAACTAATTGGAGAGATGGCCGAGCTCCTGTTTCCGTCTGTCACTCATTGGTCAGCACAGATTGGCTCGGGTCCACTCTGGTCAACCCCGAGTGCTCGTCCAGCGGACACTTGTGCCTGTGTCCAGTAGACTGTCCGAAAGCTGGGACCTGACAGGCGAGACTTGATCAAACTGTCTAATAAACTTGACTATTGATTTTCCGTCTATCGATCTATTTGCTCCATTAATCTGTCTCTGTGAGTTTTGTGAATAAGAGAATATTTCTATAGTCATGCCCTAAAGTATAACTATTAAAATATTAATAAATTCACATATTACAAAAAATATGTCTTAAAAAGGGGGCACGTTGTTTAGAATACCGACATTCGCGGGCTCAAATATCCGTGAAGGCAGGCGTTTGTTCCCATTGCTATTAAGGACCGGTCAGCTCTGGTGGGTATTTGACATTAGTTGGGCTAAAGTAAAGGCGGCTGGTCATTCCCACGTATGATGTTACAACAGAAACTTGTGAACGCTGCTTCACTCCCCCCCCCCCAACCCTCCAAAAAATAGAGGAACATGATCTGAAAATGGAACTTTTCTTTTTTAATATCTTATAACACGTTTATAAATATGTCTTGCAAAATGTTTGGTTATATTCATCTAGGACTATTGCTGGTCCTCACACACATACTAAATAAATTTGAATAGTTTTTTTTAAAAAAAGATATTTCCTAGGTGTTATTTCTATTGAAGTGCTAGAAACAGGTACTCAACTTATTAAGTTATGTCGATCAACAAAGACGGGCGGGTCTTACATTATGTCATTTAATTCTTTACCTTAAAGACTGGAAACAATAATATGTTTCTATAGATTAAAAATATACTCTTTTTTTAAATTTAAACTGAATACTTATTATTAAAACGATATAGATCTAAAAGTAAATTATTTTATGATTTAGAAATACAGATTAGATCCAAGAGGAGGGGAAAGTATTCATTCTTTCATGTTGTGTTTTAATACATTTTTGTGATAGTAGTTTTTACCCACAATATTTAATTAGATCTTGATAATTGAATCAAAGGGGGAGCGAGGTATGATTTTGACAAATGGACAGAATATTAAGTGAAGTTTATGCATTAAGTCTTTGTATGCTGACTACACAAAAAAGGAAAAATCTTTGTCAATGTTACCAATTATTATTGTATTATTTCATACATCAATTTCTACTTTTAAAATTGTTTTTTCAAATACATTGTCTTAATTCACAGCCAACTGCAAAGTCATCCCTAATTGTATCCCATCTTTCAGATTTCGATAAGTCGTGGCCTCATCAATTCGCCAATTTGAAGTCCCGTCTGATGATCTCCTTTAAATACTTTACCTCATCACCCAATCTAACAATCTCCTTAAAGCGCCCCACCACATCACCCAATCTAACGATGTCCTTAAAGCGCCCCACCACATCACCCAATCTAACAAACTCCTTAAAGCGCCCACCTCATAGTCCCATCTCATCACCAAATTTCATGTCCTATCGCAATGCCCTAAAATACCATTTTCTACACCCATATCCCAGATACTTTCAATTTCTTTTCTTCGCTTTACTTCCATATAAAAGCTCCTCCCACGACCCCTCTAACCACACTGAGTGACGGGGATTGTATTGGGGGAGGGAAATCTTTCCTTGTTTGAGGTTTTGGGTAATTAATGGTGAGACTTTTCCTCTAATATTAATTATGTGTACAAAGACCTTTTCAGAGGTTCTGTGGCAGCATCGAAATGAAAGACTCATCTCTTTTATCTGCAAACTTCTTTTTTTTTTTTTTTAGTTTTCTTTGAAGTCTCTTATACGTTATGTGTCAGATTTTGTTGTTTAATTAAAGACGCGGCTTTTTGGTGAGGCCTTAAAGGCGACGTAAAGGGGAAACTTTGCAATCAATGGCGTCAGATCTGGAGATTATCCGACTAATAATCATACACATCTAAATAATGTGGTCATACACATTTAAACAATATGGCCATACACATCTAATCAATGTGGTCATACACATCTAAACAATGTGGCCATACACGTCTAAACAATGTGGCCATACACATCTAAACAATGTGGTCATACACATCTTAGCACTTATTGAAAGGATCATAAGCAATTTTTTAAATTCTTGATGAGAGTATAAATATTTTACTACACACTTTTGTTGAAGTATGGAACTTATCAAAGTCTCTAGGGCATTGGTGGTAGGGGGGGGGAGTGTTAAGGACCATTACACAACATGTTACAACTTACGAGTGTTAGGGACCATTACACAAAATTTTACAACTTACACGTGTGTTAGGGACTATTACACAACATGTTACAACTTTCGAGTGTTAGGGACTACTACACAACATGCTACAGTTCACAAGTGTTAGGGACCATTACACAACATGTTACAACTTACGAGTGTTGGGGACTATTACACAACATGTTACAACTTACGAGTGTTAGGGACTATTACACAACATGTTACAACTTATGAGTGTTAGGGACTATTACACAACATGTTACAACTCACGAGTGTTAGGGACTATTACACAGCATGTTACAACTCACGAGTGTTAGGGACTATTACACAGCATGTTACAGTTTATGAGTGTTAGGGACTATTATACAACATGTTACAACTCACGAGTGTTAGGGACTATTACACAGCATGTTACAATTTATGAGTGTTAGGGACTATTACACAACATGTTACAACTTATGAGTGTTAGGGACTATTACACAACATGTTACAATTTATGAGTGTTAGGGACTACTACACAACATATTACAACTCACGAGTGTTTGGGACTATTACACAACATGTTACAACTTATGAGTGTTAGGGACTATTACACAACATGTTACAACTCACGAGTGTTAGAGACCATTACACAGCATGTTACAACTCACCATGGTTGTTACATCTGCCACCCCACCCCTTACCCATACATAATTCTGAACAGCAACTTTCATCCGACTAAGATAAAAAGTAATAAAATTTTGTTCCTCGGAGCCAAAGATGTGCGCTATGAGTCATCGCTAGTCGACATCGTTTGAACGACTCGACCTTGACAGTCGGTCAGCTCAGAAGATAGAAGGTATCCCATTATTTAAAGAAAAGACAATAGTTTGGTTGGATTAGAGGGTGGGGCTCGTTCTTAGCGAAATAACAGCTAGGTGGTTGGAGATAAGTTGTTTGTGTGAACTGGAAAAACTCGAATAAGTATTTAAACTCAATTTCCAACAAATAATGTCCGACTCTTTTATTCAAGGCCAATCACTCTAGATTACATTAAAAGTCATTTCAATTCAATAATTCTGAAAGTATTCAAAACAATTGATTTCTACAAATTGCTGCTAAAATTACGGGAGTCGAACGAAAAGACAATTTTCTAAAATTCCTTTATCCATATTGTTCTAAATATTATTAGTTCTCGTTTTGCCTTTCTTTTAACCGGATAGATGCTATGGTTGGCGAGAAATTGACAAAATGTTGATATTTTTTCAAGGAAATCCAGAAAACATTTTCGGTATTTTATTTTGGCCCGTGAACATCATTGGGACCTCCTTAACATATTTGCAAAAGACCCGTACCGAAGGATGGGCTCTAATTTACTGAGGTGCATTGGCTCAGCAGAGGAAGAGGGTTTTTTTATATTGAGCTTTCATAGAGAACGATGGCATGGCTGTTCCTGTGCTAAGTGGTCCCAAATGGCTCATGGATTTAGCTTTTCTTGTTGAAATCACGCAGGAGCTCAATGTACTAAACAAGAAATTACAAGGACAGCAGCAGCTTGTCATTGCTGCCTATGAAAATATTAGAGCATTTTCCACGAAACGTATTTAATGTAAAGCCCAACTCTCAGAAAAACCATAGCCATTTCCCAACAAGCAAGGCACTTGTAAATGTTGACATCCCATTCGATAGTGAGGAATATATTGATGACATTGAAGAGCTACAGGAAGAATTTGATCACCGATTTTAAGACTTAAGGAATCTAAAATCAACTTTTAAAATGTTTGCTGTCCCCTTTTCTCTCGATGTCCAGGATGCCCTCCTGTGTTGCAGAGAGAACTCATCGACTTTCAGTGCAACTCTCATCTGAAAGCTATGTTCAGGGTGGGGGGAGGGAAAAGCAGACAAGCTAGTAATTAAACAGAATTTAGTTGTACATCAGTCTTGGAGTTGGTGTTTGAATAATAAGTAACCCAGAGTATGCACTGTGTGAAGATTAGAGTGAAAGAAGTAGAGACACTAAATACGAGAAAACCCAGGTTCTCCAAGATATAAAGGATTTTAAAATGACGAAGTCACTCAAAACATTTACAAATATAAAGAATGGGGAGTTAAACTCAATCCTCTGACAAAGAGAACAGTAAAGACAAAGAGAACAGTAATGACAAAGAGAACAGTAATGACAAAGAGAACAGTAATGACAAAGAGAACAGTAATGACAAAGCCACTGTCACTTTTCCCGTTAATCAGTTTCTTTCCTCTTTTTTTCAGCTCTTTAATGAAAATTTCGAATTAGATCGGTAAGGAACGAACAGTAGACAGCATCGGATTAAATTGAGAATCGATCCTTACGAAAAAAAACTTTGGACGCGCTGAGAGCGGGGTTCTTTTATCGGACTTTGCTAAGGAGATTAACTGTTGAAATTTTTTAATGAAGAAAAACTAAAACTGTCTTTTAAGAAATGTATGCTGAAGAATACTTCCAAAAAAAAAAAACCGTTAGTATTTTTAATTATATGAAAAGAAAGAATGGCTAATGCAGAACCAACATTGATGTCTAAAGGTTTCATTTGCCTACAAATTAATGCACTTTATGTTCACCACAATGCTATGGTCTGACAGAATAGCGAGAGAAAAGATGAAAGAAATTTCAATGTTTTGTAGATTTTCATCATTGCCCGCCACTTCGCCTCATCATCAGCTTTATGTTAGAAAATCCGCCTCCTCCTTTCTCTCCGGGACATCACATCAGAGTCCTCTAGGACTTCCTCCATGTGGCCTAACATTCAATCCATGCCGACTCAATCATCCTAACAATCTCTCAGAGGCTACTCTTCCTGTGCTCTAGTAGGTGTTATTAAACAACTACATCTTTCACACAATGACCACGGGGAAATCCTCAATGTCAAAAAATGAATTTAATACTGGAACATGTGATGATGTATATACAGAATGATTTATACAAGATTAACCTTCAGCGTTCACATGGTGGAGACATAGTACACAACCACGTTGCCTCTCACTCTCTAGTGTCTACTGGTCTATCCTCTCACTCTCTAGTGTCTTCTGGTCTATCCTCTCACTCTCTAGTGTCTTCTGGTCTATCCTCTCACTCTCTAGTGTCTTGTGGTCTATCCTCTCACTCTCTAGTGTCTTCTGGTCTATCCTCTCACTCTCCAGTGTCTTATGGTCTATCCTCTCACTCTCTAGTGTCTTATGGTCTATCCTCAAACTCTCTAGTGTCTTCTGGTCTATCCTCTCACTCTCTAGTGTCTTATGGTTCTAGCTCTCATTCTCTAGTGTCTTCTGGTCTATCCTCTCACTCCCTAGTGTCTTCTGGTCTATCCTCTCACTCTCTAGTGTCTTCTGGTCTATCCTCTCACTCTCAAGTGTCTTATGGTCTAACCTCTCACTCTCTAGTGTCTTCTGGTCTATCCTCTCACTCTCTAGTTTCTTCTGGTCTATCCTCACACTCTCTAGTGTCTTCTGGTCTATCCTCTCACTCTCTAGTGTCTTCTGGTATATCCTCTCACTCTCTAGTGTCTTCTGGTCTATCCTCTCACTCTCTAGTGTCTTATGGTCTATCCTCTCACTCTCTAGTGTCTTCTGGTCTATCCTCTCACTCTCTAGTGTCTTCTGGTCTATCCGCTCACTCTCTAGTGTATTCTGGTCTATCCTCTCACTCTCTAGTGTCTTCTGGTCTATCCTCACAATCTCTAGTGTCTTCTGGTCTATCCTCT
>MUZC01000754.1:0-16028 GCA_002072015.1 Radix auricularia | reverse complement strand
GACGTGTTAGGGTTGGGGGCTAGGATATACGACAGACGTGTTAGGGTTGGGGGCTAGGATATACGACTGACGTGTTAGGGTTGGGGGCTAGGATATACGACAGACGTGTTAGGGTTGGGGGCTAGAGTATACGACAGATGTGTTAGGGTTGGGGGCTAGAGTATACGACAGACGTGTTAGGGTTGGGGGCTAGGATATACGACAGACGTGTTAGGGTTGGGGGCTAGAGTATACGGCTGATGTGTTAGGGTTGGGGGCTAGAGTATACGACAGATGAAGTGGGTTGTGGTTTGGGTTTATGACAGATGAGATTGGTTTGTCGTTGGAGTAAATGACAGATGAGATGGGTTTATGTTTAGTGAATGAGATAGACGTCACCGTGTTTAAGGACATACAAATTGGGGTCAGGTTAAAGTTGAAGGTAGTGAGGTCTCAACGAGATTATGGCGCCAGGCACTTTGTTTCTGAATGACATGGAACTGAGACCAGTTAATATTTTCTAATATCTACAAGCCATGACCATGTTTCTCAATGTTTGTACATATTGCATGCTGTATCACTCTTTGTTTTATATAGGTTGACTGTCAATGCTATAGAAAGCATTCATGTCATGTGTACAATGGTTATAAAATAATACGGTGAGAAATAAAAAGTACGCCTTTCTTCAGTTCTGATTTTTATTTTTAAACCCGAAGAGAGCGCCTTAACGAACTTAGCTGTGTAGGTAGGTACAAATATCCCCACAAGTCACGCCGAGCCAAATTGTCATGTTATTTGTGAAGGTGACTCTGAGATGTATAATTCTGCAGCCTTTAGAATTTTAAAATATAGAGGAACTAAAGAAAAGATTTTTTTATATTTTTTTAAAACTGAAGTACTGGAGAGTATTCCAAATTAACAAGAACACCATTCTATGGCGGATTAGTGGGGGGGGGGCTGAGCGGGCTAAAGCCAGGGGCCCACGACGGTTTGGGGGCCCCCAAATTTTTTATATTTTATAATAAAAGTGTACAAATGTTT
Source organism: Radix auricularia (assembly GCA_002072015.1). Classification (NCBI taxonomy): domain Eukaryota; kingdom Metazoa; phylum Mollusca; class Gastropoda; family Lymnaeidae; genus Radix; species Radix auricularia. The sequence continues at coordinate 15,008 of MUZC01000754.1, read as the reverse complement.
GCACGAACCCTTGACAATATAATAAAATAAAAAAATAAAAATATTATCTATACAACTGTTTGCAATTCAGTCTTAATAATCGATAAAACTTGATTTAATTGGCTCACTTAGAGAAACTTATTATTAAATATAGTTTATATTTTTTAAAATTTCTCATATTATCTCATTTTTCTCATATATTCCGTTGGCTGTGTGGAGAGAGCACAGGCGCGTGATGCAACCGGTGTCGGGTTCGATTCCAAGCAGTGGATAAATAATTTTTTCTTTTCACACTCAATTGTAACATACCGCAAACACTTCAAACAGTTATTTCTTCGTGTTCGTTTTTTTTCATTATTAATATTTAGTTACAGTCATATATTAGCTGTTAACAATCATTTTATTTTGAGGGACGCTGGCTGGTTAGGTCTAGGGCCCCCGTTTGATTGCAGCCCGGGGCCCCGTGCATTCTTAATCCGCCCCTGACACCATTTATTAAATTATTAAACCCAAAAAAATCTAGAGGATAGAAGAACAAAGAGTAAAGTAGTAATGCAACAGAAGGCAATTCATTCTATAACTTGGAAATACAATACTACAATTGTATAATACGACTCTCAGATATCCCATGGATAAAAACACTTTTCTTATCTGTTCTCAAGAACAAACACACGCAAGTCATCTCTCTTTCGGTCTGTAATTCACGCATGGTTGACTCAATAAACCAGGAAAACACACACACACAATTAACACATAACATTTTATAACATTTCTAGAAGAGACATAAGCGATGGATAGGCGTATGACTTTGTTTAGAATGAGCATCGTGTTATAATTTTTTAGAAAATATCGATTTAGAAAATGTTGGAGAATGAAAGGTATGTATGAAATGTAGATCAATATAACTGTTGTAGCTTTTAGAACATTCCTTGCATGAAAAATACAACACAACAATCACTTCATAAGTAAAGTCTCAAGGGATTGTAGACTTTTAAAATAATTGATTGGGGTTTTAACTTTTGCCTGAGAGTGTTGAAGAATGGAAAGTTTAACTTGACATGAAATGTTATACTTTCCCCCATCACCCAAATTCTCTTCAAGAAACCTCAAAATATTCTCCAATAATGTAAAGTGACATTTTAACTTCAACACTAATACTAAGTCCAACACTGAAAATTGATATATTTGAACATCTAGAGAATAAATAGGACGTTGATACTTTTGTGTTAGAGAGAAGAATGTTTGGAGAACATTATGTACGCTCAAGTTTGTTTAAGATCTTTTCATGTATTCAGTGACTGGGATTTTCTAACAACCAGGACACCAGGACCTGTTCCAACGGCATCATTTGGTGTAGGTCACGTGACTTTCTTCAAGGAAGTGGTTCGCGTACCCTCAGATCAGGGGTTCCCAAACTGTCAAATTCAGAGGATTGGATTGTTTAGGACCTTCCAATATGTCAGTGACCAAGGTCAGATTTTTACAAGTTTTACTAAAAAATTATTTTGGTTACTTTTTTTTAGTTATCTTATCTTAGATATACAGACGCTCCTTCTATGCAGAAGATAATTGCGTCCACAGACCATGAGAGATGATCTGTTGGCAAGTGATGCAGCGGTCACAGGCCACGGCTATAGGGGTTCCACGCATTACCCCAGCCGCCTAACTATTGTCTAGTTAGGTACCCATTCGGAGCTGGGTGACTCGGGGACTCCTCAGGCCACGAGAACAAATCCTCGTGTGGATTCGAACTCGTGACCATCAGTATGACAGTCGAGAGCGCTACCTCTCGGCCACCACGTTATTTAGTTGCAATAAATATATCATGCTATATTTTAATCATATAATATACCAGATTGTGCGGGGAAATTCTTAACTATCACCATTGTTTTTTTGTTTTTTTTAAGATGAAAGTAAATTTATTGTTACGTTTGTTTGTTTTTCTTATACCTTTTATACGGTTTTCTGTCTATTCACTCGCCGACCGGTCAAGTTACCTAGCGTTTATAGAGGAGGCGGGTTTCGGGAAATCGCACGCGCGAGTCAACCCGTGCGAACTTGCGCGAGGAATGTTTCTATTTTTGCTTTGCAGGTGTTCATAGAGGACGCGGGTGTCTCGAGGCGACAAATTTGCCGACCGGCGCGGGTAATTACCAGAACTAGTTGCTAGTTCTTGTTCCGCGTTGCCGCGCCGGACTGTAAGTTATCAAGACATGAAAATTAAATATAATTATAAGTCTTAAGTTTGAGAACCCACAAGAGAACATACGAAATTGTTACCCTGCGTCGTTTGATGTTGACACCAAAGCGTTTGTGATGTAACCGCAATTTCGCTTGGTTCACTCGCGGCAAGAGTCTGCGAACTTTTTTTTTGTCGGTTATCACGCAGATTATTCTCCTTCTTTCAATGTCGGTTAACAAAAACTTTGTTAAACTGCTGTCTAACAATAAAAAGTCATCAATAACAGAAGCCATTTTTTCTGTTTGCTATTGCAAGGAGAGACTGGATTGCATGTGAATTGTTTGTTGTCTCACCTGGCTTTTTCCCGCTTTTACTATAAACACCAACCGCGCGAGGGATTAGGCGCGGTTTTCTAGCGCGAGTAACCAGCTTGCGGTAACCTGCCTACCCGCCGCCTCTATAAACGTAGCCTTAGGCTTGCGGACCGCTGCCAGATGGTGGTCAGTAGTTGGGTAAACACAGTCAGCTGATGATGTCCTTATGGTCATTGAAACACTTGCAAAAGTCGCAGGAGAAACAATGCAAACTAAAAACGTTGTATTTTATTATAATACACTTGAAGAAGAAAAACACAAAATAAAGCAGTAGCAAAAATAATGTTTAAATAATGGATATTTTTTTTAAGTAATACAGATGTTTAAAAAAAATTTTTTTTTTTTTTTAAAGAGTTTCAATTGTTTACAGAGCAACATTTCAGCCAATCACAACGGACGGGCCGAGGGAAAGATAACTCTTGTCACCGACATAAACCCGATTTATCCTGTAGTTACTGCCGCTGGCGCCCGTGAAGTCGATCGTGCCGTCAAAGAACTTCTGTGCCCGGCTTGACGTGAACCACAGGTAGCCATCCGTGTCCACTTTCAGGCTGTCCACGAACACCAGCCTTTGGTCATCCTTGGCCACCTCCGTCTGTGTGGCAAGTGTCACTCTGCCTTCAGTTACTGCTTGGTCAACGATGTCCTTCTCTTTCTCCCACCTAAAGAGAGAGAGAGATAAGATTTGTCTTTTTTTAAACCCTTTTCTTGTAGTTACCGAGAGGACAAGTAATGACGTCGAATTAGTCAGCTAATTAAAAATCAATACTCAAAATAATCGTCCAGTCGGTAACTTGCCAGACGGTCAGTTAAAGTTATCAAACTGCTAAATATAAAACTAATAAACATAACTCATAAATAGAAATACATTTCAAAAATAAAATAAATAAATTCCAAATGAAAATAAAATTCTTTAAAAATTACCAGACACGCATTAACAACGCCTTATTTTAATCGGAAATTTAAAGAATGATGTCATGCATATGCTGTATACAGTTGTCAAATGGGATAAGGGGAGATTGACGCATTAAAGTAGTTTTCAAATGTGGAAGGCACAAAATATCCGTTATTCTTTGTAAACTGATTTTTTACATTAAAAGAAACCCGTTGTATTTCTTGATGGATTGCTTGGCAACTTGAGGGAAATGTAAATTTATTGCATCAGTACACCCATGTTTTAGGTTCTTGATCTTCGTACATAATCGTTAGGTTGGTTTTTTAAGAATATGAAAAAACTTATGAAATAATAACTATACAAAACGGAAAAACAAAGTTAACAGGTGATGTCATGATATTTTTGAAAAAAAAAAAAAGCTCAAAAAGGAATTCCTTTTTAACAATGATCCACTTTATAACAATGACTCACTTTATAACAATGACTCACTTTATAACAATGCCTCACTTTATAACAATGACTCACTTTATAACAATGACTCACTTTATAACAATGACCCACTCTATAACAATGGCTCACACTAACAAGCAGAAACTCACTTTAAAACAACGTTCAGACAAAAGAAAACACCATCATTCCATAACAACTATGACTTCCGATTATATTAACCGTCAACTAGTCAACTCACTTGTAAGCAGCATTCAGTGTCAGCGCTCCGTAGTAGATGTTGTTCTGCCCTGAAGCCAAGCCATCTGAGTTCGAAACCTTCTTTCCCAACAGTCGGACATTTCCAGCGAAGTCACCGCTCGGATCTCTCAGGACAGACGTGGGGATCTGGTATAACTTCCTGCTTCCGATGGCGCAGTAATACACGTACTGGAAGTCCGAATCCATGGCGATTCCATCCACTGGATACCCCAACTCCGTGTTGTTGACCCCATTGAAGTTGATGACCTGATCCTCATCGGTCAGCATGGACGGATGCTGGAATGCCCAGGATCTGTTGGTCTGCAGGTCAAATACGATGAGCTTGGCACTGCCGATGTCCGTGATGTAAACATACTTGACCTCCTGACCCTGCCTCGTGACGTAGTCCAGGACGAGGTCGTTAAGGATGCTGGTGTTCTTCGGGGCGAGGCTCTCCGGGAGTGGATGGCTACGTACCAAGGTCGCATTGTTCTTCAGATCATACACCATCAGCTTGGGTGGGCACGGTGCGAAAGAGTTCGGGGGCCCTCTCCAGGTCCGGCCGACGTCCACCACGTACATGAGGCCGGTGTTGGGGTCAGTAAGTGTGGAGAACGGGGACTGGATGCTGGCGCAGTTGCCCAGCTCGTTGGCCTCGAGACTCGGAAACGGCTGCAGTAAGGGGCGACCATTCTTAACGACGACCTTGTTGAGACCCGACGGGACGTCCGGCGTCATACGGAGGGCAGTGACGTAGACGTCACCGTTATAGACGTCGATACCAGACAGGTGACTCTTCTCCGGCAAGTACAAGCCTCGTTTGGTGTAGTTGTCCTTGACCTGGTCAGACGGCCAGTCGTATTCTAGCCTTACCCACTCGTGGACAACCTCTAACCCACTCGGATTATCCGCCTCGACCAAAAGGGCGAAAATAAGAAAATTAGCTACAGCTATCACATTTCGGTGAAACATTTTTTGGTTTGATTAGAAGACCTTGCCTGAGAAAAAAATGAGGAACACAGATAACTGACTGCGGGAACAGGTTAACACACACAAAATAATAGAATTTAATGACGACATGATAAGAGAATCGTAAGTATCTATTTGTCAGGAACTATTGAAGGTAAGTAGTAAAATTATTTTTTATGGCTGCAGTTGTTCAAGAACATAACACCGAACTCATTATTTGACAAATACAAATGCAACTTCAAAACAAACCTTCTTTAACCGCTTTGATCGTAACAGAGCTCTGCGGTGGGAATTACTGTTGTGACTTTTTATAGCGTCTTGGAGAATGTTGGAACCAGAAAGATAAAGAAAATGTAAGGGTCGCCAGTCACTTAGATAAGAAAAAAAAATTGAAAGATAATGGTTGTTTTTTTTCCTTCAATTTTTCGAGTGGCGTTATTGGACCTATTCAATCCCATTTTGGCTGGCTTAAAAGTAGACCAAGTACTTTGCTTTTATTCCATTTTACTTTCTTTGACCCGAGGCCCTCCAATGGCATATTTCATATTGGAGCAGATCGGTTGAATAGTATGAATTCTTAAGGTCTAATTACTTAGATTTATAGCTTCATTATACTTGACATATATATATATATATATTGATGTGTGTTTGTATGTGTGTCTGTGTATGTTTGCGTACTGTTTTTGTTATTTTGTTATTTTGTTATTTTTTTCTTTTGTTTTTATCGGTATTTCTTACATAAATCTACGCGTATTATACCGACCTGTGACATAAAGATCAGAAAACAATTAGCATTTCCTTAGTTATTGGCAAAACATTATATCATTTTTGTTTCTTCTGTACCTTAAACTTCAGCTAAAATTACCTTACAAACTAAATAATAAATCGTCCTGGAAATTTCGGAATACGTCTATAGCATTTTTTTGGTTGTAATCTCCTTGTTTAAAATTTCTCCGAGTTGTCAGGGAGATGTGAACAGACCATGACATTAGTCCGAGTTGTCAGGGAGATGTGAACAGACCATGACATTAGTCCGAGTTGTCAGGGAGATGTGAACAGACCTATGACATTAGTCCGAGTTGTCAGGGAGATGTGAACAGACCATGACATTTGTCCGAGTTGTCAGGGAGATATGAACAGACCATGACATTAGTCCGAGTTGTCAGGGAGATGTAAACAGACCAGGACATTAGTCCGAGTTGTCAGGGAGATGTGAACAGACCATGACATTTGTCCAAGTTGTCAGGGAGACGTGAACAGACCATGACATTTGTCCGAGTTGTCATCAGGGAGATGTGAACAGATCATGACATTTGTCCGAGATGTCATCAGGGAGATGTAAACAGATCATGACATTTGTCCGAGTTGTCATCAGGGAGATGTGAAAAGATCATGACATTTGTCCGAGTTGTCATCAGGGAGATGTGAACAGATCATGACATTTGTTCGAGTTGTCATCAGGGAGATGTGGTGAACAGATCATGACATTTGTCCGAGTTGTCATCAGGGAGATGTGAACAGATCATGACATTTGTCCGAGTTGTCATCAGGGAGATGTGAACAGACCATGACATTTGTCCGAGATGTCAGGGAGATGTGAAGAACAGACCATGACATTTGCAGAATAAAACGCATCAATCGCCAAAGGAGATATCACTAAATTCAGGTCATAGACTTATGTCAAGTGTGTTTTGCTTTCTCTTGGTGACTCAGCACATAAAAGTATTTGTTGGGCAAAGTGCTGGCAATTTTATCATTCATTGGCTTAGTTCTTTATATGGACCACAAGGTCTACATTAGTTATATAAATTATCTGTGACTATATATAGCCTATATATATATTGTTGTTTTTTTTTTCAACATTAAACAATCTTAGTTAACTGATTAAATTTAATTGACTTTACATAATTAATACACTCCTATATGAACTAAAAACATAAAAGAAGTATTTAAAAAACAACTATTTATTAATTTTCATTCAGTACTTTCCTAACATACATTTAATTTCAGAAGTGATATACAATTATTATCTGGAATTACTTTCAAGCAACAACTTTATTCAGTTGTTAGTTGTCCTCCCCACTGATGATTTTGAAGATTACCCAAAGTTGTATGCTAGCGTACTCTATATTTTTGTATGCTAGCGTCCTCTATATTTTTGTATGCTAGCGTCCTCTATATTTTTTGTATGCTAGCGTCCTCTATATTTTTGTATGCTAGCGTCCTCTATATTTTTGTATGCTAGCGTCCTCTATATTTTTGTATGCTAGCGTCCTCTATATTTTTAGTTGTTCGGCCCTTGATTGAAAAAAAGTTTAACTGTTACTAAGATTCAATTACCCACAAAATCTAAGAGTATTTAGTTGCTTTAACTCCCCTTTAGCCAGAAAATGTGGGAATAACATCTATTTTTTTTTTTCGTTCTTTGTCGAAACGTTTGCTGAACGAATGCACTCCGGGGGGCCCACGAGCATAGAGGCCCCAAGAGAATGGTTTTTTTTAAAAATGTTTTATGTTTATTTATTTTTTATTCCTGCGGGGGGGGGNTATATATATATACTAAAATAAATGTACACATAAATGATAGCAACAATATCCCCCATCACAATCAAACACATTTATTCCGTGAGTGAACTTAATTATGACGCTGACAAACTTTGAGATTCTTGATCAAAACCGTCATTTAATTTCTTATAACTAAAGAAAGATTTACTGCTTTCGTGAGTCAGTGTTAACTCTATGGCCACTGACATGGAATAAAGTTTATTCATTCATTTATCAAATACACACATGGCATGCAAATATTCATATCACATCAAATAATACAGATGTTAATATACCGAAACATGTGGCAAATGTTTTAACCAGCATGATAATTTTTCTTGTGAAATAATACAATATGAAAGCATATATTAACATATATTTGCATATATTAGCATATGTCAAATTTAAAACAGATTCACACGATGTGGTGGATTATAAATAGAATCTAAAATATATATACAATGAATGTTTATGTATGAGAAAAATAATTAAAGTACATTTTCCACAAAATGAATATTACTTATAGTTATAGGCTTTTATGCACACAGTAAAAGTTTGAATTTAAAATTCAATACATGACTTCAGTGTGTGTGTGTGGACACACTCTCGTATAACACAATATAAGATAAGATGTCCTAGAAATTGTTTAAATTCTAAAGACAACAATATAAGGTAAGAGGTTCTAGCAGTTTTATAATTTCTAAAAAAACGACAATATAAGGTCAGAGGTCCTGGCAGTTGTTTAAATTCTAAAGACGACAGTTGTAATGAATATCATAGTTTCTCCCGTGAGGAAACTCGCTCCTGGTCCACTGACTTGTAATCCTGAGCTTAGAGTTGTAGGGTCTGTGTACGTTGTGGAGTACCCACCTGTGACACATGAGTAGGTCGTTTCAGGGGGCAGTTGGCTACTTGTGGTGGTGGTACTTGTTTTAGTTGTCAGGTCGCACGAAGCTGTTGGACCAAAGGGTGAGAACGTCGCTAGTAAAATGTTTAATTTTGTGAAGGAATTCACCAAAGTAGTATAACAGCTAAATGATGGCATATGATGATTGGGAAATGAAGAACAATAAAACAAAGTGTCAGTTTAAAACTATAATACCATGGAAGTGGAACAACCGGGGAAAGCTATAACTGTGAGAAATGTTATCGCACTTAGTTATCTTAAGAACATGGTGCCATGAAGATAGGGTTCAAGGAAGAGACGCTGTCAAAATGAGAGGGTTATTGGAAGACAGTGTGCCAAGAAGACAAGGTGTGTGGAAGAAAGTGTACCAAGAAGTCAGGGTGTGTGGAAGAAAGTGTGCAAAGAAGTCAGGGTGTGTGGAATACCGGGTGCCATTGAGACAGGGTGCCGGCAAGATAGGTTTCGATTGAGACAAGGTGCGCCAAGAAGACAGGATGCCATTGAGACAGGATGCAAGAAAACAGGGTGCCTGAAATACAAGGTTTCCCGGAAGACATGGTTTTATGAAGACAGAGTTCCACGAAGAAGGTATGCTAAGAAAGAATTTACTTTTTTTCCCGAGCATTTGTGTCGATATTGCTGTAACATAATAACTATCAAATATAACACAACGAAACCAGCCAGCATCGGTACATGAAGAGTTTAAATTGATTAATTTCATCTGTATCTTTTCCATCTGTGTTTGATTCTGTGTGTACAATTCTGCTATCCATGGATAGACGACTCTTCCTTTGTCCTAAAATGTAAAGAATAATTTAGTTGAATAAATAAGTTTGGGCTGATCTCTTCACGAATAAAAATTTCAAGATAATAAAAAAATACTTTTTTTTTCAATATATATTAATGTGTGGTGTTTTTTGGAAACAGAGCAATATTTTTTTTAATATTCTTAGCTGTATGCAAATGTTTGAAATAGAAATTATGTTTATCAATGAAATCTCATCTATCAACTAGATTCGATTGTCATGTCAACCATACACAATACATGATGCAGTGGACTCACTGGCCTACAGCTACATTTATGCATCCAGCGGCTGCATGGCGTCACCCGCAATCACACATCTCTACACATTAAAATAGATACGTATGACTCTTACAGTGGTAAGTAAGCTTTTTTCTTGTGTTTAAGGGATGATTTTGTATTGTATTGAATGAGCGGATTTATTTAAGGGATAAATTATCTTACAGGTCGTTGAGATTTAATTTAATTTGTTGGAAAAAAATGCTCCCTTTACCCCACCGACATCTTATTTTCAAAAAAAAAATCTGTTAGGGAAAAGAGAATCTGTATGGAGTGGTGAGGGTAGCTCTGGTGGAGGATTTATTTAGCAACAAAAGCTAAGATGATTTTTATCCTCGAGGGCAACTCAACTGTGATCTCCAAACTTGAGATCTTTGAAAAAAAACTATATATATATAAACTGTGATACAAAATTCTGGCTTATACTCTATGTACTAAAGGATTTCTTCCACAGACCTTCAAAGCCCTGGATTAGAATATTGTGGAAGCCCTGAGGGCGGCTGGTCGGCGTTCAGATAGAAGCGGGACGAGGGGCGAGTACAGAGGGTCAGCAGACCAGATGAGTGGAATGTGACGGTCTGGCTCAAAATTATCTCATGGAAATCAAGGGGTGTGGGCGAGGAACGGAGGCCACACCCGTGGGTCCTTTGATGTGGACGGCACTGACCACGGACCAGACATCTAGCCAAGGGTCTGGACGGAGGTGTGAACTCACGCCAAAACACAAGGGCCATCTGGCCAGGTGGTGGGGGTCTCACCAGAGATTGGTTACGTCAAACCAGCCCCACCATGTCTTATGAAGGCTGTAAAAATGATTGACAGTTGACTTTCGGAAAATGGGAATTTGGGGGCGGAGACTGACGGGTATTAGAGGGGACGCACTGATGAGACACAAGCTCACACACACGGGCAGACGGAGATAGGAATAGAGACGGTGATAGGATCACAGACAGATAGGGACACCCACTGAGATAGGACAAGTGTTAGAGTAACAATAATTAAAGAAGTCAGCAATTAAACATAATTTATTTGTAAATCAGTCATAGAGTTGGTGTCGGAACAAGAAGTAGCCACAAGTGTGAGCAGTATGAAGATTAGAGTGAAAGTAGTAGAGCCACTAACCACGAGAACACTCAGGTTCTCCACAATACACTTACTACGGGATTTTTTCCACACATCCTTGAGTAGAGCATCTGATTGTACTCAGATGAATCATCATCCAAGTATCTCCTAAATATCGTTATGTAACAGATTTCTTTGGAACGGTAGTTACTGACACGGCTGACGTCACAGGTCACCGAAAACGTTTCTCCTTCTCCAATCTCGGTCTTGTCCAGTATGGGGTTGACACCTGGCAACAAGGCAATCAAATCACTTGGATGAAAGCGTCTTCAGCCTGGTATGTGAGGAGCCATGGAGGGAGTGGGCGATGACGGAAGCGTGGGAGTGAGTGGAAGATGACGGAAGCGTGGGAGTGAGTGGGCGATGACAGAAGCGTGGGAGTAAGTGGGCGATGACAGAAGCGTGGGAGTGCGTGGGTGATTACAGAAGCGTGGGAGTAAGTTGGTGATGACAGAAGCGTGGGAGTGAGTGGAAGATGACGGAAGCGTGGGAGTGTGTGGGCGATGACAGAAGCGTGGTAGTGAGTGGGCGATGACAGAAGCGTGGGAGTAAGTGGGCGATGACAGAAGCGTGGGAGTGCGTGGGTGATTACAGAAGCGTGGGAGTGAGTGGGTGATTACAGAAGCGTGGGAGTGCATGGACAATGACGGAAGCGTGGGAGTGTGTGGGCGATGACAGAAGCGTGGGAGTGAGTGGATGATGACAGAAGCGTGGGAGTGAGTGGGCGATGACAGAAGCTTGGGAGTGAGTGGGCGATGACAGAAGCGTGGGAGCGAGTGGGCGATGACAGAAGCGTGGGAGTGAGTGGGCGATGACAGAAGCGTGGGAGTGAGTGGGCGATGACAGAGGCGTGGGAGTGAGTGGGCGATGACAGAGGCGTGGGAGTGAGTGGAAGATGACGGAAGCGTGGGAGTGGGTCGACAAGGACCGAAGACAGTTTGGATCGGAATCCCTCCCCCATTAAAAACTGTTGATTCTCAAATTTTACATGTTGCCTTTTTAAATTTATATACGAGCGTTTTTAAATTATGATAATTTTGAGATCTTTCATAACTAGAAAGTTTGTTGGTAACCCAACTGCCCTTGCACTACTTTTTTTTTTATTCGGCTGCAAGCTTTGGACATAGGAAAACTAGGAGCCTGTACAGCGTAAATTTAACGAAAACCAAAATAAAGATGGCACTAGAGTTAAAGTTTCCCTTGCGGTTAAAAAAAACAAACAAATTACACAAACTATTAGCGTTTGTATTAAATCTGAGACAAAAGTATTCTTTCATTTTTTTTTTTTTTTTGGTTCCTTGATTGACTTTACGTTAATACAAGACACTTAATATTTTGTACCGGATTTTCCCTCTCTCTCTCTCTCTCTCTCTCTCTCTCTCTCTCTCTCTCTCTCTCTCTCTCTCTCTCTCTCTGCCTCACTTTGGAATAATATCCTCCATATGGAGTATAGATTTTTATTTCTACAACGTATTTTGCACATAACTTCTTGTGATTTGTGTAATGAATACTAACAATTTGTAAATTAAAAAAACGAAATGAATTTTTGTCGCATCACTTGACCTCAAAGTACTTTGTACTCAAAACATCTTAAAGTTTCGGCTTAACTGATGAGCTTATGTCGTCGTTAGAGAAATCATCCACGGGTCAGTTAATTATTTAAGATGAAGCCGTGGGTCAGTAAACGTATTAAAGCGAGGGCCGCATTTTGCCCGTGGGCCGGACTTTGGACACCCTGGCTCATTGGAAGGCCCAATCGTTTTTATTTGTTTGTTTTTTAATAACCATGGTTACCAACACACAAGCATGTTGACTCATTGGTGTAGCAATATGAGGCAAGGGCGACAGCAAATTACTCATCTTTTATATGTGTAAAAAACAAAGTGGAGCTTTTCATCTTTTTTTTTTAAATTGAGAAAGGGGGGGGGGATTCGTAAGTATAGTTAATGAAAGTATTCTGATTGATCATTAAATTATGCTGACTTGTTATAATAGTTTCCAGCTTTTGCTCAAATTTCAATTAAAATATTGATTCACTCAAATATATTTGACACACCTATTTTTTAAACTGCCCAATACAGCTCAGCATTGCCTTCACAAGCCACCATTGCTAAACAGTTTCGTCTCTAGAAAAAAATTGCTGATAATTGTCTTCTCTAACCATCATTGCTAAAAATTAAAATTCTCTATAGCCACCATTGTTCAACATTACCTTCTCTGCCTTACAAATTTCACGACAACTAACAACAAATTCCTAACTCACTGCCTCATTTCTAAATAATCTAGCTAAAGTTTTTCTTCAAACATTGCAAATTTTTAATTACGACATTAAGTAAATCATTTAGTGCTGAATTTTTAGCGCATTTTGTCTTGGGAAAATATGCGTTTATATAGAAATGTCCGGCCTGTCTGTTCAAGCTTTCAACAGCAACTCCTCCTGAACCATAACAGGTCTTTTGCAAATATGTTAAGAAGGTCCCAATGATGTGCATGGGCGAAGAAAAAAATAGCCAAAAAGGTTTACTGGATTTCTTGTGTACATTTTTTTAAAAAACGAAGAATATTAGTATTTTGTCAATTTTTCGCCAACTATAACATCTACCAGGTTGAAACAAACACCTAACAATAGCTATTAATATGTAGGACAATGTTGGAGAAGGAATTTTTGAAAAATCTCTTTTCGTTCGACTCTCGTAATTTTAGCATCGATTTGTAGAATAGATAGCAATCGTTTTGTTAAGTTTCAGAATTATTTATTTGAAATGACTTTTAATGTAATCTAGAATGATAGTTAATGGGGTTTTCCAGAAGTTTTCCTGCTTTGTGAATGCTATTGTTAGATTTTGCGCGGTGTGCATTATATTATATTTACACATTCTTGGTGTGACTTTAGAATGATTTCCCTTGCATTAATTAAAACGGTAATTTTTTGTTTGAAATTGCGTTTAAATACTCATTTGAGTTTTTATTACTTGTTTTATTAAGTTTTAATGAATATGTTGCCTTATGTAGAATAAACTCCTCCTGTTTGCTGACGCGCACCCTATACATAAACAGTGTCCCCTGACCAAGAGCTATGGACTTCGGCTGACCACCACCAACTTGCAGATCTATCACAGTGGCTTGTGCCAATGTCGACTCGTGTTTTAATAATATATGTATCTTCTTCCTACTAGACTATATGACAGCCGTAGTTTTAAAAGGTAAAACTCGTTTGTGCGCCTCTTTTTAAAATAAGTTATTTACAATTTCTTGGGTGTGAAAACTTGATTGCGGTCAGTCGTAGTTCTGACGTAGGGTCCAATAGGTCAATCTTATCTCATCTTATTTTATTTTTTTTACAAACACTATCTCTATATAGAAGGTTATTTTGTCGTACACATATCAAAGATTAATATATAGTCTTGCAATTTTCTTAGAGCTTTTAAATGTTGATAGAATGTTAGTTTTCTTGCTTTGATCAGACTTTCCATTTAGGACGTATGTAAGTGTTTGATCTTGAATGCGGAAATTTTAAAAAACTGTTTGTATCCTATTGTCTATCTGAGGGTTGTATTACATTATCTTTATTAGAATTCATTTCCTTGTGTATTATTACTACTTTTATCTTTGTATTTCTATTCTCTTGGGTTATAGGGTATGTTACATATCTATTAAAAGCCACACAACGCTCAAAAGTTTGTGCTGACTTTGTTATAGACGTGTGGTTCACACAAGAAAACAAGTGTCCGAGTATGAGGCACTGGCGAGTTTTTCGTAGTAGAGAGCAATGTTTTCTCTATGGCTCGTTGATTGTTGGTCCATATGCAAAATTAAAATAAATCGTGAGCAAAGTAGCCCAGCATTATTTTTGGGGCAATATTTTAACAAATTTGCTTCGCGGCAAGTCTAAATTGATTCGCGGCGTCGATTTAATATATTCGCTGCCGCGCAGCTTATAGGGAACATTGTTAGGGTGGGAGCAATAATTTTGACACGCCCCTTGCGCTCGGCCGTTACCATAACTATCCTACGATATCCAAAAATAATTAAATGAAATACAACTTTCTTTTCTTTTTCAATCCTTTGTTTTAACTCGAAGTGTCTAAGATCTTGCTTTAATGCCAAAAAAAAACTTTGGAACTATTTTTAACCCACTTCCCAGTATGCTGGCTAGCTGGAATTTTGCAGCGAAATCCATACCGATGATGAAAATGATGCCTTAAAAGTTCAGATCGATCGAATATAAGTAGTATAGTAATGTGCAGATCAGGTCGCAAATCGGTGGC
>MUZC01000753.1:151256-169468 GCA_002072015.1 Radix auricularia | reverse complement strand
ACACATCTCAAAGTTTACCCACACAGTGCTACACATCACACATTTAACCACACGCAACACATCTCAAAGCTTACCCACACAGTGCTACACATCACACATTTAACCACACACTACACATCTCAAAGCTTACCCACACAGTGCTACACATCACACATTTAACCACACACTACACATCTCAAATGCTACTTACACATTGCCACACATCACACTTTCACCACTCAGTGCTACACATCACACAATTAACCACACACTACACATCTCAAAGTTTACCCACACATTTGCTACGTACGTCGAGGTGGATTCCCCAGGTCCTCGTCTACCAAACCATCCTTGTCATTATCTGTTGCAGGCGGAAAAGAATGAGACTAGATTGCCAATGTTATTTTATACACAGTTTAAATTATATTGAAAGCTCCAACTTCCACATCCAGTTTTACCACAAGTTGCACCAAATGAAAGGCAGGACAAGACAGCGTCAAAACTTGAAGATCATTTAAGATTTTCAGTGAAATACTCAAACAATCTTATCATTCTTATCATGTTATAAAAGAGTTATCTTCAGCAACTGTTTTTATCACACACCTATCTCTACCAAACCATTAAAAAAGTACCCATAATACGTTATAACTACGAGCAGCAAAGGCCGTCCAAGGACGTTACGCCGTCGTTTTGGAGGCATGTTGTACCTCCACTTCTAACAGAAATTACGCATTACGTCAAAAAAAGTATTCCTTATAGTTTTAATAGATAGCACGTAGAAACATTTTTTAAACTATAAATCCCAACGCGTACCGCTCATTTCTGGTTATTGTTTTTTAAAATATATTTGTTAAAAAATTTATTAATATTCATCTAATTTGATTTTAAAAAATTCTTTACTACACTGGTATCCGGATACTATTCAGATCTGTGATAAGTATTTGCCGAATCAAGATAGTTGTGAAAATCTCGATATCCGGCTTTTCTCTAGTTTGTTACAACAGGAAAAGCAATTAATTTTAAATTTGTTTGTAATTAGTATCTCTATATTAGAAATATTTGACTTGGGCAATCACTTTCCACGTAAATTCACTTAATAATTACAGAACTATAATTAGAATAATTTTTAATTAATAAGGAAATAAAGTATTACATCAGAATTTAACAAAATTCACAACTTCTTTTACACGTTAAAAAAATAAACCCCTTGCATCGTGTGACAATTGTAATGAAACATTTCATAGGTATTTATCAAATATGAAAAGAACCCGAAATAATATCCCCAGCTCAATTTAATATGCGTGCACAAAAATGTGCACACTGTACTTTTTGAAAGCGCAAAGCTCAAAATAATATCTTGGGAAGAAACACTGAAAAAATGTACTCGCTTTGAACGTCCGCGTAAACTTGTTTAATATGGGATTTTTTTTTTTTCTGATTGCCTGTGAGAGTCTTTAAAATTTTGAGGAATCAATCGCTATCGATGGCGGCACAGAAAATTGCCTTTTATTTTATAGGATATCCAAGGCCATTTCGTTTTTTAGTTTTAACAATAAAACTCCTCACCCATGTTGTCTTCAATCTCCTCATCTACACGTCTGTCAGTATTAACAATAAAAGTGCTCACCCATGTTGTCTTCAATCTCCTCATCTATACGTCTGTCATTATTAACAATAAAACTCCTCACCCATGTTGTCTTCAATCTCCTCCTCTATACGTCTATCAGTGTTAACAATAAAATTCCTCACCCATGTTGTCTTCAATCTCCTCATCTATACGTCTGTCAGTGTTAACAATAAAACTCCTCACCCATGTTGTCTTCAATCTCCTCATCTATGCGCCTGTCACAATCGTTATCGATGAGATCGCCAGCTACTGTTTGACTGTTCGTACACGGCTGTCAAAAGAAATGTTTACGATTTCCATGTGATTTTATGGATGGCCGATACTCAAAAAACTACAATTCAAAGTTTGCTAAGAGACTGAGGCCATGAGGGCATAAATTAACGTTGAATGAAGTGTTGGGGATTTCAATTAACATTTTTTACTACTTAGCAAAAAGCTTTTTAATTGTTTTGGTAATGGCTTTTAAAAATTCAGAAATACACACTTTCCATGAGATTCATCACCTATTGATGGGTTTAGAAGATGTTCCCTAAGATGTGTTTGGTTGGTCATCACATGAAGCGCTTAGAATAGATCATATGATTATATATTTCTGATCACAGAGCTAAATATGGTGATTTCCACATATTCCATCGTTATTTGATATCATTCGTTCTGTCTTTCTCTCTGTTTTTTTTTTTTTAATTTACAGTCAGGATTTCAATAATTTAGGTCCTACATTTAGAATTTCGTCTAAGGCTCTTTGCCTAATACTCTATTAGGTCTTTAAATAATTTAGGTCCTACATGTTAAATTTCGTCTATGGCCCTGAGCCTAATACTCTTTTAGGTCTTACCGAGAAATTCTCCTAGCAACCTAGCCCCTCCCTCCTCCCACACTCCAAAAGAACCTATATCTACAAGACATCCTCGGGTCAGTTCTCTGTAAGTGGGCGCCTGGCCACCCAGAAAATCCTAGTTTCTTTCCACTAAATTAACGTAAATAAAACATTTGCTTTTAACAGTGATTATGATTCATTGTATGTATTGTTTAATTAAGATACGAACTGCTTTTAATTGAATGCATTTCATAAATATATGTGTTGGTATTTTTATGTGAAGTACTATGAGCCCAAATGTTAAACGTGATACCGCGCTGTATACGTTCTGAAATTATCACTCTAAACATTATTATTTCTTCTCTAGTGTGCTCGTCAATTTACTATAGGGGTGTTCTTAATATGGTGAAAATCTATAAATAGAAATATTATATCAAAATTTATAATTTTTAAAGACGAAATTCATTAAAAAAATTAATGAAAGATACGAGTCCATACGTGCATGAATGTATATTGAAAATGATTGATCTTATCAGCAAATTTTTAATTCTTCATTAATTTAAGACAGCTAATTGGACTTGCAAAATAAAAAACAATTTCGTACTTTTACTAAGCTAACGATTTTGAGAACATAGTGATTTGACTGTATTTATGCCTCAAGACATTGTTCCGCTAAAATGTAATTTAAAAAAAGAAAATTTCGAAATGAGCCATGACGTTTTCCGGTTTTAGAAATGAAGAACCCTATATGAACTACATAATAGAAGTCAATTGTTGAGCCTTTACTTCCAGCAGATTATCCCAACACTTACAATCCTACCCCATTGAGTGGAGCAGCGATGTAGCCGGCCGGGTGCATGTAGCCGAACTGGGGCGCCAGCCCGTACAGGTAGCACCCGAAGTAGAACGGCGTGACCCCGTACAATGAATGGACCCCTGGCTGAATGATTTCCTGCCCCACGATCCAGTCTTGCTTTCCTGTCACTGTGTCCCATTTGTTCCTGCCGGGGTGATGGGGTAGGCGGGGGGGGGGGGACACAATGTTGTGCTTTACTTTAGCGGTACACTGTCATTGTATTTTAAGTGCAATGAAATAAAATAAAAATCTTAAACATATTTTAAAAGAAGCGAAGGAAACTTACTCTATTTATGAAGGCTGAGAATAACTCTTTATACTTACAATGTTTGTCCTCAAGTTTTAGTTCAAGTAAATATTAAAATCAATGTCCATTCAAGGAACTAAAATGAATTGTCATGAAAAAAGACACCAAAATATAGTTATTACAGGATGATGCTTTTAAATAAATGAAATATATCGCCGATTAGTTATTTGTACGTCACTGAGAATCCTCAGCTCCTCTCCTTCCCCGCATTTAAAACTCAAACTCGTTTGATTTGAGTTGTTTGCACACCTAATCATGGACATTTGGTACTTTTGGTTATGTGTATATATTTAATATTTAAGTCGTCTTAATTTAGGTTCTTTGTACATTGAATATTTCATAAATTCGTACTTTAGTTTATTTGTACACCCAATCCTATAACTCACGTATTCTGGGTTGCTTGTACACACAATCCCATAACTCAAACACTCTGGGTTATTTGTAAACACAATCGTAAAACTCACGTTTTCTGGGTCGTTTGTACACACAATCCTATAACTCACGTACACACAATTCAATAACTCACGTACACAAAATCCAATAACTCACGCACTTTGGGTTGTTTGTATACATCATCCCATAACTCACGTACACACAATCCCATTACTCACGCACACACAATCCCATAACTCACGTACACACAATCCCATAACTCACGCACTTTGGGTTGTTTGTACACACAATGCCATAATTCACGTACTTTGGGTTGTTTGTATACATCATCCCATAACTCACGTACACACGATCCCACAACTCACGTACACACAATCCCATAACTCACGCACTTTGGGGTGTTTGTACACACAATCCCATAACTCACGTACACACAATCCCATAAATCAAGCACTTTGGGTTGTTTGTACACACAATCACATAACTCACGTACACACAATCCCATAACTCACGCACTTTGGGTTGTTTGTACACACAATCACATAACTCACGCACTTTGGGTTGTTTGTCACACACAATCCCATAACTCACGTACACACAATTCCATAACTCACGTACACACAATCCTATAACTCACGTACACAAAATCCCATAACTCACGTACACACAATCCCATAACTCAGGTACACACAATCCCATAACTCACGCACTTTGGGTTGTTTGTCACACACAATCCCATAACTCACGTACACACAATTCCATAACTCACGTACACACCATCCCATAACTCACGTACACATAATCCCATAACTCACGTACACACAATCCAATAACGCACGCACTTTGGGTTGTTTGTACACACAATCCAATAACTCACGCACTTTGGGTTGTTTGTACACACAATCCCATAACTCACGCACTTTTGGTTGTTTTACACACAATCTCATAACTCACGTACACACAATCGCATAACTCACGTACACACAATCCCATAACTCACGCACTTTGGGTTGTTTGTACTCACAATCACTTAACTCACGTACACACAATCCCATAACTCACGCACACACAATCCCATAACTCACGTACACACAATCCAATAACTCATGTACACACAATCCCATAACTCACGTACACACAATCCCATAACTCACGTACAAACAATCACATAGCTCACGCACTTTGGGTTGTTTGTACACACCATCCCATAACTCACGTACACATTATCCCATAACTCACGTACACACAATCCCATAACTCACGCACTTTGGGTTGTTTGTACACACAATCCAATAACTCACGCGCTTTGGGTTGTTTTACACACAATCTCATAACTCACGTACACACTATCCCATAACTCACGTACACACAATCCCATAACGCACATACACACAATCCCATAACTCACGTACACACAATCCCATAACTCACGTACACACAATCCCATAACTCATGTACACACAATTCCATAACTCACGTACACACAATCCCATAACTCACGCACGACACAATCCCATAACTCACGTACACACAATTCCATAACTCACGTACACACAATCCCATAACTCACGTACACACTATCACATAACTCACGTACACACAATCCCATAACGCACATACACACAATCCCATAACTCACGTACACACAATCCCATAACTCACGTACACACAATCCCATAACTCACGTACAAACAACCCCATAACTCACGTACACACAACCCCATAACTCACGCACTTTTGGTTGTTTTACACACAATCTCATAACTCACGTACACACAATCCCATAACTCACGTACACACAATCCCATAACTCACGTACACACAATCCCATAACTCACATACTTTGGGTTGTTTGTACACACAATCCCATAACTCACGTACACACAATCCCATAACTCACGTACACACAATCCCATAACTCACGTACACACAATCCCATAACTCACGCACTTTGGGTTGTTTGTACACACCATCCCATAACTCACGTACACATAATCTCATAACTCACGTACACACAATCCCATAAGTCTCGAACTTTGGGTTGTTTGTACACACAATCCAATAACTCAAGCGCTTTGGGTTGTTTGTACACACAATCCCATAACTCACGCACTTTGGGTTGTTTGTACACACCATCCCATAACTCACGTACACATAATCCAATAACGCACATACACACAATCCCATAACTCACGTACACACAATCCCATAACTCTCGTACACACAATCCCATAACTCACGTACACACAATCCCATAACTCACGTACAAACAATCCCATAACTCACGTACACACAATCTTATAACTCACGTACACACAATCCCATAATTCACATACACACAATCCCATGACTCACGTAGACATAATCCCATAACTCATGTACACATAATCCCATAACTCACGTACACACAATCCCATAACTCACGTACACATAATCTCATAACTCACGTACACACAATCCCATAACTCACGAACTTTGGGTTGTTTGTACACACAATCCAATAACTCAAGCGCTTTGGGTTGTTTGTACACACAATCCCATAACTCACGCACTTTGGGTTGTTTGTACACACCACCCCATAACTCACGTACACATAATCCAATAACGCACATACACAAAATCCCATAACTCACGTACACACAATCTCATAACTCTCGTACACACAATCCCATAACTCACGTCCACACAATCCCATAAATTACGTACACACAATCCCATAACTCACGTACACACAATCCCATAACTCACATACACACAATCCCA
The DNA here is from genome assembly GCA_002072015.1 of Radix auricularia. NCBI lineage: Eukaryota > Metazoa > Mollusca > Gastropoda > Lymnaeidae > Radix > Radix auricularia. The sequence goes on along the minus strand of MUZC01000753.1, from coordinate 162,726 downwards.
TAACTCACATACACACAATCCCATAACTCACGTAGCCATAATCACATAACTCATGTACACATAATCCCATAACTCACGTACACACAATCCCATAACTCACGTACACACAATCCCATAACTCACGTACACACAATCCCATAACTCACGCACTTTGGGTTGTTTGTACACACAATCCTATAACTTACGTACACACAATCCAAAAACTCACACTTTTCGGGTTATTTGTACACACAATCCCATAACTCACGTACACACAATCCTATAACTCAGGTACACACAATCCCATAACTCACGTACACACGATCCCACAACTCACGTACTCTGCGTTCAGGTCGCCACCATCAAGACGTAACTTCCTCCTTACATCGGACTCCACAACAATCAGGACGTACTGGTCTGCGACGATGTTCCTAAAGTTTGGGGTGCTAAGATAAAAAAGGAATTAAACGTTTTTTAGGCCCGCCAAAAAAAAAAAAAAATAGCCAACAAACTACGAGTGGGGAATGTCTCTTTTCAAATATAAAGAACGCTAAATATTTTTCCCCAAAATAAATGGCTTTTGTGCATATCCAAAACTGGAGTTTTATAGGGGAGATTATTATTGGCTGTTTACCGAAACGCATGGCTTTTTAAAACAGATTTTTATTTTAAAAATCTTATCTCAAGATTTTAAAATGATTACGAGTATATTTTTTGCGTTAATATGTGATAATAAATTTATCGGGGGTAGGGCAAGGCTCATGGCGTTTACTGTACACAAAACGAGAGTAATTTTAGTAAAGAAGCTCACGAAAGCACCATTAAACAAAATGAGAATGTGTGGGGAAATGAATATTTAGTCCCCTGTTTGTGTGTGTTGGTGAGAGATTGGGGGAGGGGGGTTAGGACCACTTCGAACATTAGGCCGTCTCTGTATAAAAGAGGACGCACTGCAGTGTATTTTATGTTGTTTAAAAAAAGTTTTTAATGCGATTATAATGGGTATCTGTGTGCGTAAAGTCAATAGTATGCATAATAAGTATTCCATAATATACCTGCTTTTATATATTATTTATTTTGTGTTTCTTTTACATTTGGATCTGAAGCATTATTTAAATGAGCATATATTTAAGAAATGTGATGGAGAAAACAAAAAGTCTTATTTAAAGTTCTAATGTTTAACAAACAACACAAAGATTTATTCCCCCCTAGTCTGATATGTGTTCTTCAGTTAGAGGCTCAGAAGCTATTTACGCCCTGCGAGCGTATTTTACCACCAGACGTAGCTGTCGAAGAACAACGCCACGGGGATGAGGACGCAGATCGCGGGATCTCCTTTCTCAGACTTGCCCTTGGCGTCCACTGGCTTGCACCGGGACTGCTCCTCGTGGATCAGCTGGATGACCTTGTCGCTGGACACCCTGGTGTTGGTGCTTGGTAGGTCAAGCTAAACAAAGGGTTCAAGGGAAGCGTTGTGAACGCAAAAAATGACAGTTATGACGCTTAGCCAAAAGAGATGGACATGTAGGACCCAATATGTACACTCGCAGCCATCTTAAAAGATTCACAGCCACATATCAACACTTTTATTATCTCATTCCTCAGCAGTTTTAACGTCTCCCTCAAGTCAAAGTCGTTTCTACTGTAAAATCAACAAGAATGTTTCTACGTATTTTTACTCCACGTTTCTATTCAATTCTTTCATTCACACTGTCATCGTGTTTATATTCCACACCTTATTCCCAGTTTTATATAAGTACATTAAACAGTCAGCTGGTACTTCACGCCCATTACCAGTGCTAAAAAACCAATACATCATTTAAGTTTTCAATTTCATTACTTTTAAACCATTTTATATATGTTTTTTTTTTAATTATGAAAACTTCACATTATCAGTTAAGATAAATCTCAATCAACTCTCTACAGCAATTTGTTTTGTTTTTTTAATTTTATTTTATTAGATACATTAAAGCTAACTAGGAACTGTGGAAGAAATTGTCTAAAGTCACAGAAATAAAAGTTTAGAGCCGTAAAGTGTACTCTTTAGAAAAATAACACATATTAAAATTACTATACCTAGAAACAATAGGATATATAAAAACGAAGTTCAAAGTAGTAATAAGAAATTTAACTCAAAATGAGAAATATAGCGCCTAAAAATATATTTTAAAAATCAATTACGACAGTTAGATAGAAATATGGATAAAAATTTCATTTTTTTCAATCGCAATATCAAACATATATAAATCCCTCTTCTCTCTTATCTGGTACTCTTTGCAAAAAGGGTTTCATGAAAAAGCATGAATACAAGCACACTGTAAACATTGAAAAATGGAATAAAATGCACTTCTAGGCGTTATCAATGAAAAAGCGTACAGAAACTCTTCTGAAAAGAAGGAACGTTTGTGATGTATAAATTAAAACAGGATTTGATAAGACATGACCCAAAGAGGCAAACAGTAGCGAACCCACCTGAACATCATTGTCCCCATCCCTTTTTGCCCTAAAACCAAACACGTATAATGGAACACTTACCGCATATACCAGTGGCGTCAATAGGGGTGCGGTGAGGTCGGGCCGCCAAGGGTGACACCATCAGGGGGGTGTCACCAGACTGTAAATTTCTATTTATTCCCGTTATTTGGCACAGGAAAACTGGGAGGAGTTTTATGGGTTAAATCGTGACGGGGTGACACCATGAGCTACCGCCCCGGGTGACACCATGAGCTACCACCCCTGGCGACACAAACCCTAGTGACGCCTTGGGTATATACTTATTATAAAGCCAACTCTTTTTAGGGACGAAATATAGGGGAAGGGTTTGAGGAGGTTGGGTCGGTTTACGAGCAGGTCATATGTGATTTCTGCATGTACATTGAATATTGTCGTTGTTATTGTAGATCATCAAGGTCCTTGTCTACATTCTACAAGATTTGACTGCTCTGCCAGAAGCTATGTTATTCAAATCTCTTTCTTCTTAAAATTAAAGACAAATTAACAAAGTTTAATGGCCGCTTCGCAGTTGTTAAAAAATGTGTACCATTTAGTTCACGCTGTCATATTTTTTTGAATTCGACAATTGAGTGGGTTACAGAGTTTTTATACTATTCTCTTCCAAAAAAAGGGGAGGTCGGCGTATGAACAAACGGTCTATAGAACGAGTAAATACGGTAATTCCATGCAATCTCTCTATCACCACTTATGACACGTGACATACATAAGTCCAGTCGCCCTCGCGGCTCAGGAAGTAGGTCCGGTTCGCCCCAAAGTTGCTCATGTCCACCCGGACGGTGGTCGCTTTGTCGCCGGCAATGGCCTTGACCTTGTTTCGTACCAGCCGGCCCAGGAGACGGAAGGTAATGAACTCCTTGCCCAGTGTTGAGTGTGGTAAAAGCATTTCTGAGTTGACAACAACAAAAATAAAGAAATTACTGTTACACTATTTTGACATCGGATTTCTCTTAAGTGTGTGTGTGTGTGTTGTTTGTTTTTTGAAATATTCATATGTAAACCAAAAAATTACTATACCCTTACTATTTAAGCTGTTCTCAATTTAAGCCATATATCCCCAATTTATCCACAACGTATAAAATATATTGGCGAAGAAGACTGATTTTTTTTCTCTGTAATACCATTGATTTCAGCTAAATTTTTATTAAAAATGAATAAAAATTCAAAGGGTTTTTCATATTTCACGAATTGTGCTAATTTCTATCTAGGCACTCCACATAATTATCCGCAACTTGTGATTATTTCCATGTAGAGCCATTGATTAATATTGTTGTCAACTATACGTATTGTTCTAAGTTTAATGTTCTGTATGCAGACGGAGAAAATCGCCGTATTAACAAGTATAATAAAAATAATATTAATAATAATAATAACCCCTTTCATATCATGAAGGCCTATGGGGAAAGTGAAGTAGCGTTCACATTTTTCATTGACCACTAACGAGCAGGGGCCTTGCCATTACCACGGCTCGAACCAGTGACTCGAGTTCTTTCAGCGGTTCGGCCGTCCAGCGCGCTACCACTTAGACCACCACACCCCTCATCAACAAGTGAATGAATATAAAAAACAAAATTTTATCGCAACTGATTTACTTTGGTCATCCTTGAACGCAATGACACCCCCATTACATGCATCCTTACCGACGACTATGTCACCAGATGAGGAAGCTACAACGTCGACCTTCTTGTTGCAGTCCAGCGAACGACCGACGGTGTTGGTCGTGGCGTAACAGCTACCACTGACCACCCCGAAAGGCCGCTCCCCGTAGACCAGTGTTCCTGAAGGGACAGAGAAGCGAAGTCAGGAGAGAAACCAAGCGTGGGCGGGGGGGTGGGGTGAGGGTTAACGATGACAAGTGTAAATGGAAATAATAAGTATGTTAAAGATATGAACCTTCGGATCAGAGAGGTACAAGTTTCGGAGAGTAGCCGACGTAGTTATGATTCCATAGATTTAGTAAGAAAAGGAACATAGATGGATAGAAAACTTAATTTTTTAATGCACTGAGCAAATGTGTGGTTGTATAAACTTATTAATCTTTTTAAAATATAGATGTTTTATACATAGGACTGGTAATGATTTTTAAAAAATGAGATTGATTAATCGCGGGAAAATGTAATCGATTAATCGATTATTTTAGATTTATTATATTTATGGCGCATATATAGATCGCATTCATTTGTGATTCATTATTTCGCGAAATTGGTTAAGTCGTAATAATTCCATGGTTCCTAAAGTGTTTGATGTAAAACAGCAAATTCGTTCTATTGTGCAAGAAATAATGAAGAAAAGGTTGGGTTTTTTTTTAGCCATGCACATTCTATTTGGACATTCTAGTTGGACATTATTGTTGGACATTCTTGTTGGACATTGTAGTTGGACGCCAGCTCTGAGGAAAGCTTACAGTGCGGGTTAAACCCTTGGTTGGGCAGTGATGATCCCCGCATTGCGGCCGTCCAAACTATTGAGACCCGTAAGCTTGTCCGGGGTGGCGCCGAAGTTATAGCGAGCCGACTTGGGGAATTTCCACCCCTCCCTTGGGAGGTCAACTTAGTGGGAGGCGTTTTTGACCTAGTGTCATAAACGCCCAGGTGGCCGCTTCTAGAGGCGACCGCTCCAGTGGGCTTCTCAGCTTTTACGTCCCTTAGGGGGCCAGAGAGCTGAGAGGGTTTTCCGGGAAGCCCCATGAAGAGCGCAGGCTCGGGACTGCTGACTTCTTCCACATGTAGGATTTTCAGTTGGACTTTCTAAATGGAAATTCTAGTTGGACATTCTAGTTGAACATTCCAGTTGACATTCTAGTTGGACATTCTAGTTGGACATTTCAGTTGACATTCTAGTTGGACATTCTAGTTGGACATTCTAGTTGGACATTCTAGTTGGACATTCCAGTTGACATTTTAGTTTGACATTCTAGTTGGAAATTCTAGTTGGATATTCTAGTTGGACATTCCAGTTGACATTCTAGTTGGACATTCCAGTTGACATTCTAGTTGGCCATTTCAGTTGACATTCTAGTTGAACATTCCAGTTGACATTCTAGTTGGACATTCTATTTGGATATTCTAGTTGGACATTCTAGTTGGACATTCTAGTTGGACATTCTAGTTGGACATTCTATTTGGACATTCTAGTTGGACATTCTAGTTGGACATTCTATTTGGACATTCTAGTTGGACATTCTAGTTGGACATTCTAGTTGGACATTCTAGTTGGACATTCTATTTGGACTTTCTAGTTGTACATTGTACGATGCGGAGCTTGAAGCTATACACAGGGCCCTGGAAAGTGTGCACCAAACACTGCAAGGGTCAAAATTAGTAGGTATTGACATGGTCTTGTTTTGTGACTCGAGATCAGCACTCGAGGTCTTGCTGTCCGAAAAACGTAGCACCCACTTAGTCGATGTCAACTTGGAAGACGTGGGTAAGCTCGAAATACTTGGTGGTAAGGTAACAGTGCAGTGGATCCCAAGCTATGTGAATGTCGAAGGCAACGAAAAAACAGACTCCGTGGCAAAAGCTGGAGCAGCCAAACCCCTACCAGTTGTCTCAGTTACCTATGTCGGGGCAAAGACCTGGCTAATTGACCACTTCAGAGAAAAGTGGTACCAGGAGTGGGAAGATAATACGACATCTAAGGGGGTATTCGCTAACATGCCGAGGCTGAGCACATCAGACCAATGGTGGGGTCTAAACCGAAGGGATCAGAGTTTAGTGACCCAAATGCGCACTGAGCATTGCCCAACCAACTCTTATTTTAATAGGTTAGACAACAACAGGGACTCTAGCTGCCGTTATTGCAGCCAAGCCTCTGAGATGGTCACACACCTGCTGACGTCACGTCCCGCGCTTGATATAGCCGGGGAGGTAAGGGAGGCAAAAGAGTCCCACGTGAAGACATTGTTGTATGGCACTGCTTAGCAGATGGAGCAGGTTGCCCAAGTATTAGCCAAGGCCTTAGGTTATTAAATCTCATTTCATAAGAATATGTGTTTGGTTAAGTTCAAAATTATGTTCGACTTTCTAGTTAAACGTTCTAGTTGGACATTTTTTTGAACACTCTAAAAGGACATTCTCATGTTATCTTGTCTTAATTTTTCCCAATGTTTTTACCTATGTTAAAAGTAGGGGAAATAAAAAATACAACGTCTTTTTTCCAATAACTCCTTGTGTCCTTATTTGACGTCAACCTCATGCGCCCAATATGTCAACTGACCACCCGGGTTGGCAATGCCTTACCCGAGAGAGATCCACTGTTATCAAAAATGTCGCTGCAGTTGGCTATGCTGAAAGACAGGAAGCTGAAACCAGAAAAGAATGTTTGGGTAAAATTTAAGAATTATTGTTCCCCCCTCACCCCCTTACCATTTGCAGGGCATTACGTTCACGGATGTGTATGCTGAAACTCAACTTCTTTACATGTGCCACAAACATCAGAGTATTGATACATTTTGATTGTAAAAGAAATAAGAAGAATATTCTAGCGCAGTGAAGAAAGCTTTGTTTCCTTTATGTTTTCTCTTAAATCTAAAAGTCGTTCAACATTCATATATCAAAAGGCTATATTCGTGATGTTGAGTATAATTCATAGCCTTACTCAGCATAATGCATGTGTAAATGACCGAAGGTTGGGGAACAGAAGGCAATAGACACAAATGCTTCAAGTTTTGCCTCATCTGATCACTTTTGAGAGATTGTTCCAGTAAGTATTTGGAGAAACCCTGCATTGAATTCATTTACTCATTTATCTCACTTCTTCAGATAGTTTTTTTAAAAGAATTATTTTAACAATAAAAAATATTAAACCTCTGTAAAAATTTTACCTTCGAAGACATATTGGAAACTGGACATCTTTCATCACAATGTAGCCCGACTTTTTAGCTACGAAACGACCAGGCTTGGACACTCGCACGTCAACGGTCAGACAGTTGGTCCATTCTCCGTTGATGAGCTGTAGAGAAGGGGTCGAGCTGAAATACGAACGTTCGTTATGTCAATGGTCTTACACTGGTACAGTTTAATGACTGACTATAGGTAGCCATTGTGCAGATTTGCGTTTATACGTGTCTATGTAAACCAGTTTTGGATACATTTTTGGTGCCCATATGTCTAAAATTTAAACAAAACCCACTTATCTAAACCAACACGGCAAAGAAATCAGGAAATGGGGCCTTGGCTTTTTTCATAAAGGAAGTAATATTTAAGTCCCGTGCCGGCTAATGAGGCTCTGTGTGCCGAATGTGGCCCGCGTGCCATAGGTTCGCCATCACTTATAAAAACTTACTGAATTTACCAAATGCTAAACAGTATCGTTAAAATGTTTTCATATTAAAACTAATGGAATGTACCAAATATTAAATCTTGTCCTTTAGACGTGATCATATAAACTAATATAATGTAGCAAGCAATGCCACCATTTTTCGTTTAGACGGTTTAAGGGTCAGCAATTTTATCTTGATGGTCATGCCACTGTTTGGATATTGTCAACGAGCCACAAAACAAACAGCTTCGTCTAAAAAAAACCCATTCGCATTCAAAGGCCAACGATTGTAAGCATTGTGTACGTCTTCAATGGACATAATCGATTCCCCCCCACACCACCCCTTTACCGTTTCATATCCTGTCCGAAACTCATATCAATCTGTGCAAATATCTCTTATAACAAGGCACTAAAATTGTTATGATTTTTTTAAAAGAAAATAGTATAGGACCATTCACCCGCACCCCCGGATCATACAAAGAAACAACAGTTTACCAAAATATTGCCTAAGTCCCTCAGAACTTACTACACCTTGAAAACGTGTTACAGAAAACCTGGCTTTAAACCGTTCAACAACTGTTATAATACGGCATATCCTATAGGCGTTGCCTTTCGTGTTTGTACTATCTATCCTACAAGTATCGCCTGCACTTCAGTGTTCTACAGATAACCTCCTATCCAACAGATACCCCATGTACTACAATATTGGTACATGTCCTTCAAGTATCCCCATATAGTACAATTACCACCTGCCTTACCTGATGGTTTCAATAATGTACTTGTTCCCTAAGCCCAACTTTATTGATGGTTTCAACAATGTACATGTTGTCCTAGCACACTCTTACTTGAGGATTTCAGTAATGTACTTGTTGCCCCAGCCCGTCCTTACTTGAGGGTTTCAATAATGTACTTGTTGCCCAAATGTGCCCTTCCTTGAGGGTTTCAATAATGTACTTGTTGCCTCAATGTTCCCTTACTTGAGGGTTTCAATAATGTACTTGTTGCCCCAATGTGCCCTTACTTGAGGGTTTCAATAATGTACTTGTTGCCCAAACCTGCCCTTAATTAAGGGTTTCAATAATGTACTTGTTGCCCCTGCCCACCCTTACTTTAGGGTTTCAGTAATGTACTTGTTGCCCCAGCCCACCCTTACTTGAGGGTTTCAGTAATGTACTTGTTGCCCCAACCCACCCTTACTTGAGGGTTTCAGTAATGTACTTGTTGCCCCAGCCCACCCTTACTTGAGGGTTTCAATAATGTACTTGTTGCCCCAGCCTGACACGGGAAGAGCCTGGAACGTCTCAACGGAAATCTCGTCATCAACGATCAGCACACAGAGACCGAACAACCCGTCACCTGTGAAGTCATAAGTCGTGGTGGGCCCTAACTCGACCAAAGGTCTTGAAAAAAAAACAGATAACATCTATGAAACTCATCGCACATCGTAATAACCATCGGTCAGCAAATGAAGACCTCAAGAGATCAAACGGGTATGCAATTTTTTTTTTTTTAAATGGTGTTTTTTTTTAAATTTCTTATATGAGGTAGACGGTCTAAAAAATAATGTTCTGAAATACACTCCTCTTAAAATTCCGTCATTATCGTTACAACACGTTATCACTTTGGATTTCCACGATAGTCTGATAAATTTCAAATCCTATATGTGGAAGAAAATAAGCAGTCCCGAGCCTCCGCTCTTCATGGGGCTTCCCGGGTACCCCCTCAGCTCTCTGATCCCCTAAAGGACGTAAAAGCTGAGAAGCCCCCCCCCCCCACGGAGCGGTCGCTTCTAGAAGCGGCCACCTGGGCGTCCAGGACACTAGGTCGAAAACGCCTCCAACATTATTCGAAACCTATTTATTTTGATAATCCTCTCCATAATCGATACATATTTTGTAATCGCTCGAACACAAACAACACCACAGTCCCGATACAGTGACTTTCCCTGACAGACTTACAGGTACGTACTCTCTAGTTCCACGATACCGACTTGGTCTCGCTCGAGTACCACGTATCGCAACAGCAAAGTCTCGTTACCTCGGTCAAACAGGTGGGCGCAAAAGTTTACCTGCAATATGCAATACTTATTTAATATATTTGGAATGATTACAACAAAAAAGTGTACAGAATTCAAATTTTTAAAATCTGGACAATGCCGGATTCGGTTGGATTTATAAAGTGAATTTCATGCCAAAACCCGGGGACGGATTCGTAAAAAAGGCCAGATACCGGATTTGCCGAAGCCGAAATTCGGTACACCCTTATTAAAAACAAATTTTTTATCAAATCTAATATAGCCCAGATGCGTTAATTGGGGTCGTCGTGTCCTCAAACCTCCCCCTCCTCACAAAACACCCGACGAGAAGTACTTTACCCCTCATTTTACTGCCGCCATTTTTGGCCTACAATATAAGTTTCTGTTTCATACGAAAATAGAATGTGTTGGGGGGTGCATTTAACCGGTGCCCGCCCTAAGGGATTAATCCATAGCTCTTTCACTGCCTTACTAAAATCAAGACATAAATTTTCAATGTGCTTTGACTGCAGACCCAAAACAAGAAAGCAGACATCTATATCTTGCGCAAGAACGCTTCAGAAGAAATAACTACTCGCCTTGATCTCGGCGTTGGATAGGGTTGACAGGTAAAAGGTCACCTCTCGTTTCGATACATATGTATGACCCGGGAAGGCGACAAGGAAGTGATGCCCCATTGACGTGCTTTGCGCTGGAGAAAGATTTTATTTGGGACAAGTGGTCAAATGAAAATATTTTTTGATGCTTGGGGGTTTCGATTAAGGGAAAAAACATTTTTTGAGTAATGAAGAAAAGAATGTCACTAGTAATGAGGTGGGAGGCGAGAGTACTCATCAGAGGCGTCTCTATGTCGGTACGAAAGGTGTGGACAGCGCCGGCTCACGCCATCACAAGGGGTAACGCCAAGACGTAAAAGTCCGTATGTCCCCATTATATGTCACTGCAGGCTCTGAAGAAGTCTATGTGGTAAGTCGTGAGAGACTGACACCATAAGCTACCTCACTGGTCAACACCAACCCGTAGTGACACCATGAGCTACCTCACTGGTCAACACCAACCCGTAGTGACACCATGAGCTACCTCACTGGTCAACACCAACCCGTAGTGACACCATGACCTACCTCACTGGTCAACACCAACCCGTAGTGACACCATGAGCTACCTCACTGGTCAACACTAACCCGTAGTGACACCAAGAGCTACCTCACTGGTCAACACCAACCCGTAGTGACACCATGACCTACCTCACTGGTCAACACCAACCCGTAGTGACACCGTGAGCTACACTCACTGGTCAACACCAACCCGTAGTGACACCATGAGCTACCTCACTGGTCAACACCAACCCGTAGTGACACCGTAAACTACCTCACTGGTCAACACCAACCCGTAGTGACACCATGAGCTACCTCACTGGTAAACACCAACCCGTAGTGACACCATGAGCTACCTCACTGGTCAACACCAACCCGTAGTGAAACCATGACCTCACTGGTCAACACCAACCCGTAGTGACACCATGACCTCACTGGTCAACACCAACCCGTAGTGACTCCATGAGCTACCTCACTGGTCAACACAAACCCGTAGTGACACCGTGAGCTACCTCACTGGTCAACACCAACCCGTAGTGAGACCATGAGCTACCTCACTGGTCAACACCAACCCGTAGTGACACCATGA
>MUZC01000753.1:119738-147512 GCA_002072015.1 Radix auricularia | reverse complement strand
TAGTGACACCATGACCTCACTAGTCAACACCAACCCTAGTGACACCTCTTGCACTCATGGACATTTGTTTCAATCGTGGCGAATATTTGAGAATGGCTTAAAAGTCTTTTGTGATGTTCTATGCTAAATTGAGCTGGAAATTAGTGACATCGGCTTTAGCCTGGTACATTGAGTGATATACAGAACTATCATAAGGTATTTAAATACAGCCTCAAAGAGTGGAATTCGGGACGCTTTTAAATATTTTTGTTGTTAAATAATAACTTTTCTCAGTAATAAATTTATTTATTGATGAGATAATTAATATTGTATATAAGTGTTTCTTCTTTTCTTCTCAATGAAATTAAATCCTAATCTTGAATTTAGAAATAATTAAATATTTTTTACTTAAAAATCAAAACTGAAGTAAATAGAGGCTAAAAAAGTAGAACTTACCTCGAATAGAGCAGAACAGGAGAAAATTTGTGGCCAGAAAAAGAAAAGGTTTCATTTTATCTGTAAATATATTTCCTAAAAAGAAATAACGTTCATAGATTTATTCATTAAATAGTTGTAGTAATCTTGGTACACTAAAGAATAGAATAATAAAAAAACCCAACAAAATATAGTTAATATGCAAAGAATTTAAATTTATCTTGAAAAGCTACTGTGATAGACAAAGACATGGGGGATGAAAACACTTTTTTTGTCTCATCTTATCTTATCTTATCTTATCTGTTACAAGCGCTCCACCTTTTCAGACGATTATTGCGTCCAACTCTTATATGTGGTTTGTGTTTAGTCCTGCATTCTTATTGGAGTTTTAAATGATTATAAATTTTTGGATTTCCTGTTGTTGTTTTTTTCAGGGAACCCATTCCACGCCCAAATTCTAGTTCAATTTGAAAGAAGAAAAAATGCCCCAATGTTCCTGTCATGTTTTTCGTCCTGGAATTCTTAGCCTGAACAAACCAGGAAAATCAAAAATTTATCAACAATTCAAACTTTACTAAATATGCGAAAGTAGACAAAACAAATTTATAAGAGTAGAACGCAATAATCCTCTGCAAAGAAAAAGCTTATGTAACGTACAAGATGAGAAAATACATTGTTTCATGTTTACTGGGCCTAAGAAAGTGTCAATAATTTTAAAGATCATTTTTACTTCTTACCTTGAAAGTCAAAAACGAACTTAATTTGAAAATATAAGAACATAAAGCTACAATTTCAATGTAGATTTATGTAACAAAACCAAATGAACGTGAAATTTTTATGTGTGCAGTGCTAAATGGTGCTAGTGGTGCAAGTGTAAATGGAAGTGTGTCAATAACATGCTGTAAAAGTTAGCATTTTTTAATGTGTATATTATTAAGTAATAGAATCTAGATCTATGTGTTGTAAAATTGTATTATCAATTTGGTACATAGAATCTAATTATAATTTTATATCTAGATCTAGATGTGTTTATAAAACAATGATTAGGGGTAGCAAGAACTTTTTTGTTGTTGTTGTTGTTGTTGAAAAGGGATTTTTTTTTCCAAAGGCATTTTGAAAGCTAAAACTTTTCCTTCAATAAACATGTGTCTATTAAACATTATACATTCAATTGTCTTAGGCTAAATTTATTACAAATAAATACGTAGTGTGGACTTTGTAAGCACTTTGTAGTGGCTGATAGCGTTTCTAGGATTTCTTGGGATAACAGTTGAGCCATTTCACTGAATATCGAGTATTTCAGTTCTCTTCAGAAAAACTTCAGATATTCAGCACTTATGTCTCACATACAGATAAAACAAATGAAACAATTACCAATCACCTCTCAGCCTTTAGGGCAAGAATTAAAAATAAATGCCGTGTATTGAATGGCTAGATCGACGGCCAAGTATCTGGACTGAGAGCAAAAAGAGAATATGTATGATTTGATGGTGTGTGAGCAATTAACGTGGATATTACCTATAAGGAGACTTTTGAAATGTACGAGTTAAATTTTAGTTCAGAGTTTTCTCTTGGGTGTCACGTTTGTTAAGATCTTTTCAAAATTTATTTTCAAAGTTAATGAAACTTTATTTTTTAATGAATAACGTAGCTTATGTGTAACGTTTTGTCATTTATGTGGTTATTATGATATAAATGTTTTTTTTTAAAAAAATATTTATATGTATGTTGTTATCTTCATATAAAGCACTGTGAGCCAAGTTCCTTATCAAATTATTATTAATATCATTATTATTATTTTTATTATCATTAAGATATCTCTAGGCATTTTACTTCCCACTTAAAACTCTTGGCAAATTTCGCCCCGTGCTAGCACCTCATGTCATTGTTTTGCTTAAACAGTACAATTTGACACGTGGATTGTGATAGCGCACTGTGGTATCATCATCTGTTTAGATAAATAAGTCAGGAACTCCAAAATATAGCTGCTTCTTCTGTGACGCATACCGTGTGTTTTGTTTCCTTAAAAATGCGCGAGTTCTTAGTTCTCTTCAATAATTACCCGTTAAAAAGAGATTAACTAAATCTGGTCAGTTGGTTTTAGCTCGGGAAACACTTATCTGAAGTTATAACTGTTCAAAACCTTCTTTTCATCTCTTGTCTTCCTAAGATAAGCTCTACTTGCTTCATTCTTTTAATGAAAAAAATCAAGAAGCATTTTATATTTTAAATTAGGGCTGATAACGATTAATTTAAATTGACAATTCATTAATCGTACATGTCGATTAAAGCCATATATTAAAATTTATGGCATAAGCAATGTGCCCTCTGAGGTTCGTTGGTCCGTGTGCAAAGTAAATTTGTATGCAAAGTGTTGCTGCATACATTTTTGTGCAAAAATTTACGAAATTTGCTGCGCTGTAATTCTAAACTGCTGCGCGGTGTATGTAAAATATATGTGCAGCCACGCAGCTTAAAGTATTATTGGCCATAAGCAGCTGTAAATAAAAAAGGGATTTCGCTCTTATATGTCATCTTTTAACCAACTATGCAAAAAGACAGGTGTGTTGACATCATTTGGTTGAAGTGATGAGCGGGTCTAATAGACAATATAACCAGCCGAGCTGAACAATCATTTACATGGAACTGAGCTAACGGGTATTACAATTATAAATCGTTTGTTATTTTAAAATATTGTTAGTCTCCCTTTGTTTAATTAAAGAGATATTTTTAAAAAAAGGAATAAAGATTGAAAATTGAATGGATATATTTTCAGTTATTTTCTGAGATAAAGAAATAACCAAGGAATGACGTCATTTTATCACATACATTTATTTGTCACAAAGATAAATTTGAAATTAAATTAATCCCATTAAAATTATCATGTACATTTAGTGCAAGGCGCCAGCAAGTTTTTGGTATTTACGCTCATTAAATTTCAATTTTAAAATAGTCACTAATAGTAAATAGATCTTCTTTCGCTGATATATGTAGCTAACGAGCCCCCCCCCCCAAACCCCAGCGCAAAAGGCTAACTAAATAAATTCCTATATGTTAATAATGGGGCTGTTGGTCTTTATTACACCATATTTATAGAGTTACGTACAGAGTCAAATCGCCTATTTATAAAATGTGCGTAAAGGTAACAAGTTATGTTTCAGCTTTTTTTTTTCTTCTTCTTTCTTCCAAAATTGACCTCCGAGAAATTAACCGCCTTCAGAGATTGTGAGCCGCACTGTCACCCAAAACCAGGCTTCCTCGGGTCACACCTTCGATGACCTCGACTTTATCGTTTTCTCTGTGACCAGGCTCAGGGGCCAGGGGCCGGTCCGCACGCTCATCTCCTGTAAAGATCCGATCGTCGTCAGCGAGTCCTTCGGTCCCCTCGAGTTACGACCTGATGTGGGCGAGTCCTGCCCGCTGCTCGGTGGACTCCGTAATGACAGCTCCCGCTGTATGTAGAGGCCCTCTTTGGTCCGTCCACACCTGAGAGAATCAGAGAACGGTGAAAGAGATGACTCGTCTAGAAACGTTCATATAATGAATAACATTAAATGTATTTGTAGGTATACCAAATGTCTATTTGGATCTTCTGGTTGGTTATGATGCAGCGTGTTGTGAATAAGGGTACCGCAATGGGGAAAGGTCGAGAGTCCTTATGTTTTAACGTAACGGTTAACGGGAGTTAAATCAATATTTTTACAAATTTTGGAAAATTGGTATTTTAAACTCTGATATTAATAATTACCCGATGTGCTTTTTGCGTAACATAAAATGTCTTAGATCTAATATATATACAAAGTACATTATCCTTGCCATGTGACTTTTTCAGTGGCCTTAGAGCTGCTTAACGCGAAATGTAAGTGTTACAGTTCAGTGGGCTTCAAATATTTAACACGATCCACATGTAAAAGCACTACGCCCCGAGATGATTGTAAATAAACTTACAGCGATTTTATGTTCTAGCTTTGATAATGCTTACGATGATGATTATGTTAATGATGATGATGATGGTGATGATGACGACGATGATGATGATGATAATCATGATGATGATTTTGGTGATGATGATGATTGTGACGAGGATGATGCTGATGATGGTGATGACGACGATGATGATGATGATCACGAATTTCTTTTATAGCGTCAACACTATCCTTGCAAGACTGACAAGCTTATTTCCCTTTGATGTAGAAAACCGCTCTAAAATTGAAAGAGTCTTCAAAATATTTTGTAATGTGTCCTCGTTGTCACACTTACAACCAAAAGAAAAAAACACAAACAGGCAGCAGCCCAAGCAGCAAGAAGGGGGCGTACATGCTTGAGTCACCTGAGGAAGAGAGTAAACAAAATTAACAATTGTGATGTTGAGCAATGCTTCATCTTGTCAGTTATATGTGGCCATGATTTTTGGAGCGTTATATTTAATAATACATCACACTTAATATTACATATTTGAAATCATTTAAAAAAATTATTGACCTAACAGACCAACACCAAGTCAACGATGGACACACTTGACACAGACAAAATCAATTGTGGATGCAACAGACACAAACGAAATCAAACCAACGATTGAGACAATGGACATAGATCGGGTAATGACTGACACTATTAGATAAAGAAAATCTCAATTATTGAAACATTAGGCAAACAATAATTGCTTCAACATTGGTCCGGGGACCATTCGTCATGAGTCTTATAATTTCCATCAATGTCTCAAAAATGCAATCCCAGTTGATAATTCAAACATGCTTCTCTCAAAAAATATTGCAAGCATTTATACTTTCTGAGATGTTAATAATCGGCAAAAAACACCAGAGTTTTTTTTTTTTAAGTGATTATTAAAAAGCTAGTTGGTCAAGAAACAAAGTTATTTTAAGTTCACGGAAAAATATATATATATAATTCTCTACATGGTCCATCCATGCAGGACAAGAAGTAGCAAGCTGTCTGACCTCTGACCTCTGACCCCACCGACTAATCAGATTTCAAGAAAAAGTAGTAAACATTCAAAATTTCGTTGAATTGAAGTCATTTACTCTGTTCTTTCAGAACAACAAAAAACATGTTTTTCGTAGTGTAATGGCTATAACATTCACCTAACAAGCGGAGGTCGCAGGTTCAATCTCGAGCTAAGACATTAATTTTTTTTTAATTTTTAAAAATATTTTTGTTTGTGCCCGTTTATTTCCCACTATCTTTTCTATCACCATAACAAGCACAAGACGAGTGGGAATAAGCTTGACGGATGACCTTTGTCAGGTTATGCAAATTAGCTTATGGTTGGCAAAATAGGGTGCTGCAGGGGGGCATTGGCTAACCACAGTGCACATATTTTAAGATCAACAATCTGTTGCAGTTATCCCCGCATCCAAGGTTCAGTTGACTTGTTCATTATGTTTTATCAAAGCGAGACCGCAGTGACAAGACCATACACTAAGACAGCGAGACCAACCTTCAACCGCGGGACAAGTTCCCTTAACCCTCTCCTTGCAGTCACCCGCACACTTCTTGATACAGTCACCTTTACAATGAAGCCCATATGTGTTTGGTTTGCATTCTGAAACATTGAAATTAATGGAGATATAAATTCAAAAAACGTATATAAATCTAGTAAATAAAAAAGGAAAACTAGTCGTTGGGGTTCGATAATTTCATTTAAAATATTTGTTTTAAGCATGTCCCCAAAGCTGATGAGGTTGAAGTTTTCGGGGACAGACTATTTCATGTCATATGATCTCGAGATGACAACAAATAAGACATTTATGATGGCTCCAAAACATTTTAAAAATATTTTTATTGTACTATTCCTTGCCTTATAGATTAAAAACAAATACATTTTTTTCAACAAAAAATACAAAGATATCATCATCCTTGTCCGGCATCAAAGCTGGGGTACAGGCACCTAACTCCATATATCTGCAAAGTTCTTTGTGTCTTTTTAACAGATCTCTCAATTTGGGTTTCAAATTTCCCCTAGGTATAACTAGGGGATTACCGGATATTGTGATTTCCACCACGATCCGGACTCGGCAAATACTTATGACCTATTGGGATAGGATCCGGATATTAAATGTAATAAAAAAATATTTGAAATCAAGTTATATTAATATTAATGAGTTTATAAACAAATATATAGAAAGTAAAAACTATAACATTACATTTTATATATATNATATATATATATATATATATATATATATATATAAACAAAAAAATAAATAAATTAATAAGTGTTTATATGACATCATTCAAATCCATGCAAAATATATATTACAACACATTTAAAAGTTACAAGAATAAAAAATTCCTTTTCTACAAGAGATAACAAACTAAATTAACTAGCCACATTTTAAACTTGAATCGTCTAATAAAAGAACAGTTTTTTTTAAAATGATGTCTCAAAGCCACGACTTCTTCTGCACCACTCTACGCACTCAATACAACACTGTTCTCTTGTACTCACTGCACAGTTTGTTGAACTTCGTACTAATATGTTCTTTCAAATCATATTAAAATGTTCTTCGTCGACGTTCACAGTGTCACAGACTTTTTATTTTAGATACCGTATACTATCGATATGTTGGGTAATAAATATTTAGATAAATAGTATTAAATGCTAAATATAAATTATTAAAGTACATTCCCTTAGCTCTTAGATCTTACACTAAAGGCAATCCCCTAGTTTGTCCCTAATACGTGGGGAGAAATCCGGAATCCGGATCCGGCACGTATTAGAATCCAAATCCGGCAAATAGTAAAAAATCATATCCGGCCACCCCGTAGTTATAACCCACAATTATGGCTGTGTCTCAAGTTTTACGTCGCAACGTATTTCTTGAGCGCCTATATGAAGATTCTCCTAGAGTTTCCGCTTTCAGAAATCGTTCCTGACGACAAAATCATCGGTTTGTGCAAGGTGTGCCCTTCCTATCAACATGTTACCGTACATCATTATTAGTACAGCAGATTCGTCTGACAAAAGGTTGATGTTGCTTATGGTATAAGGCCAACTAGTTTAGAAATCTCTCAGATTCATTTGACAAAGATTGATGTTGCTTATGGTATAAGGCCAGCTAGTTTAGAAATCTCTCTCAGAATCGTCTTACAAAGGTTGATGTTGCTTATAGTATAAGGCCAGCTAGTTTAGAGATCTCTCAGATTCGTCTGACAAAAGGTTGATGTTGCTTATGGTATAAGGCCAGCTAGTTTAGAAATCTCTCTCATATTCGTCTGACCAAAGGTTGATGTTGCTTATGGTATAAGGCCAGCTAGTTTAGAAATCTCTCAGATTCGTCTGACAAAGATTGATGTAACTTGATAATAACACAACGTCGGAAAACCAGAGGCAAAAATATACATAACTACAAATTGACGTCACACTCAATTCCAACCATTAACATTAACGCAACAAACAAAAATCACTCACGTTCTAAACACGACGACTGCGGGTGATCGTACCCGGGCTTACAGCTGTGACAGGAGCCGTTGAACTTGTTGCAGTCCTCGTTACAGTTGATGCAGCTCTCGATACAGCCAATTCCCCAGAAGAACTTGGTGCAATCTGCCGAGATTATCAGATCTATTTATTGATGAGCGTCGCTCAACAAGTGATTATACAAGTACATAATACGATTTGACACTCAACGATTGCCTGTAAATTTTACATCTGAAAGTGTGAACTTTTTATTTTGTTTTATTTTAAAATAATTTTTCTCATCACGTGTTTAATTTTTAAGGAAGACTAGTAGGCATGATGCTCTTGTTATATATTTTTAAATACACATTTTTGGTACTTCAATCACAAAACGAAACATCTTCAAAGTGAAGATACATTCCTCGTTTCCCAAATTATCCGTGATGGAAGTGATTCCAAATAAATCAGATCTAATGTTCTATGTATTCATAATATGAGCACTGGTATTTCTCACTAGATTCTACTATATTTATATGCATGTCTTTTGTATTAAAAAAAATAACGCACTTATTTCTCAATATTGCTCACTACATGTTTTAAAAATATCTTGTGCAAGATCTCTAAGATCATAACCCGCTTTGCACAATGTAGCAATATCAACGTAGTCACTAATAGCTAGATAGAAATAGTTATTTCTCACTAGAGCTTACTAATTTTTGTACTCACTTTCAGGTCGAGAGTCTTTTAAGAAGTAAACCGGTTCACCCAACGTGAACGCATATCCCTATTTTATCCGATGTAATAACCACCAAAAGGAACAGCGATTTCTCACTAAAGCTATATATATTTATACACATGATGTGTGTACTCACTACCACCTAGAAAGAACAATTTCTTCATTCAGCTCACAGGTTTACACAGTTTTTGTGTGCCCAAAAAATACCCTGAAACAGTCAGTACCTTCTAGAACCTTGTTTATTTATACTTGAGAGGTGTTATGGTAATCATCACCATCAGTCCCGTTACCGTTGCTGTCGTTTGAGGGAGCACATGGACACATCAACAGATAACGGTCTCCACATTTGCCTATCTTGAGCCGTGACCAATAATTTATAATTCATTCAATCTATCCCTGCCCATTCCTTTATTTTATCAAGCCAACTTTTCCTCTGTCGACATCTTTCATCAGCATCGTTCTACAGTGCATTTAAGGATATATATTGTCAGGGTATCTTGTCGCAGAACATGACCGACCAATACCATCTTACGTCTCTAATTGTTTTTATAATGGTTTCTTGACGACCCCCAATAGAGTTTATTTTGTCTGAGACATATTCATTGGTTTTGTATTCTAAATGAGAGTTCTGGAGAATTTTCCACATGCATTTGTTTTAAAATACCTGAAACATTCTTTGAGTGGTAGGCATTAGTGTCCAGGTCTCACATCCATAATGGACAATAGTTTTAACGAAAGCTACGTACTCACAAGCTAAACAGTCATTTCCCACTTGAGCCACGTTTGTTTATACCCTAGTGTTGTGTACTTACTCTCAGGGCACGACTCATTCAGGTAACACTCCGGCTCCCCGTACTCGAAGAGTGGCCCCTCACAGTCCAAGCCGTCAAATTCTGGCGCGGGATTTGTGCACTGTCTGGAACAAAGGCAAGGAACAATAGCATGGAACCTTAGCACGGAACACTATCAGTGAGCAATGGAACAACGACATAACAAAATGGCATGGGAGCAGGGTGTCAAACGATGTAATGGAAAATTAGTATGGGAAAATGTTAAGGACAATGGGCATGGAAATGGGGTATGGCAAAAATGGTAAGAAAACTGGAAATGGGAAAATGACAGGGAAATTAAATATTGAAAAAAATGTAAGGAACTTGATAAGGGGTTGTTGGCATTGAAACTGGGCATGGAAATATGGTATGGAACAATGGCAGGGAAACTTGATAGGGCATGGAAATATGATATGGATTAATGGCAGGGAAACTTGATAGGGCATGGAAATATGGTATAGAACAATGGCAGGGAAACTTGATAGGGCATGGAAATATGGTATAGAACAATGGCAGGGAAACTTGATAGGGCATGGAAATATGGTATGGAACAATGGCAGGGAAACTTGATAGGGCATGGAAATATGGTATGGAACAATGGCAGTGTAACTTGCTGTAAAAGAATAGCAGATAACAAAAATAATATCTTGATCGAATGAAATGTTTAAAAACATTTTCTTAATGTGCTTCAGTTTTATGTAGTACAATTACTAACAAAAAATACATTATGGCAACGAAAATGGTATCATCATTGTTAGTTTCGCCTCTCTAAATATCAAACGTTTTCCCACTGCAGTACCTTGATCTGTAAGGCCTACTCTCTGAGCAGTTCCTTGTACACTCGTATGATGACCACTCGGCCCAGTCACCGTCAACTGGAAGCAGACGACATATAATTGTCAGCAAACAATAAAATTTGTAAATTCAAATGAGTCTATGCAAACATTGATTATTGGCTATGGGAATATCATCAAAGTTTTTTGCTTTCCCGACATTTCTATAATCGAGCGATTGCTCTTCCGCCCTATTCTCAACATTACATTTTTCAAAAGAAAAAATTTGTGATGGAAAATGCTGTCTTTATTATTAGTTTTTCGAGAAACCTGAATTGAATTAACATCGATTTTCATTGCTGTGATATATAATTAAGAATAAATTCAAAACTAAACAATCGGCTTCAAATGCTTAAAATAGAAATGCGATTTTCATTATTTCTTTATATATAATGAAATAGTTAAAAATGTACTTTTAATGACTTGCCACATTTGTGGTCACTTAGTTTTTCATTGAAATTAATCTTTAAAACTTCTCCTTTAATAGATTTGCTTAATGATCTTATTTTAAGTATTATTTATTAGAAGAGACAAAATATTTTACCGTCTGGTCCTTTCCCAAGGTCTTCATCGATCTTTCCGTCGTCGTCGTTATCTGTAGCAATGTGAACATGTAGCAGTGTGAACATGTAGCAGTGTGAACATGTAGCAGTGTGAACATGTAACAGAGTGAACAGGTAATAGTGTGAACATGTAGCAGAGTGAACATGTAGTAGTGAACATATAGCAGTGTGAACTGTAGCAGTGTGAACATGTAGACCTGTTAACATGTAGCAGTGTGAATATGTAGATCTGTTAACATGTAGCAGTGTGAACATGAAGCAGTGTGAACATGTACCAGTGGGCACATGTAGCATTGTGAACATGTACCCATGGGCACATGTAGCAGTGTGAACATTTACCAGTGGGCACATGTAGCATTGTGAACATGTACCCGTGGGCACATGTAGCATTGTGAACATGTACCCGTGGGCACATGTAGCATTGTGAACATGTACCCGTGGGCACATGTAGCAGTGTGAACATGTAGCAGTGTGAATATGTAGCAGTGTGAACATGTAGTAGTGTGAACGTATAGCAGTGTGAACATGTAGCAGAGAAAATATAATACTTTCCCATGTGTATAAATGCCGTATATGTGTGTTCAGATTGTATAACACAAACATGTAGACAAGTTGAAGACTAAATTAAGGCTGGCATTAAAGCCGTAGATAACCTTTGCTGTCATCGGCCCCTGAAAAATGGCTTCGTTAATAATAACCCTTTTTCCAGACCCATATGGTCTATAGGGAACAAGTGAAGTAGCGTTCACAAGTTTTTTTTTGAGCCATTGCTTTCAGACAAGGGATCGTGTGACTAGCCTAACGTCCAGCCTTCGCAGCCTTCTTAGCAATTCAAAATATCTTTGGAAAATATTTAAAATTTTATGTCTTGAAAAAAGTTAACGTACCGAGATGTTATATGCGAACAATATACCGGATAAAGTATGTCCGGTTAGTTTTGAAAAAAAATGTTTGTTTTGGTGGTTGAAATAATAGATGAATACGGTATGAACCACTGGCGTAGCTAGGAATTTGTAGGGATTTTGGGGCCCGGGGGCTTGGCCTCTTGGGGGTGGGGGCATGCATACATGGCGTTGGCGTGATTTTTTAATGTAATAAAATAAAAATCAGATTCGCCATCTAAACTTTGCTGCTTTCCAAAAGTATTTCCAATATTTAACACTTATCTTAAAACTTTTTATTTTATCTTTGAATGCTGTGATCCGGCTTTAGCCAAGCATTTTCGGAACTTTAGCATTACAATAAAGTTACTTTGGTAAAATAACAAGTATATACGTCAATTGCTAAGTGGAGCTGTTACATACAGTGAAAATATGGTTCTTGGTTTACCTCTATTGTCTTTAATCTCTTGTTACATACAGTGAAAAAACGATTCTTGGTTTACCTCTATTGTCTTTAATTTCCTCATCGACTCGCTTATCGCAGTCGTTGTCAATAAAGTCGCCTGGCCTTAACGTGGAAATACTTTCATTACATGGCTGTGGAATGATTGGGGGAAAATGGAATAAGTCATAGAGAGTTTGTATCCATAGCACACAGAACATTAAGTCTACTAAAGCTAATGTGTCTGTCTAACAGTCTCACTCGTGAGATCATTCTTTGAGTTAATGGAATAAGTCAGACAGAGTTTGTATCCATACTAAACATAACATTTATTCCATTAAAGCTAATGTGTCTGTCTAACAGTCTCACACGTGAGATCATTCTTTGAGTCAATGGAAATTGGGATATATATTCGTTATCGGAAGCTACATATTGTAACAGGAATATATGATACGAACATTAAAACAGAACTTTTAAGGTAGTGGTCTCGTCAGTTTGTGTGTAATTTAGTAACAATAATTTTAGTACTATCATGTTATTATTATTATTATTATTTCATTGTATTAAAATTACATTTATTTATTATTATATTCCTTTTATTATACTTGATTTTTAATCTACTAATTTTAGATCAAAGTTTTAATATTTCGAATCATCTTTTTTTCCGTTAAGTATATAAATTGCCTCCCTTGGACTACGAGTACAATTACATTTTTTAATAAATTTTCTAGCCTTCGTTTCGTTTATGTTTACTTTTTACGAGATGGTCGACAATATCATTTCGCGTTACCACAAATATGAAGAGTTACAAAAATAACTAAAAAACAGCAGGCTTTAGTTGGTTTCGATACGTTGGAAGGTTATTACACTTGCTATTAACCGCATTCTGTTGAGATGATTCAGTGTGAATAAAATTTGCCTCTGGAAGAATGAAGGACTTAAAACTGAATTCATGAAGTTTAAGCCATAAGAGACAACGTTATAGTTTGTGTAAGTTGCACGCCTAGATGGAAGAAAGTGATATCTAGATAGTCAAAATAAATCTCTGAAGTTTCAATGTACTCTTGCGCTGGAATTTCAACCACGTTCTGTGAGTAGCTCAATCAAATTCAGCCTGGTTGGGCTAATCTCTGCAACACAACACGCCATCACAGGAAAAACCACCTCTTGCGTCATACAAATTATCAGGTTCGTGCAAAGGGAAACCATGTTAACCTGTCGTTTTTTATTTTCTTTATTTTTGGGACCCTTTCCATTGGTACGCTTTTGAAAAAAAAATTAATTTTGTTTCAGACTCTGGGTATTATTAATTTTACTAATTTTTCTTCAAGTCCACTGCCAAAACTGTGTTTCTGTCGGCAGGACATTGCCCCAAGAAATGTATGGGGTGCCTTGAAATAAACTGTACGCGTCACCACAGACTCGTTGACTTCCCGATTAATGTTTATATCTCCTTCCTACTCTACGAAATTGTCAAAATTGCTTTCCGAAATCCCGATATATAGGTGTTCATGTGTAAAGAAATATTTACCGGTTAATATTAAAATTACTTTCCTAGTATCTAGAACATAGGATTTCGAAGAATCTATAATGTCGAATCCAGAACGGTGAATTTCATGGAATCTATAAAACGAGGATTTCGTGCATTCTCAAAATGAGAATTTTGTAGCATCAAGAGGTGAGAATTTTATATTAACCGGAACAAAAAAATGTGGTATCTGGAACTGACAAGTGTATGGTATCTATAAACTGAAAATTACATGTAATGAAGAAGTGATACAGTACTGGTATCTAGAAATGAGAATTTGCTCCAATCTAGAACTGAGAATTTCGTGGATCATAAAACTGAGAATTTCGTGGAACATAAAACTAAGAATTTCGTGAAACTTAGAACTGAGAAATACCCTGGATATACGACTAAAAACTCGGTGGAATATAGAAGTTCAAAATACGTGGAATCTGGAGCAAAGAATTTCTACAACCAAGAAGACAGTTCCAAATCTTATTGAATTATTTCCCTTTCTGTTGTATAAAGTTGTGGGAGAGGAGCGTTGGGGCAGCCTTACCCCATTTATCCGACTAACTATGTAACCTCCGGCGTTGAGATAAGAAAACTTTTGGGAGAGACCAATCATGTAGAAACCGAATCTGGTTCTCTCTGTGGTCCGCAGCACGTGCGAGCCGTTGGCTACTCTGTACTGTCCGTAGCTCCAGGTCTGCTTTCCGATCACTGGGACCCAGTTGATGCTGAAACCATACGAGAATTTATCAGTACATCAGGATGTTATGATCCGTGGGGATGGATGATGACATCATAAGCTCAATCAATGAGATTTTTAAAAAAAAATTTTTGAATATTAATCAGTCACCTCAGGGTTTAATAATTAAGCTATATTTTAATTATACTCGTTGATAGTTGCTTTTAATTTCTTAATTAAAAATTAATTTTTAAACAAATTTAAAACAAAATCAACACAGGTCAAGTAAAATGTGCCATATTTACATATGTAGGGAAACATAAACGTAGTTGAAATTCATTTAAGTCTATAACATCTCATGAGATTTTAATTATGGGAATAACGAGACAAGATAAATTAGTCAAAAATTTCTAACTCAGTCAACACAATTTCTATAGTGTTAAATCGTTTTTTATTTTTAAATAATAGCAAAACAATTCTTATTTGATATCGATGAACACGTTATGAACATGGAGATGCATGAGTTGTCAATAAATTGAAAATATTAAGGGGAAATTATTAAAAACCACAAGTTGATTTTAATAGATTACACATAGAGAATCAACAGTTTTTTAAATGTTAAGAAAGACCGACAAGAAAGTTGGACCTAACTATTTTAGGCCATGATTCACACACAGGTATGTGAGCAAAACAGGACCGATTTGTATGTGGTTAGTGGGTACTGACTGATGTACGCTTAAGAGTTCACTCATATCTATGTAAGTAAAGTAGGACCGGTTTGCATATGGTTGGTGGGTGCTGATGTACGCTTACGAGCTCACTCATAGCTATGTGGGTCAATCAGGACAGTTTTGTATATGGGTGGTGGGTACTGATTTACACTTAAGAGCCCACTTGCCTGGCTGACATGTGGTAGCCGTCCAATATAAGATACTGGGCGTTGGTTTGGAGGGTGATCATCGCCAGGTAGTGGTCAGCAGTGATGTTGGACGGTATGCTGAGGACACAGACAAGAACAATCGTTCAAAAACTATCAGGGTGCAATTATGAGTACAAATGGCATGAATGTATGCTTATGTTTTTTTTCATCTCACAGAATTATTTTAAAATGTTTAAATAGCCTCAAGAACTCAGTACCTTTTCGGCAAATTAATAACAATATAGATTCGTGTCCTTAATTCGTTTGACCTCAACCATGATTTGACATAATGATGGAGTAACTGTAAAAGCCATTTCAAATTTTAAATATATTTTTCAAAAATTTTAAACGGCAAATATTGAAATCAAGGTTGGTTTTTTTTTTTTTTTTTTTTTTTTTTTTTTACAATGAATTTCATAACACACAACTATTTCATCTAGCTTTTTTTTTCAGAGTGATTAACAAATTAATAATGGGAAAGAGTCTTTCTTCATGTTCTGCTTGATATCCAAGCTATTCCTTTTTAAGCTTCTTTCTTTTTATTGAGATATTATAATATGACAGAATGCCTGCAGTTACCAACAAAAGAAAGATCTTCCAACTTCGAATGTCAAACACTATTGTATTAGATTTTTAAAAAGGTTTTGTTGTATATTTCAGGTTGAAATTTGGCGATAATTATAAAGATTGGGGCGTGGCTATTAAAATATATTTCTTTTGATATGATCGGCAACTGACCCTTTCATGCAAGTCTAATATAACAGCCTGTTCACTGGATCCTTTGTGAAAAGCTACTATAAAGCCTAGAGTGGGCAATGTGTTTCCTTTGTAATGAATTCGCTGTTTTCAATAAAAACTGAATATTTTTTTTTAAATCTGTGACATCAATGGTTGAGCCACAATCATTGCTTAAAAATATTTAAAAAAACAGGAAAAAATAGCTTTATTAGTGGTACCAAGTTTTTGACAGCTTTGTTACACAAACAATTTTTCAAATAATTTTAAAAATGAACCCGTGGTTTTGGAGGTTTTGCTCTTGGGTTAACAGGAAGTTGCGTTTAAAACTACTTCACAGAAATCCTGGCAGACACATTGATTGGCACAAGGTCGGAGAGCTCAATGATGGTGGTGAAAAGTTTTAGATATTAAAAACATGTTTCTACAGCTATCTTATATATTTTATCGACGCTCCCTGCAATAAGAAGATTAATGCATCATACTCCAATGCATGTCTTGTGCAAAGCAATTAATCTGTTTAGATAGTCTAAAGTTGGTAATTTTTCAGATTTTCCTGCAACCCATATTCACACTCGCATGTCGAAAAAAGGGATTTGTTTGTGTTCTCCCATATGGATATGAAAAATGTTTGTACAGCTGTCAGTCCATTTATTGTATAAGATTGTTGTGTTTTAAACTTAGACTTACTGTACTACATTTCATTAAATTACCTTTTATAAAGTACTAGATTTGCTCTTTTATCCACTCATGTCTCTAGATTTAGTTATTTAACTCATGTTGTTACTTATAGTTAATTGTTAAGTTAGCAGATACCGATTACCAGAGCACTAGTTATGATTGAAAATTCTTACATTTAAAATCAAATACCTCATTTAATGCTAATATACTTGTTAAAAATGTGTTAAAATAGATGTAAGCTTTGTACTTACTATCCTAAAAAATAAATGTAAAATGTGTTTTTACCAACCTAAAATAATAGATGTCGTAAAATAGAGACGTGGACACTAACATGCACAATGAAGGGTCTCCGATGTCACCGGGGGTGAACGGACTTTGAGCAGTGGTCGCACAAGGGGTCCGGAGGATGTGGGCAACCTGGATACCTTTGTCGCTGGTCAGCAGACAGGATCCATTCACTGACTCCACCTGAATAAAGCAGACATAATCTTAAAGATAAGGCTTGGTTCTATACTTCCATCATAATTTATCTGGCTCACGTCAAAACCAATTAATGCCATGTATAAATACAATAATGGTTGCATACATAAGACCATGAAATGTTTTATATGTGTGTTGATAATATATGCTATGCGAAATATCGGTTTATGTTTAAAAATTTTCATTTTTTTCTTTTGTTACTGTTCCTGGATTTTTTTTCTTTTACTCAATTGAAAACAGTTCCGAAATGACCAATTTTGAATTACATTGAAGGTTTAATACTGAATTTTGTTTTAGAATTTCCTTTTTGCGTGTTGCGTATATAATTTAAAAAAATTAACTAGTAATTGATTCAATGATACATTCATTAACAAGAAATTGCACTAATGTTTCCGGCATCAAATTATGGCTTATTATTAATGAAGGCTAACAGTGTTTGGCAAGACATCCCAACGTGACTCAAAGGGAGCTTCTGGTTAAGAAGGTCAACGCCCATTTATCCCCATTCCCCAAATCGACCACCGCATTCCTTCGGTCTTTACTCTTATTCTTATCTTTACAGTCGCTCCATCTATACAGTGGAATCTTGCGTCCATAACCGTTTGTCAGTCTCTTGCCAAGTTTTGCGGCGTTCACGGGCCGCAGCTATGTCGGTTCCCTCAGGGGTACCCTTAACCCCGGGAACTAATCCCTGCCTTCGAGATCCCTGGGATTCGAGCCTATCACTATCGTTACGCCAGCCGAGCACACATGCCACTCGACCACTGTTACCCCCATGTCCCCCGTGCCCCCCGTGTCCCCCAAGCCAATCAATATCTAGCACTCACCCTCACCCAGTCCCCCTCGTGACGTAGCTGGAAGATCCTCGTGTCCCCCTGGTCGCTGGTGTGGAGTGTGGCCTGAGTGGTGTGCTCACCGGCCACCACGATGAAGTAACTCGGCGTCGTGCGGTTGGCTATGGTGAACAGGACGAACTCAGTGCCGTACGAGTGGTGGGGAAACATCGCCTCTGTTGGCGTGCAAGATGGAGCAGGGGTTATTTATAGACAATGACGTCACAGCGCGTCGGTACGCGTCGTAACATATACTTAAAGAATTTTACGGAAAAAAACCACAAAGTCACACAAAAAACATACACGAAGTACATACTGCTCAATAAATAACAATTTGGCGTCATGATAATGATTCTATGAATGGACACTTTTAAAATTATCTTCAGAAGCTTAGCATTGCAGCAAGTGGGTACATGCTTATGATGTTTCATTATGCTGTTGCTGATTCTTTTGAAAATAATTTTAAATTTAGAGAGCGTGCCTTAAAGTATTAATAAAGTAAAGATATCTATAAATGTACAAGTTAGTATTTATATGTGAGGGGGTGGAAGGGGCGGTCTTGATGAAATTTCTGTAAAGGTAGAATGCGTTATTCGAGTAAGTCTCGAGCAGTGGCGTGGCTGGTGGGTGCGGGGACGGGTGATGACCGCACCTGGTGACACCTCTACAAGGGGTAACACCGAAACATAAAATCCGTTATGTCCCCATTATTTGTCACTGGCAGACTCGAAGGAGGGCTATGTGGTAACGCCTCTGCAAGTGATGTAAATAGATCGACAAATTAACACATCGCCGCCGCTATTAAGTATAGGTGTAGGGGGGTTATATCTCGCCGCCGTTGTTTTCGCCCGCTCTTAAGAGCAATCGAAATAATTCTCCTATGTGCTATCTTACGAACATGGCAACGTTTAAAAAGTTTCTTGATGCGTTTACCTTATATCCGGTAAGATTACGCCCCCTTAGAATAACATGGTTTTAAGTCGAATAGGTGACCAAAATGAGTTATTGCCACCGATGTATTAATCTACCATGGTACAAAATATGAAAGTTGTATTTTGAGACAAATGTGGGAAGTGCAGAAAAACAAGATTATAACTCTATAAAGCCCTACTGAGATCAAATTTTCAAATGCAATATCTCGGTTCCACCAAAAGTCCACATAGAAACTTAAGATTTCGAATCGTGATTATAAAAACAATTTTTGTTTTAAAAATTGCAATTACAAAACTACAATTAAAGTCACGTGATCTCACCTATGGCTGACCCATTCGACATGTAATCCACGTGGAGGTTAGAGTGACACTGAAACGTGTCTGTGACGGCTAAGCAGCTGCCAGAGGTCAGTCCGAAGGTCAAGGTCCCCATGATCTTTGTACCTATCTCCACGGCAAAAGATTCAATTTGTTATTATGTGCGTGAGCCCATTTGTTTGCTGGAGAACTGTGCTATTTCAGTGTTAAATAAATTATCAATTTAGTATTACTATTATTATTATTTCATTGTTATTGTTAAGATACTTTGGTAGCAATTAGGAAAATAACTGCTAGAGACAGCGGAAAGCACATGAGTTTGTGACTGTCATCTTCATTACCAGTTAAGCAAGTTTACATGCAATCACACTTTAAAAGTGTGAGCGAACATACGACACGAGTGTCACAGTCGTTACGCAGAGCCTCACGAGCTGGCACTCTAATAAAATATTCCTTTTTTAATTATACCCTCTAAGCCAAACCGGCATTTTCGCGTGGAATTAAAGGGTTGGCGCTTTGCAATAAATAACTGGGGATACAGTAATGGGTATCAGTTGAAGTTTCGACACGCGTCCCCAAAACAGCACTGCACTATAACTTTAACTCATGCACATGAATATAAATTACCCTTCTTAATTTTTTTTTAAAGTGAAAATAGAAAATTACATGTAATGTTAGCTTACCCGTTAAACTCCCCATTTTTATCGGCGTATTGTCTTCACAGAAAGAAATAATGAACGCCTCCCATCTGCAAGCATATTATTTAGATACATGAGATCATATTTTACAGTAATATTTGGTGTTTAAATCTTAATCATTACAAACGCTCCTCCTCTTGCAGAAGATTCTTGCGGTCTAAGTTCTGATAAGAACGCACACACCATGCAGGTTTGTTGACAAATGACACGGCTTGCTCAAGACATGGCTAGGAGGTTATTGGGCGGCACGATACCCAGCCATTTTGTTGTCATGGCGATTCTAGTGTACTTATGCGGAGTTTGGTGGACACTAATGAATTTCACGTTTCACCACCTTCGCAACTCGAAAATTAGGTGATGTATGATTACAAACTGGCCGTTCTGGGTCACAACTTCTTTTCTGACTCATGCCCTTCCTATCTAACTGAACTTAAGTCGGTCTACTCACCAAGTCGTCAGCTACGCTCTTCTGCAGACACACGAATTCTCTGTTTTCCTAAGACACGAACTAAAACATTTGGCAAATGGGCATTCTCTTTTTGTCCAATGAAATTCTCTACCATTACACATCCGCAGTATTGTATTTTAACTACTAAGTCCTTCAAGCAGTGGCGTCGCTAGGAGGGGTGTGGAGGGGGTGGGCCGCCCCGTGTGAAACCATCAGGGGGGTGACACCAGACAGTAAAATTCTATATATTCCCGTTATTTTGCACTGGAAAACTCGGAGGAGTTCTATTGGTTAAATCATGATTGTGTGACACCAGGAGCTAGCGCCCCGAGTGACACCATGAGCTACCGCCCCGGGTGACACCAACCCTACTGACGCCTCTGCCTTCAAGACTGCACTTACGACGCATCTTTTCAAAATTTATTTTCAAAATTAGTCCAACAACATTTCTTTTTGATGATTAACGTAGGAGATGTATAACGTATTGTCATTTATGTGGTTAGCATGAGATGAATGTTTATTTAATTAATGTATGTATGTTATTATTTTCATTTAAAGCGCTGTGGGCTATGCTTCTTGCTGGGATACAGAGCTATATAAATTATCATTTTATTATTATTATTATTATTATTATTTATTATTATTACTATTATTACTGTTATTATTATTATTACTATTATTAGTATATATGATCGCGAGATAAATGGTGAAAGGAGAAAGAAAAAACAAATACTTTGAATTTGCAAATAGTATCCAAATATAAATCAACGATAAGCGTGGGACGTAAAAATATTCGTTTTAAAAGGCGCACATGTAGCAGATAAGATAAAAGTTAAGATAAAAACATTTGGCAGACTTTCAACTGTTTGAAAATTACACAAATAACCCGCGTTGACCAACGGTCAACAAAAAGGGATGTTTACCCCTATCACCAAATATCTCCCCAGCGCAATAAAACAAAAACATATCAATTGAAGACGATAATAGATCTAATCTCACAACCGACGTAAACTTAAAGTGTAATGCAATCGACCCTGACGATTTCACCTCAAGCTCAAATGATTCTTCCCAGGAAATGTGAAAGCCTATTTAAAACACAAAATGAGTAATTGATAAGGGAAACGCGAAGATTATAAATCGAAGTTATGAGACAGAAGTTTGGGCACCCATGCCTTCTACATAAATAACTCAATCACGTTTCATTTTGGTTTCAAGGCTTCAAATATTTCAGTTGGAACACACAAGATTGTAAACAGACTTTACAGTAAAC
Organism: Radix auricularia; assembly: GCA_002072015.1. NCBI lineage: Eukaryota > Metazoa > Mollusca > Gastropoda > Lymnaeidae > Radix > Radix auricularia. Next base: position 125,881 of record MUZC01000753.1, on the reverse strand, counting down.
CATTTGAAATCTTCTTACAACAATTACAATCTCAAAAAATGTATTCTTACATTCGTTTCTTTTTAACTTGATCATTTTTAAACATTGACCCCAAAAAAACAACTACCTTTTCATTTGCCTTTGCATATTATAACTATAAGTAAATATTTCATTTAACTGAATATTTAAAAGTACGTTTTGCTTACTTTTCAAGGATAATTTTAAACTTGTTTCCATGCGTGTAGTATTGCCCTTCGTATAATATCGAAAAATTTCCCGTGAACTCTGACCTCAGGAAGACGTTTATCTCATTGGGACCATCGTTCGTCACCAGCTGCAGTGTCGGGTTGAAACTGAGGACCGGACAGAGTCAAGATTGTTGGTGAAAACATGAGTTAAAATCATGGAATAACATTTAATAGGATCAAAACATTTAAATTTCTTTTGCTCAACGGGTTTTAAAAAAATGTTAATCGATAAAAAGTAAGATTTAAATTTTACAAATTTTTTTGAAATTTTTAGGCTGTATATATATGTTAAAAATAAAATTGTATTGGCTTTGGAAAACACTAAATTAATCCACTTGTATATCAAACAATTACGGGCTCTCAATACGTGTTTTTTAGAGGCCGCCCCCCCCCCCCCCACTCGTCACACGTCGTCACACATACTAAGACAAATCCGTACAATATGACGTCATAAAGATTCCCTCCCCCGCCAATAAAAGCCGTATTTTCTACATTAAAACGAGAATGATTGAAAATAACTTTATTGTCATTTAAGTTTGTATTTAGTATTAATCTTCACTCTAATATCGTAAAACGCGTGAAGCCATGATAAACATCATTAAATAAATAGTAAGCTATCAAATATTCAAGTGTAACTTTTATTTAAAGTTACGTGTTTTAATGGGACGTCTCATTTCTTAACACCCGCCTCATCGTTGATTTGATTACCGCTTACTAGCCACGATCCAACGGCCCATACCCACAATCCAACGGCATGTACCCACAATACAACGGCATGTTCCCAGAATCCAACGGCCCGTACCCACAATCCAACGGCATGTACCCACATCCAAACGGGCCGTACCCACAATCCAACGGCCTGTACCCTCAATCCAACGGCATGTACCCACAATTCAACGGCATGTACCCACAATTCAACGGCATGTACCCACAATCCAATGGCATGTACCCACAATCCAACGGCCCGTACCCACAATCCTACGACATGTAACCACAATCCAGCGGCCTGGACCCACAATCCAACGGCCCGTACCCACAATCCAATGGCATTTACCCACAATACAATGTCATGTACCCACAATCCAATGGCATGTACCCACAATCCAACGGCATGTACCCACAATCCAATGGCATGTACCCACAATCCAATTGCATGTACCCACAATCCAACGGCCTGTACCCACTATCCAATGGCATGTACCCACAACCCAACGGCCCGTACCCACAATCCAACGGCCCGTACCCACAATCCAATGGCATGTACCCACAATCCAATAGCATGTACCCACAATCCAACGGCCCGTACCCACAATCCAACGGCCCGTACCCACAATCCAAGGTACATGTACCCACAATCCAATACCTTAAAGTTACGGCGAAGTAGACACTCCCCCAGCCGACCACCGGAAACACCTGGAACACGCCCACCGAGTCCTGGCCGTCAATCAGCAGGACATGGAGTCCGAAGCGCTTCTCGGCTTCCAGCTTGAACGTCCAGATTTTGCCGATACTGACCTTGTGCCTGGTGACAGCAAACTCAAAGTTACTTCAGCAATGTTTAAATAGGATAAAAGTGAGCCATAGTACAAGTTTTTTCTTTATGAATATATAAATATGAAAGATTTTACAAAAATCTTATCTCATGTCAAGTGACAATGAATGATGAAGTAAAACGGTTTCATAACAGTGCACGATTTTGAGAGCGTTTGGCGTATGCGTGGTGACAATGAGCGACGAAGATGATGCAGAAAGTTAATGTACAATTATGAAACTTTAAATTTAGATCTATGAGATATAATATCTACACCAGACTTTGTCAATACTTGTAATGACCAGGTTATTGTCAATACCTGTAATGACCAGGTTATTGTCAATACTTGTAAGGACCAGGTTATTGTCAATACCTGTAATGACCAGGTTATTGTCAATACCTGTAAGGACCAGGTTATTGTCAATACCTGTAAGGACCAGGTTATTGTCAATACCTGTAAGGACCAGGTTATTGTCAATACTTGTAATGACCAGGTTATTGTCAATACCTGTAAGGACCAGGTTATTGTCAATACTTGTAAGGACCAGGTTATTGTCAATACCTGTAAGGACCAGGTTATTGTCAATACTTGTAAGGGCCAGGTTATTGTCAATACCTGTAAGGACCAGGTTATTGTCAATACCTGTAAGGACCAGGTTATTGTCAATCTGTAAGGACCAGGTTATTGTCAATACCTGTAAGGACCAGGTTATTGTCAATACCTGTAAGGACCAGGTTATTGTCAATACCTGTAATGACCAGGTTATTGTCAAATCAACAGACTTGTGATGGACGTATTAATATGATGTTTATTAAATCATATCGGATGCACTTAGACGGAATCACCAGTTGTAATCTTTGTTGACATTAGTATACATTTTTTTATCTCGGGTGACCGCGTGTAGATGCAATGACATTTTATGAATGGTCAAGATAACGAACTGCCTTTTACTTTACCCCCTTAAACCTTATCCCCAGACTCTCAATTGTCTCTTTCTAAAGCTGTGAGCAGTACCGATGCATGATGATGTGTCAGACATTATATTCTTCATATCCTTCCGACAAGGGTGGGTTGGTGTGGACAAAGTAAAAGTATCGCGCCCGTTTACAATAAAAATTTGTTTGCACCCAACTTAAATATAATCTATAACAATTTACCCCGAATATTTTTACACTCTTTACAAATGTAGGCTATTCAAATTTAACATAACGATTTTCCTTCACGCTAATTAAATGTAAGGTATTCCAATTTGCTTGAATGATTTTAACATCCTATTTAAATTGAAGCTAATCAAATTTACACTGAAGAAAATAAATTGTTTTCACGAAACGCAATGGCGGTACTTTAAGGAATCTCATTATGGCGCGGTTATCAGAAATCTAAATTTTCTTAGAGAATAAACTTTCTTTAACGTATTTATGTATGTACCATTGATTGGATCATTCTTAATTAACAAGTGGGATCATATAGGGCCGCGGTTGTCTAAGTGGTAGCGCGGTGGACTGCCGAACCGTGGCAAGAACACGACTCATGGGTTCGAGTCTCGGTACTGGCAAGGCCCACCGGGGCATTGTGCTAGCCAAACATCAATGCTCGTTTGTGGTGGCTTAATAAACTTGTGAACGCTACTTCACTTGCCCTAGAGTCCACCATGGACTGAAAAAAATGGGTTATAGAGGGATTAGGGAAATGTAATAAAATAAACGACGAAACAGATTACTCTTTTTTATGTAGATAATTGTCTTTCCTTCAATTGAAATTTCCATATTTGGTTAAATGAAAACATATGATAAATATGTACAATCATTAAACCAATTCAGTTCCTGATTCACTCACTGGTAGCGTTTATTAATAGCAAAGTTCAAAATCCTCCGTCTCTTCAAGGTCAAGGTCACGTTAAGCTCAGGACCTGCCTTGAAATTATGTGATGTGATTTCGACCTGTCAAGAGTAAAATGGCCGTCAAAAAGAACCTAGTGTTGCATTAAATGGTTCTGTAAGCGAGGTGATACATGAAACCAGGGCGAGGCTGCGTGATTTTGAAGATGATGCCACAAGTTACAACCACAAGAATGAGAGGTTAGACAGTGCTGCTAGCTGCTAACAATATTTGGAAAAGAAGTAAAGTTGTGGGAGAAGTTGATTTGAAGTGACCAAGACATGAAGTTGTGAGAGAAGTTGAGTTGAGGTGAACAAGACATGAAGTTATGAGAGAAGTTGAGTTGCGATGACCAAGAAGTGAAGTTGTGAGAGAAGTTGAGTTTAGGTGACCAAGACATGACTTGATTGAGGTCAATCGACCTGTTTTTTTTAGTGGAAGCTTTGGGGCCCCAGTAGACTGTAAAAAACATTTATTATATACTAATTTTGAACGTAAGAACTAACATTATAACATTAGATATTTAAATGATAAGGTTAATTTTTTTTAAAAATCGAAAATTAAGTAAATTTTAAAAATAAATAATGGAGGTAAAAATTAAAATTGTTACATTGAAATTTAAATGGGAATTTAAATAAACTGAAAGATCACAAACGTGAAGTGAATAGTTGTAGTCAGACTCGCTTTTATTGCAAAGACCCAAAACAGGGACTAAGTTGGAGTTAGGACAAAACTAAAAAAACAAAATAATAACATTATCTACTTTCATATCAATTGAGAGCCAATAAGAACATTCCGAAACTGCTAACATGTTTTTTTTTTTTTTTGTTTTTTTTAAGACAGTTTTCCAAGAGAACAACTGACAATCTTTAATATGATATCATACCGAGCTTTACGGGCATGTCATTAAAAGGGCAAGTCTTCGAGTCTTAAGTCTTTTTGTAAGTAAACCTTGTATTACCTCAAATTCGTGATACATCGGTGTAAAAAGGTGCAGCACCAACGCCGCGTCGTGTGCTGTTAGTTTTGGGGGTGCCAGGAGGAACAGTTTTCCAACCGTTGTTGCGCTTCCTGGAATATACAAGACGAGGGGTGGGGTGAAGCCGGTGGTCAATAATATCAACCTCTAAGCAACCAGTTTCTTACATTTAACATAGTGATAAAAACACTTTTCTTTTTCAGTGTGCAAGAACATATACAAGTTTTCCTTATTCCCGTCGTGAATTAGGATGTGGAATGGGTTGCCAGAGGAAACTAGGGAAACAAAAAAATTTACCAACATTTAAAACTCTAATAAAAATACAAAACTACATATAAATTATGTATAAGCGTTGGGCGATAGAATATTCTGTTTAGAATGAGCCTCAGTACAACACAAAATAAGATAAGATAAGATGAGATAAGATAAGATATGATAAGACAAGATAAGATAAGATAAGACAAGATAATAACTTCTAAAATTAATAACAGTTTAATACTTTAAATAAAGAAAAAATAATTATGAAGATATCCTTGAAACAAAAGTAACACAAATCACTTTGTTATGAATGGGAGAAAGAGGGCGTATTAGCAAGCAACACAGAGCAAACCTAATATGAAATAAATAGTTGCCAGGAGACAACACATAACCTACCTAATATCAAATGAATGGTAGCCATGAGACAACATAGAACCTACCTAATATCAAATGAATGGTAGACAGAAAACATTGAACCTACCTCATATCAAATGAATGGTTGCCAGGAAACATTGAACCTACCTAATATCAAATGAATGGTAGACATGAAACATAGAACCTACGTAATATCAAATGAATGATTGCCATGAGACAACATAGAACCTACCTATTATCAAATGAATTGTAGGCAGAAGACAACATAGAACCTACCTAATATCAAATGAATGGTTGCCAGGAAACATTGAACCTACCTAATATCAAATGAATGGTTGCCAGGAAACATTGAACCTACCTAATATCAAATGAATGGTAGACATGAAACATAGAACCTACGTAATATCAAATGAATGGTAGCCAGGATACAACATGGAACCTACCTAATATCAAATGAATGGTAGACAGAAAACAACAAAGAATCTAATATCAAATTGATGGTAGACAGAAAACAACAAAGAACCTACCTAATATCAAATGAATGGTAGACATATGACAACATAGAACCTACCTAATATCAAATAAATGGTAGACAGTAGACAACATAGAACCTACCTAATATAAAATGAATGATTGCCATGAGACAACATAGAACCTACCTAATATCAAATGAATGGTAGCCATGAGACAACATAGAACATACCTAATATCAAATGAATGGTTGACATAAGACAACATGGAACCTACCTAATATCAAATGAATGGTTGCCAGAAAACATAGAACATGCCTAATATCAAATGATGGTTGCCATGAGACAACATAGAACCTACCTAATATCAAATGAATGGTAGACATAAGACAACATGGAACCTACCTAATATCAAATGAATGGT
>MUZC01000753.1:102740-119692 GCA_002072015.1 Radix auricularia | reverse complement strand
AAATGAATGATTGCCATGAGACAACATAGAACCTACCTAATTTAAAATGAATGATTGCCATGAGACAACATAGAACCTACCTAATATCAAATGAATGGTAGCCATGAGACAACATAGAACATGCCTATTATCAAAGGAATTTTAGACAGAAGACAACATAGAATCTACCTAATATCAAATGAATTGTTGCCATGAGACAACATAGAACCTACCTAATATAAAATGAATGATTGCCATGAAACAACATAGAACCTACCTAATATCAAATGAATGATTGCCATGAGACAAGATAGAACCTACCTATTATCAAATGAATTGTAGACAGAAGACAACATAGAACCTACCTAATATCAAATGAATGGTTGCCAGGAAACATTAAACCTACCTAATATCAAATGAATTGTTGCCAGGAAACATTGAACCTACCTAATATCAAATGAATGGTAGCTAGGAGACAACATAGAACCTACCTAATATCAAATGAATGGTTGCCATGAGACAACATAGAACCTACCTAATATCAAATGTATGGTTGCCATGAGACAACATAGAGCCTACCTAATATCATATTAATGGTTGCCAGGAAACATTGAACCTACGTAATATCAAATGAATGGTTGCCATGAGACAACATAGAACCTACCTAATATCAAATTAATGGTAGCTAGGAGACAACATAGAACCTACCTAATATCAAATGAATGGTAGCCATGAGACAACATAGAACCTACCTAATATCAAATGAATGGTTGCCAGGATCCAGGCTAGAACATTAATCAGTACGGCCATCCAGACCAACCCCTACATTCTTGACACGCATATAACAACTGTCATCGCTGTCGGAGCCTCTCACATCGTTTTTAGCTACCAAATAACTTGTTTTAACTTTAAAAAATGTGTTTGTCTCTTTGCTTTTATAGCTTACTAATGATAAGCACAAACCCTTAAAAACTGTCTTTTGTACATTGTGTTACACAAACCTTATTTTTTTAACCATTTTTCAGATTTTTGTTGTGCGTGTTTACCCAAATAAATAATATGACATGTATAAATGGTCGAATTTGTGTCAGTATTGTGTTACACAGGTTTTAAAGTCCCTTGTTAAATGTATGCGGGTTAATGCAACTGTTCTTAAAGCTTTCGACAGCAGTAAATTTGAAGTAGACTTTCCATATGCGAATTATCTCCGCACTGAAATAGCCTATAGGTACGCCACACTGGAAATCTGTTACAATTATTTCACTATTAAATGTTAAATTATATCACTTGAATGCAATATTTGAGTTATTGGTGAAGATGATTTTGATTAGCCATAAAACCGCAGTTTTCGTGATTAAACTATCTGACTATCTGACTCAGAGATGCTGGCTTTCTAGAAGTTTACTGTTAAATAATACTGCAAATAACTTCACTCTGACTCTTATTTTTTTAACTAAAAAAAAGCTATTAAAATTTCCGATTACTGTGTTATTGTTTTATTCTATCGGTTGTTGTTTTTTTCAATCAATAAATTACATAATTTTGTATTAAAGTTTTCATCTATCACAAAGTCACAAACATAGCGTGGTTCACTTTTATAAAACAATATTCCCAGAAAAGAAAAACAAAATCAATCTCAGAATTGATTTGAGCATTTGTTCAAGAGAAGGCTTAATAAAAAAAATTTTCACATTGCTTCGTTCATTTTGTTTATGATTTTAACTTTAACTCAAGCGGATGTGTTAAGCGCAGGTAAAGGAATCCATCTTGAAATGGTTTGATTTGGTGCAAACATGTTTGCAAAACTTATAACTTCTTGTAAAACATGTGCTTCTGGAGAGATTTTGTCCAACTCAGAATATAATAAAACAATATTTTACTACAATGAAGACATGGAATATTTAAGAAATTTATAGAAACACAATTTTTTAAAACAATAAATTTTAACTTTTAATTAAATCCGATATAAAAAATAGCAACAATGCGATAAAAGCTCTCAAGGACACGATATAAAAGAAAAATCGATTTAATAAAATTAAAATTGATATACTGTAATATCAACGCTGTAGGCTAGTATCTTTTAAAATAAATTGACATGATATAATTCCTTCCATACTTGTAGAAACTAAAAAAATAAAAGAATAAGAAAAAGAAAGGCACAGGAACATAACTAGACAAGAACATAACTAGACAAGAACATAACTAGACAAGAACATAGAACACGATACCCGATTTAAATTTAATAGCAGAAACTGTGTTTTATTTTCTATTTCTTGTACTTGCATAATTTGTCGAAAAGAATACATGTGTTTTCCTGCATGTCTAAAAATAAGGCATTGTCTTCTCTAAGCATACAAGTGTCAAATCCTATAAAATATTGAGATTCAAATGTAATCGCTGGAAATCAGAAACTTTCAATCAGATCTCTTGGTGCGCCAGAGATTCTAGGACCAGGCTGAGTTGGTACTTATAACATTATGTGTGAATAGTGCACAATCATCAAATGTAATATTTAAATAGCTGTTGACAAAATTTTAAACAAATTTCTTAAAACTCATTATGAGTTGGTAAATTATTTGTAGGCCTATAAATTACGTGCTTATGGTGACATTTGAAAATAATTGCATGAAAATAAAGTTTATTTAAAAAATATTGTTCGTGTTAGCAGACTTGATTATGAGTTTTAAGCAAAACACGGGGCTAATATTCCTGTAAACGTTTCAATTTCTTTATCTTATGTTAACGAAGAATTCAAGTCTAACAACTAGATAAGCGGTTTAGCGTTTAAAATGATAAGATGGATAAGATATAATGAGGAAACATTAAATGATCTTTGTTATTTTTCAAACGCTTTTTAAAACTATAAAAATGCAGAAACTATCAAAGGAGCAAGTATTATTTTCGTCTCTAAATACAGAGGCGTCTACAGACGAACGTCTTTTAAAGGTGTCGTCAAAAATCTGATCAAATCTGAGACTCATGATTCAAGAAACACTGAAATAATTGGTTATGAATACATTGAAGGTTAATGACGTGTTGTTTTATCTCATTTTAATTGTTTGAGTCGTGGCAAAATTTTACAGTGTAAATCTCGCTTAAAAAGTTCTGAGATATGTCTCCTGAGATTGAATCGACTCTTCCCTTATCTCGATTTTTGCCTCAGATGTTCATGCCAACCATTGAGTCTCAACGAAAGTCATCGTATCCCATCCCGCTGTAGTTGTCCGCCCCTGGCTTGTGCCCGCTGTGGACGTGCCCGTACCACCCGTCACTCCCGAACCTGTACACGAAGGCGCCGCTGCTGCCCGGACATGTGCACGTCGTGTACGTGTACTTCGTGTACACATACCCCATGGTGTCCCTCCTCGTCCACTCTCCGAGGGACACGTACTTATCGCAGCCGTGTGGGTGCGACACCAGTGCTATCATCCTGTAGTCCCGCCTCCTTTCCTTGTACTTGTCGCACACCTCGATCAACAGCTTGTTGCAGTCGTTCCACATCCGGTCAAGCTTAGCGATTAAATCCGAATCGCACGTCACGCACTTCATGCGGACTCTGTCCTTTTCGATGTCCACCTCCCAGACCCCTACCCCGTCGATCTCCACGACTGGGCACTCCTGCTGGTCGAAGAACAACCGGCACTTTGTCTTCGCGGCCTCTGAGTCATCAAAAATTATATGCGTTGCCGTCAGGATCACAATTTCTCCCCAGCTTTTACTCGGCGTCGGGGAATCTCGGCATTTCCCGCAGGGGCACGTCTGCGTTTGTTTTTCTGAGCACTTTATGACGCGGTGCACTCTTCCGGTTCCGGTTCGAAGCTTGTCACTTCCCCTCATGTCGTAGAAAGGGTAACTGATTTCGGTTCCCCTGTGCACTTGGGGTCTGTCTAAACTGGTATACGATACGGCCACTCTCACTGTGAGGTCAGCAATGGCTTGAATCGCTTTAAGAACCAGTGGCTCACGAAATGGTCTGGGGAGTTTATCTAACGTAAATTCCTTTATGGGTATCATGTCTTTATGGCCTGGGTTCTTGGTGCACCTATTAAAAAAATCAAGGAGGGCACCTTCTCCTCCCTCCGACACCTGAGTCTCGTGATTGCCTTTGAAAAGACCAAGTATTAAATAAATATTAAGTTAAAAAAGAATCTTTGAAGTTATTTTCAAAGGGGAGCAAAAAGGTCATATATTAAGGAAAATTAGCGAAATAATTAATGAAATTTTTAAAACAAGTTAATTAAAATTTATACTTTCAATTAATAATCATTACTTTTTATAATATATAGATGATAATTATTCCTTTTCATATGATTATATCATTGATCTGTCATGTAAACGAATATTTTTAAGGTGCCATTATATGACCAAAATGTTTAGAAAAACCATGAAAAATTAAATTTAAATTGTGTGGGGTTTTTTTTCGTTAAGAATGTTTGGATCTATCGTCCGGTTATTATACAAGTAAGTCAAAATAGTTCAGGTTGACAGAAACATTAAAAAGTTGGTTTTTTTTTAAAAATAGATCCTATTGTTATTACTGATAACTGTTTTAATTATTATCTCACAAATAATTTATTTCATATAATATTAAGAACAGCGCATTATGAGGTAAAACAAAAATAAGGGGAAACAAACAATAGATTTATCTAAGCCTTAACGCACCAAATAATATTTCCCTAAGCGGGTTAGAATTTTTTTCTTATTTGCTCTATGGGGCAGAAAAAAATGCAAGATAAAATAGTAATGAAGACTATTTGTTCTAGGTTTGACATTAAATGTTAATAAAACACATCTAAATAGTTTTCATAGTAATTCTACCACTTAAAAGGCACGTTTTGTATTTGTACGTACTTATCGCTGAGACTGTTAACACGTACACTCTACGGACTTTATCTTTCTCATCTTTCTCCCAGTCATCAGTGTCTCAGACAGTTTTTTTCACAGTCGCCTGCCTGTTTGTAACATGACTCTGATACAAGCGTCTCTCAGTCACCTGTCTCGCAGTCACCTGTGTTTCTCTCACCTGTCACTCAGTCACCTGTCTCTCAGTCACCTGTCTTTCAGTCACTTGTGTTTCAGTCACCTGTCCCTCAGTCATCTGTCTTTCAGTCACCTGTCTTTCAGTCACTTGTGTTTCACTCACCTGTCCCTCAGTCACCTGTCTCTCAGTCATCTATCTCGCAGTCACCTGTGTTTCACTCACCTGTCACTCAGTCACCTGTCTAGCAGTCAGCTGTCTTTCAGTCACCTGTCTTTCAGTAACCAGTGTCTCAATTACCTGTCCCTCAGTTACCTGCCTTGTAGTCATCTGTCTTTTAGTCCCCTGTCTCTCAGTCACCTTTATCTCATTCACTTGTCTCTCTGTCTTACAGTCACATTTATTTATGACACCAGCCCCTAATCACCTGTCTCTCAGTCACCTGTCACTCAGTCACCTGTCTAGCAGTCAGCTGTCTTTCAGTAATATGTCTTTCAGCAACCTTTTTCTCATTTACCTGTCCATCAGTCACCTGTCTTTTAGTCACCTGTCTCTCAGTCATTCTTCTGTCAGTCACTTTCTCTCCCACTTCCCTCACTCCGAGGCAGTGTGACCCTGTTTAAATTAACTTTTATAAAGTATTAAATTTACCGAAATAATATTTTGATATGTCTTCCATGACTTCCTCAGTGGCAGATTCATTTAACGTAGCTGAGAAAGGAAGATATAGAATTAAATTTCTATGGTCTCAATAACAATCTGTTGAAAACATCATTTAAACACCGGGTATTTCCGATTTTAACTTTGATCTTAAAATAATTTGTTGAAAAATGTTTTTTCCGATTTTCTATTTCGTTTAGCTCTTTCCCAAAGTATATGGCACATATAATAAATTTTAGGCTTTAGAATAAATAAATGTAGCTTTAAAATAACAAATTTCTTTTATGGTTAAGAAATGCATTTATATATGTTAATTTCATGAGAAGAATATGAATTATGCCATTTACCAAACAACATAAAACACTTAAAAGTTGTTTTTCTGTTTTACCTTTTTTGCCTTAGTAAATGTTTATCTAGCATTGTCAAAACTATAAGTAATAATAATTTTTCTATAAGATAGCCTTTGAAATGAACGCGCCAAAAATGTGTATTTAGGTATATTTTTTAACAAATTAATTGATGAACATGGATTAAGATAAAACATAAACCACATAAAATATTCTAAAATTTTCAAGATTATAATTAGTATATAACTTCCGTTAAATAGTTCGTGTCACCTCAATGTATACTATTATAATAAGTAAACTCGAAAGAAACCCAAAACACCAAAAAGCAATGAGAATAGTGACTTTGTAATGCCAATTATATATACGTCAATAAAATTTAAAAAGTTGGAATAAAATCAAGATAGATATCTATTATGATAAAATTATTTTAAGGATGAAAACAAACTTATTTAATAAATTACTTACTTTTCCTCTTTTTAAACGGTGTCTTCCGAGCATTGCTGGCATATTTTCTTAACGTTGTTTCTCGTCTCCTCTGAGTCGTTTCCCTTAATCTCTTCACCAAAGTCGACGATCTTAACAGCATTTTGTTTTATTTTGAAGCTTCAACTATATTAAAAATTACAATAACCGTACTATAGAATAAGGTAATTGTTTTCTATATAATAATGATAATGCTTCTTGGGAGAAAAAACAACAACAGTTTCATTGCCAACGTTATTTTTAACCTAATACTTAAAGATAGATATTCTTTATCAGAATAATAATAGCGTACTCTTAAGTTAATGTACCAAAGAAAAGTTAATACCTAAGTTATTTGGTATCACTAAAGCTTTCAACATATCAAATAAGGAGCACTGCCTAATGGCATGTCAATTTTTAAAACCACTAAGTTTGTTTACATATTCTAAACATCCGGGTACTAAATTTGGAAACACATAAGATTGTGTCAAAATCCTTGAAGCGTTTCATGTGTCATTTCTAAATATAGGAGATCATCCAAAAATCCGATTTAATGTTTTCTTAACTCAAACAGTGATTCTAAAACAGTTGCTCCTATCAATGGCATGTGTCTATTTTTTTAATAGTATTAAAAACATTCTTTTACTACCCCCTGTCTACCGGACAGTGCACACAAGCCAGGCTTGTCATGTCTTATCAGTTACAGACTCTCTACCCCCTGTCTACCGGACAGTTCATACAGGCCAGGCTTGTCATGTCTTATCAGTTACAGACTCTCTACCCCCTCTCTACCGGACAGTTCACACACAAGCCAGGCTTGTCATGTCTTATCAGTTACAGACTCTCTACCCCCTGTCTACCGGACAGTTCATACAGGCCAGGCTTGTTATGTCTTATCAGTTACAGACTCTCTACCCCCTCTCTACCGGACAGTTCACACACAAGCCAGGCTTGTCATGTCTTATCAGTTTATCAGTTACAGACTCTCTACCCCCTCTCTACCGGACAGTTCACACACAAGCCAGGCTTGTCATGTCTTATCAGTTACAGACTCTCTCCCCCCTGTGCACATGACAGTTCACACAGGCCAGGCTTGTCATGTATTATCAGTTACAGACTCTCTACCCCCTGTCTACCAGACAGTGGACACACAGGCCAGGCTTGTCATGTATTATCAGTTACAAACTCTACACTTATATAGAATATTATTTCGTCCTATGTTCTGGTAATAGCGAATGGACAAGAGACGCTGCTTTCACACGCCACCGCCATGAGGGACCACGCTATTCCCAGACTCCTTTGTGTCCCTTATGAGTGTTAGGTACACATTCGGAGCTAAATGGACTCAGGTACACAATTAGCCCCGGGAACAAAATCCTGCTTTCATAGAGATTTGAACCCGTGAACGCGAGCCGAGCGCGCATGCCACTCGACATGTAATATTAATACAATATATTGAAAATACACCCACAAAGTTGCCCAGTGCTGTTGAAATTCATTATATTTTTTTAAATTTGAAGATCTCAAAATATTAAAATGCTGGAAGGACCTAAAAATCTGAAGTATGCAAGACAGAGGACCCCTAAGTTAACAATTTGAGAACTCGTGGGGCTTCTTATGTCACGTCATCGTTCATGCTCTGATTCGCACGATACGCTGTCCTGGTTTACCCAAACTTTTGAACTTCGTTTAACATAGTGTTTGTAATGCCAGGTTGCCCGTTTTAATTTGTCGGCTTCGCTCCTAATAACCCTGGTTGTGTCGGAACACCGATTGAAACAGTTGGAATCTTTTCTTTTTTTTTTAAATTTGAAATGAATAACCTGTAGGAATTTTAAAATATATTTTCTGTCACAAAATTACACTAAAAGACGTGGAGATTTATCGTAAACTATCAGACATAAACTTATATTTGATAGATTATGATCGAAAGATAAATATTGTACGTGTGAGATCCCTGTTTGTACACAGTAACAAAAATATTAGTCTAAATTTTCAAAACTTCCAGTGGTTATCTGGTATCAAATGAAGAGATGTTTCTCCTGGAATTTTAAGTCGCAGCTTAGGGGATCAACGGAACATTTATTCATGCCACAGGAAAGACAACAACAAAAATAATTCAAATTATCCTCCAATAACATAAAGACCTCAGTATTATTTTTGCATATATCTGAAACCGTAAACTTCATTGAGGGGTTACGGTGGAGATTCAAACGTTATCTGATTTTGTCGATTAGAAACAAAAACAACCATGAAAGCCACTGAGGGGTTCTTCTGGAAGTAAAATTAAGCATGCGTTGATCTCTATTACAGAGATTAAAGCCCACAAAAAATGTATCGGGTATTTGAGGCTTTTCGTAGTTAGGCTTTTTTAAATAACAGGGTGACTAAGCGATATATGACTAAAGCTATTTGTAAAATTTGTCAATTATTAGTTTACCATTTAATTTATTTTTATCCAAATAAATGTAATTGTAAAAAATGTTTGTAGTATTGGAAGTGCTTTTATTTGTGCAGATTTTCTGTTCATTAAAATGAAATTCTATAATCAGCAAGTTGAACATGTAGAATAGTCACCAATCGTTTTAAAATTGAACCTCATTCCAGGGTGCTTTATTCTGTAGCGGACAACCGTTTTGAAACCTTAACAACACCATGAATAAATAAGAAGTTACGTGTAACAAATGAATCTCAACTGAACCAAATGTTCTAAGGGGTAAACATCTGTGCACAGATTCTCGGGAGGAACAAAAAGATCATTCAAGCGAGACCAGCTGTTGATTGTTGGGCCCACCCCGTGTTGTCATATACGGGGGAGGGGGGATGTCTCAGTGACGAAGTGGGGTGGGTGTTTCACTGTTCTTCACTGAGACTGGGGTGAGAACAGATGGAAGCAAGATAAGTGTTCGGTTAAGGAGGTTGGTCTCTTACGGAGTGAAAATATATCCAAAGAGAAGAGTTAGGTTTAGTAGGGAGTAGGGAGTAGGTGAGATGGCCTTACTAAAGAAGCTTGGTCTAGTAAAGAGTGAATAACATAGGCCGACCTAAGACGGTTTTATAGTAGAGAAGGATAAAAATGATATAGGAGGTGGGTCAAGTACGGTGTGGATGCGATAGGTAGTCCAAGAAGGTTTGACTAGAAAGGACAGGATAAATAGACCAAGATGGTTGGTCTAGTAGGGTAAAGCTGAGATAGAGCGTCAAATAGTTTTAGTTGTTTGTTTGTTATTGTTGTTTTTGTATGTAGCCTATATTTCAAATATCCAGACTAAGGAGGTTGGACGAGTAGAAAGAGGATAAATAGACAGAAAATGTATGATTTTCAAACAAGCGGTAGCTTAAATAAAATTCCTAAACGCAAAATATCCAAGTTTTTCCATTTGACATTCTTAGTGTTATGATATAGATCTAGTCTAACATAATTTTGGAAATTTTTATCGCCGAGTTTTCATCGGTTTAGTTGTAAGAAGACACAATTCATATTTGAAACTTTCTAGTAAATGAAAATTTTGATGAAAGAAAAAGAAAAACATAATTATTGTTTGTTTGTTTGTTTGTTGTTTTTTTTTTTTTTTTTGCGGTAGCAAAGGATGAACTTTGGCTGATAAAAATTTCAGACGGTTTAAAAAACTGAGATCTTCCTGAATGTCAAGTCGTCGCTAGATACAAGCAAGACGTGGTGAAAGACATCGTCAGAGGAATGGTCGAGACAGAGTGAAGGATAGCAAAGATTTTCAGAATGGCTAAGAGTAGAATCTAAACACAAATTATTGAAGTCAAAAGGACCATTTGAAATTAATTATGGTGCCAAGGATATAGCCTAACAATAAAAAAAGCCCTTTCACCACACAGAAAACGCCCCGCCCTAGTTTTACAATGACTACTTCCAGCCCCAATTTGTTACTCAAATGAAGAGACTATTATCGCTAGATTCACCCCTTGCGTCCACAATAAGGTCGAAACTCGCCAGTGTCAGTTTGACCCTTCACAATCCCTAGGCAACTACATATTAGTGATCAGTTCTGATATATCTCGACCATTGGCCTACATATTAATTATAGAGTTCTAAATACCTCTATCATTATCCTACATATCAGTTATAGAGTTCTGATATATCTCGATCATTGGCTTATATATGAGTTATAAAGTTCTGATATATCTCTATCATTGGCGTACATATCAGTTATAGAGTTCTGATATATCTCGACCATTGGCCTACATATTAATTATAGAGTTCTAAATACCTCTATCATTATCCTACATATCAGTTATAGAGTTCTGATATATCTCGATCATTGGCCTATATATGATTTATAAAGTTCTGATATATCTTAGATACTCATAAACGTTTATAAGGGCAATGCTCTCTAGAATATTTGATTAAAAAACTGGGTTGGGTTCAATTTCAAAATTCCCTCCCTTTGCCAGAAGATAACATCACTGTGATGGGTGGGAGCGTTGGTGGGGGGGGGGAAGAAATCGCTGGCAGACGCGATAACATCTTGATAACAAAAATAGGCGCCTCAGTCGCACGCGTTAAGTCCCCAAGTTTAATGACTTAATCTCTCCCGTCATTGTCTAAACAGCTGTTGTTACGACGCTCTCGTTACGATTTCTTTCGTGAAACCCAACACCGCACCAGACGAGACTCACGAAGGCCCCACAATAATACCCTAAAAAAAACAACAACACACTATCGGGGAATAAAGACACCATACAGCATTCAATAAACACTGTATTAAGATGTACCGAAAGATAACATACAACATCCGAAAAATACAGGCCTTTGGGAGCATAGGCTTATATCACCCAACATCAAACATAGACCTTAAAGATCACAGGCATATATCATAAGACATGCAAACACAGACAGTTCATATAACACACTTACAAATACAAGCCTTAAGAAGGTACGAACATACAACAATATATGCCCAGCTAATACAAGAATTTAGGAACTTAGGCATAAATCATTCAACATCCAAAAAGTATGTGTCTTGGGGATGCTATGACAGTCGTTGGTTGTGATTTGCTGCAAAGACGATCTCTTGTTGCCATTGGTTGCTATGGCAATAGCTTGTTGTAATGTGTTGCTATGAAGATCTCGTACATTCTTTCAGTATTCAATACTATTATTACACAAGTGATCATTTATATTGTGTGCCTAGGCGGCCACGCAGATATCTGTCCGATGCCGCGCAGCATTTTAGAATTACCGCGCAGCAATGTTTTATAAGGTTTTATTGTAACATTTTTTTAAACTAAACCTTACCACAAAACCCTGTTGAAATGAAATCAATTTTTCTTAAACGACATGAGAGGATATTCTTTTCGCGAACTGCTAGAGAATTTTTGGGAATAGTTGCATTTAAATTAAAGGCATCACATGTTTAAAAATCACATTGGTATAGTGAAGGGGGTGGTAAGACCTATCTAACCTTATTTTGGTAATTATCTTATCTATACAGACGCTCCTTCTATGCAGAAGATAATTGCGTCCAAAGACCATGATCTGATGGCAAGTAGGTGATGCAGCGTTCACGGGCCACGGCTATGTGGGTTCCATACATTACCCAGCCGCTTAACTTGTGCTATGTACCCATTCGGAGCTGGGTATACTCAGGGATGCCCTAGGCCCCGGGAAGAAATCTTTGCCTTCGCATGGATTCGAACCCGTGACCATCGGTACTCTATTCGAGCGCGCTGCCACTCGACCACCGTGCCATTTAATCTGTCTGTGGCAACTTTGAGAGCTTATTAAAAATTTCATCTGTAAATAAGACGCAAGGCCTTCTTTGGGCTGATACAGTTAGGATAATTCATTGGGGTAACCATTGTTCTTTATTGGCATTCAATTGGTGATGCATCATTGGATATTATTTATGTAAGATCTCGAATGAACGACATAAATTCCAAAGATCTGGACATTGGGGTTACCTGGGCAGCAGCTGAGAGAAGCACTATATTTTCATGACGTCATTTATTATTTTTCTTGGTAAAGTCTAGAAAATAAACTTTTAAGAGACAAATTGACTAAGAGAGAGTCGTTATTGTCCGATAGTTCATGGTTACGTGATGGTGATTATTTATTCAACCATTTTCAACAATATGAGATTAAACTTTTTTTTTATGGGATGACTACTTTTTTTTAAACGTCCTTCCCCACCCCACAGCAAAAATAAAAAAAAACAAACAAAAAAAACATCAACGTTCAAAGGAAAAACCTTTTTTGAATTGAACTACTCTTGTCTTTAAACAGTTTATAAACTTTTCGTCCAATGCTCTCACATATGTCTAAGAATGGTGAATTGGAATCTTTTTTTTTTCAATATCAAAAAAGTGTGGCATGAAACTAATGGGATACAAGCACACACACACACAGAAAAAAACAATTTAAAAAAAACAACAAAAAAACAAGCAAACTTTTCAGCAGTTCACTAATATTTGGAATAGAGTCGTTTCAAATATGTCATTTTGAATGAATCATTCAAATTGAAAATAAAATTTATGCGTCTGTTTAAATGTAAAAAAGGGTTTGCTAAATACCAGCAATGTTATATTATAAAAATTGTTATAGTGAATAAATAAATTTAGACTATTGGGTTAAGTTGTGTAGATTAGCTCTACAGCCATTTTCATATCATGTTAGTTACCAATTAATTATGGGGCCTATGTTTTTTTGTTTTTTTTTTTCGGACGCATAAAATGATGCAAAAGCATCTACTCTTCAACTGTTTTTTTTTATTAAATTATTGGTTTTTTAATATCTGATCATCCTAAAGAGTTGTTATTGTAAAATCGCAATAATGCATTTTTAATTTTACAGTGAATAGAAATCTGATAGAATTTTACATAAAAAATAAATAAGTAAAGTTAAAATCTAAAGTTTAAAATTATCGTTTATCATAATTTATTTGTTTTTCGTCGGGTTGGGGGCTAAATATACAATAACTTCAACAGCGAACAGTCATATATATATATATATATATAAGTATATATATATATATTTATATATATAACCTCACTCCTCTGAACCCGCAAAATATCTTAAGTGTTCAGGATATAGAAACACATCCGCATGCTGTGTCAAATGATATATTACAATATAGCGCTAAACGAACTGAGCCAAAAATATACTGTTTTCACTTTTTCTTCTAATCACTTTTTTAGTAATCATTTATAAATCATTGCTATGATTTTTTTTTCTTTTTTGGTAATAAAAAAATATTTACGTCTTAACAAAGATTTGTATGATACCATTTTCTTGATGGAACTAATTCATTAACATAACAGAGGGAGACCATAAACAGATCTCTGGCCCACAAGCAAACAGATTAAAAATCCATCTGTAAGTCACGAAAGGCCCTATAATAAATAAATATTAAAACACCCATACACAAAACGATGTTTTGTTTGATGAACGTTCGAAAAAAAAACGCATTGATTAGACGATAAACGAGGTTATCACAAATGCCACACAACGACATCTTGAATGGGAAGATATTTGCGCCATGAAAATTGTGGGTTTATTCGTAGAGCGGGAGTCAGGACAGACGATAAAAGTGAAACCTGTTGACACCATTAATTGGGCGGGTGTGTTTTCATTTCCTCTGCAACAAAAGGACTCATATTATTCGTCGGCATTAATTGTTGATTTGTGTGTGTGTGAGTGCGTGTGTGCGTGCGCGAGTTTGTTTTATGTTCGTAAAGCTAGAGCTAGAAAACGCGTTTTTTTAATATATATAACGAAATTAACTTATACAGCATACATAATTTGTTGTGCAACAGAGGAAACAAAACAAAATCTCAACAAAAAAAAAAAAAAGTTTTTGAGTAAAAATATTGAAATGTTGCCAAATCATCTTTTTTTTTAATGGTTGCTTCAGGTGTATGACAATTGAAGTGAGAAATAATACAAGTCAATAATTAGCATTTTGTACAGAATATTACTTAAATCTGTCATGTTTTCGTTTCTATTTTCGTCCAAGTTTTTAATAAACTGCAAGCTCATTTCACGTCAATCTCTAGAATCGTCTGAAAATCAATTTTTTTTTTAAATTGGGCACTTCATCGAAGTGTAATATTGAAATAACATTTGTATCAAGGTTGTGCTTTGAAAAAATGATATTTTCATTATATTTTGTATATAGGATATGCATGTTTGACATTGATTGAATCGATAATTAATTGTGATACTATTTTTATGTAAAGCGCTGTTAGCCCAGTGGCTTGGTTTGGCGTACTGCGCTATAATTATTATGAAATTATGATTATTATTTTAAATAACATTGTGGTTAAATAAAATTGCAATTTGACTTTATACGTTAGCACGCCATAGAGTGTTACTGCTTATCTTATCTTAGATATACAGACGCTCCTTCTATGCAGAAGATAATTGCGTCCACAGACCATGAGAGATGATCTGTTGGCAAGTGATGCAGCGGTCACAGGCCACGGCTATAGGGGTTCCACGCATTACCCCAGCCGCCTAACTATTGTCTAGTTAGGTACCCATTCAGAGCTGGGTGACTCGGGGACTCCTCAGGCCCCGGGAACGAATCCTCACCTTAGTGTGGATTCGAACTCGTGACCATCGGTACAGCAGTCGAGCGCGCTACCCCTCGACCACCGTGTGGCGCCAATGTGGCTATTTTAAGCGCTTATGTTTTGATTTTATTGTTGTTGTTGTTTTTTTTATTATTTTTATTTTTATTTTTTATTTTTTTTATTTATATCATTGTGTATGTAACGTTTTGCTTCCTCGTATTAATCTTTTATTAGTTCTGAAACTTCATTTAGGAATACGATCTGATTCACTAGAAATCACAGGTTTTGAATCTTCGATTTTAGCCAGAAGTTTCTATATTATCTTTTTTTTTTCTAAAAGGAAAACGTTTCTTTTTTTTTTCTTATCTGAATGACCTTTTTGGACTATATCTCAACCAATGTCCAATAAGGTGTGTCAATATTAGCACCAGTTTTTAAGGTGGTGGGACGGGAAGTAGATCAACGACATGACGATTAGGTTTTAAAGGCAACTTTATTTTTTATTGTCAATTTCCGTTTTCTAATAACAAATTCGTCATCACAAACATCGATAAACCCTAAGTTTTATCTCAAAATGGTGTTTCCTTTTTTTTTCTTCCTTTGGCTTTCATTTTTCTAAACTAATTACAATATTAATTATTTTTACTTCAATTCTTTTAACCAAATTGTGCATCACAAACGTAGCTTTGTCTAAGTTTGCATTTATTAAAAGTTTAACAACTTTTCTAGCTTTTATTTGTACGATTGCTCCTATTCCAGAGATGCTAAACCTCCCATATTCACCCCATGCATCACATTAAAAAAAAGAATTATCCCTTAAGAAGACTCAAATCTTTTGAAACAAACAAGGAATAAAAGCAATGGTGATTCAAATTACAGAAACTATTTTTAACAATTAGAACTATATCCATTTATTAATAAACGAGCAAAATACCCGTGCTACGCTACGGGTTAGGCACAATAAGAATAACTTTGTTTGGTTTTGTGTCTCAAATTCTCCTTAAAAATGAATGTAAACGCATCTGGAAATTAGGGTAGTGATAAAACAAACCCCTTCTCATTAAAAACAACGATATGTGTGTCGAGAAAAAAAAAGTATTAATTTAAATATTACCCATCAATTTTGGTATTTCTGCTTTAATATAGCATCATCATTAAAATCCTTGGCTCTAAAGCCAATGTAGGGCCCTGGCTTGCTCCCCCACATCCTTCCAGCTACAGCCAATGTAGGGCCCTGGCCAGCTCAACCACATCCTTCCAGCTACTGCCAATGTAGGGCCCTGGCCTGCTCAACCACATCCTTCCAGCTACAGCCAATGTAGGGCCCTGGCCTGCTAAACATCCTTCCATTCAGAACGATTGATGTCTTTTTTTTCACCATGCTCGAACCCCTTTAATAACGCATGCTATATACTCTATCAGAATAACAAATGTTAACAGTTTAAAAAATCTAACGGGCAAGGCTCACTTTTTTTTCACGTGAATCAAAACATGAAAAGAATATCTTTCCACATGATTCCTTTGCTTCTTAGAAAACACACATTTCATTTATAGTCTAAGCATGAAATTAGTTAAAGACGAATAGGATATTTTTAGTCAGATAATATTTGTGAAAATTGTGGCTTGGGGAAAGGGGAAAATATGGTTTATATGTTATCAAGGCACATGTTCCTTTAACGTGAATAAAAGCATAAGAACAATGCTGCTTTTTAAGAAAATGGTGAAAAATTGATCTACTTATAAATGTTATGTCAATCATTATATATTCTTGCACTTTTTTTCTAATAGTAAAATTTCACTTTATATCAATCTTTATTCCCGTTGTATACTATTCATCTAATAAACTCAAAGCAGCTTGGCACAAAATGAGTTGTTGTCAGTGTGTGTTTTTTTCGACATAACACGCACTTTCTTATGCTAGATCCTATTTATAAGTCGTAATATCCGTGATATTTGTTTACACTTGATATACTTACACC
>MUZC01000753.1:74539-101942 GCA_002072015.1 Radix auricularia | reverse complement strand
AAAAAACACACGTTGAATCGCAAGTTTGGGCTTAAAATTTTACACTCCTGTTTTTCTTAATCTTTGCAAAAAGGATATTATCAGTGGCTAAGAAATAGTGTCACTCATGGCTCGGCAATATTATAAATTCATGACCGAAGAAAAAGTTAACAAAGTTGCCCCTTTTAATAAAAATAACAATTTCGCTATTTAACCCCACTCTTACAACAGTGTATTAATGCTTATACACGTACCATTTTATTATTTAAAATCCCTTAGCGTTTACTTTCAATACGAATTTCATTAATGTCAGCTTATATTGAAATCGATCCAAAACACTTACTTGTATTAATTAAGCACCTAAGAGAAATACATCTTATTCCTAACAAATATTTGCAATTGTTTTTATTATAAATCACTTGTTAAGTGCTTCAAAAGCGGTCCCGTGTTAATTTTTCTATTAAGAAATTTCATTTTCTGTAATTTTGACTTGTTATAAGCCCGTATAAAATTTGTCTCCATCCGATTATATACTTAAATGAATAAAAGCTTATATTAAAATGTAAAATTGATATTTCGTCTGCAATGAAATTATTTCTTCACATTTATTTCTATAGTTATTTAACAAAAATTAAGAGAAATTAGTTCGACACATCTATGAAAAAATCATTGGAGATTGTTCTTCTAATTAATAGTTTTTTAAGTCACATTCAATGACTTCCCGTTATCTTTTATTCAAGCACCCATGCAGATCGCATCGGCAGAAATTTGTGTTCATAAAATTAACGGAATTTTTCATAATCCAGTGCATACTTTAACTATACATAAACCATTACCTGGTAACGTCTTTTCATAATTTCACTTAAGCAATCTATGAAACAAATCGTTATTTCACAACTAATACAAACACAGTCACACGCACACACAGACGCACATACACACATACACATAAACACACTCACACACATGCATAATCACACACTCAGATTATAATCAAGATAAAAAAGTAACATCAAATAAATTAATAGAATAAAAGCTTCATGACGCCACTTAATGTTTTTTTTTTTACGGCGCGCAAAACCACACCCTCTGTTAATCTGAAACCCAAAATCATTATGATTTTTACGTCTATATTTTCAATTTTAAAAAAGTAATCAAGAGTTGCGTGGTATAGGGGCTTCTGACTGACTGACGGACGCGCTTAGGCGCATTATTATATAGATAATTAACTATTAAAAAATTAATAATAGTTCGTTTTTACGTACAAATTTCTGTATTAAAAAAAAAAGATTTTTAAAGTATAAACTATAAAACAAGCAGTTTTTATAAGAAAAAAAGATATTTTAAAAAGAAATTGTCTTTACTTAATTAACAATAACAAAATTTAAATTCATTGACATTAAATTGAACTAGGTACTTATATTTAAATATATCTCCTAAAAATATATTTTTTATTAAATAACTTGGTTATGGGCATTTTAAGAAATTTTCAAATTTATGACGTCATACATCTTATTTTTAGCTTTAATCAAAATTATCGATAAATTATTCGGTAATTGTTAAAAATTTAACGATTACAGTTAAATTAATCGATAACAGCCTTAATATGTATACTAGAAATATACCCGCGCTTTTCAGAGGAAGTGTTCTGCCTTAAACGGAGGTTAAATATATCACTTATTGTCTGTTAAGTATCCCTCTGTGTACGATGATTTAAGTTAAAATTTCTATTTTTTTAACTATAATTTTTATTCCTGAATGTCCTATTGAGCATTAAACATATAGTTTATATAAATATTAAAACTTTATTCTATAATAATGAGACAATTTTACATACATATAAAGAGCACTAGCGAAGTAAACTAAAAATGCAATAAGGTATAAATGCAAGTTATAAACGTGTATATCAATGTAACTCATAGCTATAGAGCCTAATTAGCGAAAAATGATGAATGATAAAAAAGACACATATGGTTTACAAAAGCTAAAAGAATATGTGAAGAATAAAGGGTAATTTATGCATAAAAACAAAAAAATATACCCCCAAAAATTAATAAGAAATCATCGAACTAAATAAACCAAGACCATTTTTTATAAATAGTTTACACACTTTATGAAACGTCAAATTTGCTGATAGAATCCAACATCTACATTGTTTCTGTTTCACTAAGGCATGCATTTCATTGCTTATTTACGTTTTCCGATGAGACATAATATATACTACAAATTCGATAACCCGCCACCTTGTGCTTTTTTTATTCTTTGCCCCTATTTTTTCTATTATTAGGTACTGGATATTAAAAAAAAATAATTTACGAGTTAATTTAATATTCATAATATAATTTTTTTTAAAAATTATTATTACAAAATTAAGTAAAAAGAGATATAACATTTAAAGGAAAAAAAATGCATTTGGTACCCCGGACACGATGGAGTGGGCTTATTGAGTCCAATTATATATAGAACTTTTATATGGGCTATATGTACTAAGTTTGGTTGTGATCTATCCATAAGTCAGGTAGCCTATGATTAAAGCATGTTAATTTAGCAATTATAATAGACAACGATATTACTGTACATTTTTTGGTAAATAATGTTAGGGTATGAGTCTGCACAATTAAAGCCTTCCATTCATATGAGAAGTTTGAAACTTAATGATACTTGACCGAGGGAAATTATTCTATTAGGAAATGCTAATAGAAATAAATAACACTGCATCATAACACAATTTAAAGTAAGACAATAATGTAACTGTCTCTAGGAGATAAAGAACATATGTCATTACCCCCAATCAAAAAGGCAAAAGCTACTTAATATATAGAGCCAGTAAACTAAATTTACAAATGTTATATATGAAATGTACTTTCTAAAATACTTTAAGTAACTGAAGCAGTCGTCTTAAAAAGAATTCAAGAAAATGTGCACCGTGGCTTCACAAAATTAGAGAAATCTTCTGGCTTAAAATAAAGTCTTCTTATAACATACTTGACCAAATATAACATCATTTTTTTAAAGTCCTTTTAATATGGAAAGAATATTTGCATTGTTATATATTAGTGTCTACATTTTTAGATTTTATTTTACTTGCTTATAGCTTATGTAAACTTTTTTAAAGTGCATGTTTATTTGATATAGACCATCGCTTTCCACACAGCATTTCAAAAAAAAAAATAATCTCAATTTCATTCGCACATGTTAACATATTAAGTCCATGTATCCTATAGCAAATGTAATGAAATATTATAAGGCAACTATAGTATAAAGATATAAAATGCAATCACTAATTACATAATTCGTATTTTAAAATTTTAATTTTAAATTTCTTATTAACAACATAACAAAACTCTCCTTTGTATTACCATGTTAAAAGTAAATAGATCTAACATTTATTGTGTGACTAATGTGATGAAATAATTTTAACTCATCTATCATGTGAATAAATTGCCGCAAAAAGCCACTGTACCGCAAAACCAAACCATATGTGAATGTTATAATAAGATAGGACAACTAAATTTAAGAAGTGTTGACGAAAATATTCGCAACGTAATTTGACAAAAAAGGATTTTTGAAAGCTCACGACTCTAAAAATGTATTGGATAAAAATAGTGCAAAAAAATAAATCGTGTTTAAACGTCCGCCAATAGTTCTTTATGGAAATGATATTTTATTTTTCTTTCTTTGTCTTTAGATTTTCTGAATGTTTATTTTGCGGCTTTCGGGCAAAGGGAACAAGTAGAAAAAACAATACTAAAACCATCTGCAGATTAAAAGGAACCGTCTTGACAAATTTGGTCCCTGTCTGTTATTTGTTTTTTTCCGTGATTGCCGAACTTATAGTGGAAAAATAAAACATAAAAACACCATTTGAGCTATAGTCTATATCATCTATCTATCTATCTATCTATCTATCTATCTATCTATCTATCTATCTATCTATCTATCTATCTATCTATCTATATATATATATATATATATATATATATATTCGATAAAGCTTAATATTGATGAAGTAAAACGCGATCTTTTCCTCTTGGTGCTCTCGGTTTGATGGTTCAGTAGAGCCGCATCGCTTCTAACGGTGCGCGTGACATAAACGGGCCGTCGCTTTGTTGCATCTGTGATATAATACTCTCCGGCTACAAAGGGTTAATTCCGTCATAAACACAGCTCATCGTGACATTCGGGTCTCTCGTATAGCTCCCCGCCCGCTGCTCAGAGACTCCTGGTGACGACGGGGTGTCTAATACCTCACATATGGGATTATTCAAGTGATGTATGGCTTCTCTTCTTACATCTTAGACTCGATACCCAATGACTGAACGTTCTTCTTGTATTTCAAAAATTTTTACAAACCCAAACCCGCAATCCAAAATAATTCTTTTTAAATGTCATCTCATTGCTATTTGATAAACTCACTGAGTCATTTATTTGTCTTACATCAACATTGCTTTCCTCTTTCGATTAAGTGAAACATTTTTTTGCTTCTGAGTATTTGAGCATTGTTTCTTAAAAGCAATACAAATTTAAACAAAGTAAATATTAATGTTTCCCTCCAATGACCTCTACATAGCTAAAACAACGCATGATATTGAAAAAAAACTTTTAAACACATGACATACTTACCGTATATACTCGTTCTAAAACTGATTTATTTTGGACAAATCTCAGCGGAAAAGTTTGGGTGGCGGGTGGCTAACGAGCGGGTTATAGGTGATTTCTTCAAGTATATTCTACAAGATTCGACTGCTTTACCAGAAGCTATAATATCTGATATAAAATCTGCAATTACCTTATTTGAATTTTTTTTTTTTTTTTTGTGGATGTTTTTATTAATTATTTTACAAAAATTGTTTTCCCCTAGCAAACAGCAACAAGACAAATATAGGCAGTAGAAAGTTAACAATGATAATGACCGATTGAGCTTGTAGTTTAAAAAAAAAAAAAAGTGTTCCCTTTTGTTTAAGCTGTCCTATACTTTTTGGGGGGTCGGCTTGCGAGCGGGTTATAAACTTGTATTACTTTTCTATTCCAAAGAGGGGTTGGCTTAAGAACTAACGAGCTATAGAATTAGTCTATACGGTAATCATCGAGAATATTTATCAAACTATTTTTGAGATTGATAAGTTTCGCTTGTTGGTCTCAAAAAGTTTTGACCTCTCTAAATATTAGCTAAATTACGGGGAAATTGTTAAAAATAAACACCTTTCCCTATGTGGCTCGAGTTATTACAACAACGGTATTGGAAAAATGAGTCCAGGGTATGTCAGGATAATACATTTTGAAAGTTCAGTTCATAATAAATGGTGGCAAATTGATAGGTTAAAACCGAGGCACATCGCAGACATGGGAACTTCGACAAACATGAGAATTGTCACAAACATGAGGACTATCACAAACATGGGGACTCCCACAAACATGGGGACTATAACAAACATGGGGACTATAACAAACATGGGGACTATAACAAACATGGGGACTATCACAATCATGGGGACTCCCACAAACATGGGGACTATAACAAACATGGGCACTATAACAAACATTGAGAATATCACAAACATTGGGACTATAACAAACATTGAGACTATCACAAACATGGGGACCTTACTATAACAAACATTGGGAGTACCACAACATGAGAATTATCACAAACATGGGGACTATCACAAACATGAGGACTATCACAAGCTAAGAGACTACCACAAACATGGGACTATTACAAACACGAGAATTATCACAAACATGGGGGCTATATTATAACAAACATGGGTACTACGACAAACATGAGAATTAACACAAACATGGGGACTATATTAAAACAAATTTGGGGATTACAATTAACATGATAAATATCACAAACATTAGGACTCCCACAAACATGGGGACTATAATAAAAATGGTAATTATTACAAACAATGTGACTATCACAAACATGGAAACTGCCACAAACAGGTGGACTATAGAAGAAATGGGGACTATCAGAAGATATCGACATGTATACCCTGTCTCAACAAGATATCAGATATCTGTCTACACTGAACAAGACATCAGATATCTGTCTACACTGAACAAGACATCAGATATCTTTCCACACTGTCTGAAGAAGACATCAGATATCTGCCTAACGGGTCTCAACAAGACATCAGACCGCATCTAATCATTCTGTAATCACAGTATTAATATGATAGTAATAACAATTATTTTCTTAATGCACCAGAAGCAACACGTGTCGGTCATTGATTTTTGTGCACAAACAAATCGACGACTGGAGACAGCTGGACCTCGCGACAAACGACTCTAAAAGTTTCCCCCCTTTCGTGGTCAGCGCTGGACAAGAACAAAGAACTCGTTTGCATAACTTTTCCCCCGCGAACAATAGAGACTTCATTCTTACCGCCAGCGGACAATGAGATCGTGATGACTGATAGATAATAAAAGGGGAGTGATCTAAGGATTAAGCCGTTGCAGCCGTTGCTCGCGGTAACCTGTGGTAAGTAGGTGCGGGAGTGACCCTCCCTTGTTGCCAGGCATCCCCCACCATCCCCTTACGTTGCCATGGCAACGCCTCCGATGTCCCTTGGCCTAACTATTTGTGACCAGGGGCATCGCTTGCCAGCAAGGCGCGAGAGTTTTTATTAATTTTTTTTTCTAACTTACTTTTCGCTAGAAGTCAAGTTAACAATAATTCCTAATGAATTTTTAATTCTCAGAATATTTAGAAGACTTTTGTTAAACGATATATATTTCAAAAATATGCTTCATAGATAAAGAAATCTAGTGATTTATAAAAGCTCATTTAAACAGTTGCATTTTTATCTTTGATTTTTTAATGATTTATTTCAAAATTTAACAATAATGGTTCAAGCATTTTTTTTACGATTTGAATGCCATGAACCTCCATAAGTCTTTCGCGGATCTTGCTAGTACATGACTTGAACCCTTCAAAAAAATGTTTGAGAAAATTCATCAAAACAAGGACACATCCAAACAAAATATGTAATCGTGGGTAGGGGGTCCTCTACAACAAAATATAAGTTATCCGAAGGGGCGCATTTCTACGGTCCTTCAAATGCTCTGATCTACCAATGGCTGTTTTTCTCTCTATTGTCTTCTAACGCGAAGCCCCGCCCCCATCGATTACCTCGCATGACTGTACCATAATAAAAATATGAACATTGTGCTCGGTGGCGGTAAATAAAATAACAATAATAATATCCACGGATTTGAGCAGTCCAACCCCACCCCTTATCTTTCCTTGCCACGTGGCACCAGGTGACACACAAACGTCGAAGTAAGTCACCGCCGGACAATGGAGCCCTCTTGAAAATATCTGCTTCGCTTTCCCGCCGAGACCACCTGTTTCACGCCGGGTAAGGGACCCCCGATCCCATATAAGCAGTGTTGGGAGCGACGCCGATGCAGACCGTCTTCGGACGCCCACAGACGCCGCCTCAAGATGTCATGAACCTGAGGGAAGCTCTTCAAGAGCTCGACGGGTTGTCCCAAGTGATCAGACTGAACCGAGACAAGCTAGTCAGAGCCATCGCCTTGCTGGACAACCTCCTAAAGTCTGTAGATAAGGAAGGCCCCGAGGAAGTTGTTCATAAAGTAAGAAAAGAACCGCGCTTGAAGTAGACGATGTTTTGGCCCCACAGCGTCATGGGAGCGAAGATCTTCACTTTTTTGTTTCATCCCAAGATGTTTGTCGGTGTTAGAGACGCGGACGAATGATATAGTTATGTGCTGGAAGGCTCTGGACAATTTCTTTCCAAAGAAAAATTTTAAAAACTGTAACATCTCAATTTTGCTGTGATTCAAATATTACAGACGTACTTTAAATTGAAAATCTACATGCTGCGCTGTACTGTAGAGTAATGCTTTAACGGCCCCTCGGTTTCAATTTGTCGATTTAGTCTGACCATGAGCGTTTTGAGGAGAACCCTCACTGTCAAACTTCATTTTCGATAGCTGATGAAATTATAGATTAGAGCATTACAGAGGAATAATTAAAAATTAAAATTAATTTTGAAGGTTTTTAAGCCACATCGTCAACTTTCAGAAATAAATCTCTCGTCATAATTGAAGGACTGTCACGTTTGATAATCACGAATTGTAGATTTTGAAATCGCCAATCAAAAATTGCAATTTAAAGAAAAATTAAATATTGAGAGAACTAGATTTAAACTGAAGATCTGACTGGAACCCAAACCACCACCAGTATAGACTAGAAACAGGCAGAAGTTAATGTCGCAGTAATCGATGTGTCCTCAATATTAAAATATACACAACTTGAAGTTACTAGTAGAGTCAAGTCGAGGTCCGAAATATAGACAATAGTCGAAAATATCCGCATATCTTAAAATATTACATTATTAGTTTCGTACATCGGCTTCGCTCTGTGCATCGTTTACAAGTCGCATCAACTTCCGAGTGCCAGAAGAATTCAATCCTTTGACCGAAGACGTCATGTTGCAAACCAACACTCGTGAGCCCAAGGTCTCGTCATCAGATGTTAGCCACCCACCCAGCTGCGGTAACTCATGCATGAAAGTAAGGTGTTCAAGCTGTCAAGGTAGGACTCACATTTCTTGTAATGGGCATTTTCAAATTCTCTGCTGGCATCCTCTCATTTCTATTTTGTTATTCATAACATCGAAGCGGTCCAAGAAAGACAAATGTGGTTGTACTAAAAATTATTAATATTTTCGGTTAGTTCCCTTAAATTCAAGAAAGCGCCAGCTGTCTTCCCTATCTTTATATTTATAAAATTTCTTAAACAATTTCCATGGTTGTTAATGATAATATATTAATGTCTTCAAGTTCGATTTTTAAAAAAAAATAATTAAAATTTTTATTTATCCAATCGATCCAATCCATAAAAAATTTACAAGGCTTTTCGCGCCCCTCCCCTATTTTGTGTGTTTTTTTTCTAGGATGCATTCACCTGTTGTGAGGATCGTGCCAACTGTTAAAGAATTATGTGATGAAGACATTACACTTACAGGGAAAATAGAAACATTTAAATAAGTTCATACAAAATAGTTCGTCTGCTAGCGGCAGCTACTTTTAAATTTGTCAAGGACATCAAACAATTATAAAGTAGATTTAGTTAGTAACGGCCTTGAAGATTAATGATTCAAGCAACAACAAAAATGAATAGATTTTTAAAATTTACTTTAAAGCTGAGATTAGAGATAAAAGTTAATTTTTATACCAGAAATAAACCAGTCATTAAATCACTTAGATTTCCATTTTTTGCAATAAGATTGTAATAATTTTAATCTTTATCCCCTATATCTTAGGACTAAGAATCTAATTTTAGAACTAGATTATGGCGGTAAATAGTAATGACATCTACAAAGTTCAACATTGTTAGTATGGCCTCATAAAAGGAATCGAACAGTTTTTAGATGGAGCAGTCAATAAATTAAAGCAAATTAAAAGAATTGAACTTACAAAGTAAAACAATATTTCGTTATGAGGTTTTATTGAGGTTAAAGAGGTTGGGTTGTTTTTTTTTATATACGAAAATATGATCTAATTTTTATTGAAATTCTATCACAAAGATGTTTTTTATATTACTTCTGTATGGTTATTTTAAAAATATTCTAACAGATATATAAGATATATAAGTATGTTTTACCTTCTTTTTGGAAAGCTTGTGAATTTCTCTGGATTGAAACGTTATTTTTTGTGAGGCCCCTGCATGGGGACTTTCATACTATTAATGTTATATCAAATGGTTACAAAGATTTGATACATGTTTAAAATGTATTTAAATAGTTTCAAAAGTTGTTTTAAAAAATTTTTGAAACTTTATATATTCTACGAAAATAAATATGAAAAAAAAAACTAAGAATAACTTCAACGATAATAAATAAGAAAATAACAAATACCCGAACTTTCTCTTTTTTAAATACTCTAAATCTATTGGTTAATTTATAAAGCAAAAAGTATTTATCATAGAACAAACGAGTAAAAGGAAATATATTTTTTCTTATATTACTTTTTAACACATAAAAGTTATAGTCACGTGACAGTTAAATATTAGAACGATGCAGGGAATATTTGTTTACAATAACGAAAATGTATAGAGACATTTGATGGTTATATAAGGGACAATCTACCGTGTTTGGATTATTAGTTTATAATTTTAAAATTATTTCATAGGTATGTTATAGTTATATCTGAGAACAGATACTGTACAGGATTGTTGGAACAAAATGTTTAAATTAAATTTATTATGTAAGAAAAGTAGGGGAGTTGAAATGCAATTTTAAATAGCCACACTCAAACACACACACACACACACACGAAACAATATTAATTTTTAAAAAATATATTAAAATATTTTTTTTTTAATATTATAAATAATAACCAATTTATTAAAGACAATTAAAATGAAAATTTTTAAAATAATATTTTAAAACAAATTTTTGTGCCTACACCATTTTTTAATCAATAGCTTTTAGCGTCATATATTTTTAAATAAAGAAATAAGATAGCTTGGCGCTACATTATTTGATAGATGTTTGAAAAGGATTTTTTAAAATATCAGATTTTTGTGTTCAAAGTACCAGTTGTGCAACAAAGACCAATAGGATTTTTTGTTGTTTTGGTTTTTCTTTTATTTTTTTAGTCTACTATTTTGGTATTTGAAAGACCCATGCTTTGAAAACTTGCTAAAATTATTCAGACTATCTTAATTTTAAGGTACGACCGCAATGCAAACTCGTCTTAAATACTAAATTTCATAATAATAAATCCATATTCTATTTCATCAATGCTATCTTCTGCTTAACGCATTCCTAACTGCTTTTGCCTAACTCATCATTACCATCTTTTGCCTGACTCATCATTACCATCTTTTGCCTGACTCATCATTACCATCTTTTGCCTAACACATCAGTACCATCTTTTGCCTAACTCATTAGAACGATCTTCTGTCTAGCTCGTTAATATTGTCTTTTGCCTAACTGTTCAACACTATCCTTTGCCTAACTCATCAATGCAAACTTTTTCCTTCTCATAAAGACCATCATTTGCCTAATTCATCAATGTGATTTTTTGTACAACTCATCAATGACATCTCTAGCCCGATTCACCAGTGCCATATCTTTCATAAATCATCAATGACATCTTTAACCCCATTCACAAGTACCACATCTTGTCTAACTCATCGCTACCAATCCACTGCATCATTCTTAATATCAAATCCGTATTTCGAGCCCCGTCAACCATTATATATTTGTTTTATGTCAGAATTTCAATTAATCGGAACAAAATTTAGATACAGCGGTTCTCATCTTGTGTTCAAAGCCAATTAAATTTTATCTAACAAATTTTGTTCCTAATTGTTTTAAAAAATTGAAAAATGTGTGAATATAGTTATACTTCAGGAACTATAAAATAAAATAAAATATTTATATCTCCAAATATTTTAGATCGACCGTAACATATCATTCAGAAGATGTAAATATAAAATTTAAAATTAAATTTAGATACTAATTGATTAAGTGATCGGAATGTCAAGAAAGAAAGAAAGTGTTTTTACATTTCATTGGTCCAAACATCAGTAGTTAATGGCCGATCTGATGTCTTAAATTGTAAAAAAAAAACAATTTTCTCTATGATAAAAACAAGTTTAGAATCACTGTCATAATACTTCCAGTATTGCAGGCAAATCAAGTTAACGGCGCACTGTTCCACGCTGTCGGAGTTGTAATAGTTTATTAATCAACGTGTGTATGTGAGTGAGAAAAATAGTGCATGTGACTCCATCTGTGTGTGTTTGTGTGGTTGAGAGAAAGAGAGTAAATGTGTCTCCCTCTGC
Organism: Radix auricularia; assembly: GCA_002072015.1. Classification (NCBI taxonomy): domain Eukaryota; kingdom Metazoa; phylum Mollusca; class Gastropoda; family Lymnaeidae; genus Radix; species Radix auricularia. The sequence continues at coordinate 90,130 of MUZC01000753.1, read as the reverse complement.
GTCTGTGTGGTAAGGAGTGAGTAGTTAAGTGACTGGGCAATGCAAAAAATGTCGTTTTCTTTCCTAATGTGAAACGTCATTCAAATTTTGAATTTTTAACTATTATTGTTTCGTTTAATTCCTTCATCATCATAATAATATATCATTCATCGTATATCTCAAGTTGTATACTCTATGACACAATGCATTATTGTTCGAAAATATAAGCCTCATCTATATGGCATAGTTAAAATACTACTGTAATTCGGTTAATTAATTAGACTAAAATTAAATTTTGAAATCAATAACAAATAGGAATGTCTCACAATTGGAGCCATGATAAAAAGAAAACTAAAAATGCAGTTTGAGAATACTTATTTTAACGCGTCATTTTGAAAGGCAATATTGTGCCCCAGTGTTAATCTGTAATATACCTAATGGTAGATTTATGTAAATTAAGAGATTTAAAAAAACAATGTTCTAACAGTCTTTGATTATTGATATCATAACTATAAAACATTTATGAAAGTATCTAATTATTAAAAAAAAATATTTTATATTTTCCTTTAGGCTGCATGATATTTTTGAAAAAAAAATTGTTAATAATAGTAATTCATAATAAAAGTATAGTTTACTGTCAATGAATTTCTGAAAATATTAATTGTTTTATTAAATCTTATTTTAAATTTCAAAACTTGTGTAGATTTAAGTTAATAAGATAATGAAAGTAATATTTCACTCGTTCCCACATATTTTTTTACAATACTCTAATACATTGATTACGATATAAAACATAATATTTTTATCATTAAAAAAAAGTCATACGTTTAAAAAATAAATGTCAAAAATCATTTTCTTTTTAAATCTTTAAAAAAAAATAAAGCTTATTAAAAAAAATTACCTGTGTCATTCATAAGTTATGCTCCATATAAATATATATAAAAAATATATTAACATTATGCACAATTTCTATATTTCTTCAATTTAGGAAATGTCAGTTATCGCTTTTAAATAAATGTCTGATCCAACATTTCTGACTAAAATGATATGCCAGTTGGAAATCAACAATCATGTTACATTTATTAACTCTTGTGTTTGAACGTTTTTTGCTTTTTTTCTGTTTTTTTTTAAAATGAAATACAGGACATACAAAAAGTTCATTTGAATATTTTTTCAAAGTTTATTTTTTATTACATTTTTTAAAAACTAAATTACCTATAAAAAAGTTATAATTTACTTTGAATTAAAATTTCTCATAATATATATCGTAAAAAATGGTCTCTTAAACGAAATTTTAAAATCGATCTTTCATTTTCATCTGGAATTTTTTTTTTAAGTACATGTTTTAATCTAAAAAATAAGCTAATATAATGTGTCGACCAATTAACCAATGATGAGTGAGGTGGTATTATTAGAAATATATTTTTAAAAGTAAATTTTTATTAAACACTATCAAAAATGTTTTAAGCTTTTTTAAACTTCAAATATAATAACATCTCTTTTTAAAAACTATTTTAATGTTGTTTTTAAACTTAGTTAATTTTTTTACTATAAATGAACTAATTTTTATTACGTTTAACTTTAAAAAGACAATCCAGAATTATATATTCCTTTATTTATTTGGAAAATTTCCTTGCTGTAACACCTTTTTAAAAAAATTCTGAACAGCTCCAACAGTTAATATCAGCAATAATATTTTTACTATTGGAAAGCAACAGAATGTCTATGGTTTATAGCCACAATAAAATGTTCCTTTTTAAATAGAATACATTGACTTACTGCCCATATCAACAACGAATTCTACCTATCTAAATAGTTTAATTTACTGCCTAAATCAGCAATAAGTATTCTCCTACCAAAATAGGATAGCTGGCTTCAAAAGTTTTTATCAGCTAAAACTTGTTCACGTAGTTTAAAAACTCATGTTAAACTCAGTAACTAGTTTTATGACCCCACATTTCTCATATAGCATTCATCATTTTGTAACTATCGTCTCACTTGTTAGTAACTTCCCCCAGAATTGTTTACCCGTGTGTCCTATGCTAAGTCGGATTAAGTGGGATGCTGAATGGGCTAAAGCCAGGGACCCCAGTGTTTTTAAGGCCCCGAAACTTAATATATTGTATAATAAATGTGGCTGGACCGGGTCCTTTATGGAATTGCAGCCAGGGGCCCCGTGCCATCTTGATCCGCCCCTGGTCCTTCAGATCGTTCATTCTTTTAACCAATCGTACCACGACAAAGTCGCTTTAAAAGAACGTGTCAATACCGCTTTCTAATGTAAAGTTGTAAACCATACAAGACAGTGAGTCTGCCTGTCTTATTCCTTGTCTAGCCTTGTACTCCCTTGTATATAATCCTCTAACCTTTTTCACTAAGCCATCCTATTTAAATAAGAACTAGATCCAGTGGCGTAGTTGGAATTTGTAGGGATTTTTTGGCCGGGGCCTTACCTCTTTTGGGGCCCTGCATACATAGCGGGGGCGAAAAATTGAATGTAAAAAAAAATTCAGACACTCCTTTGGGGGCCCCCTCAACTAGAGGTCTGGGGGACTTTTGAATTTGTACACCCCCTTCCCCGCCCATATCTACGTCACTACCTAGAGCGTTTCTTTAGACATATTCATCATTCCATCTATAAATCAAACACTCTGTATAAGAATGAATCTTTCAGCTTTTTAAAAATCGCATTTTTTTAAAATAGAATTTCTTAGAGTATTTATTTATACAGTTTTTCTTAGAGCAATTATTTCTTAACCATTGTTTAGAGCAGACGAATTAGATAAGTAGCAATGTTTATGACATTTTTTGTTAAAAATAGCATTTCGAAGAGCATTAGTTTCAACTGAATTTATTTTATTTTATTTGACAATAAGCTTGTTTCGCTATTCTTTTGGTGAAAAAAAATAATCTCCTAGAATATTTTATATTAAATTAAAATTTTTAAATTACAAGCATAAAACACCAAGTCCTATCTTAAAGACTTTTAATTGTTTCGTGGGTTCTCTGTGTCATGTTTGTTAAGCCCCTAGTAATGTCTTACTCATAAATGTCAGAACATCCGAGCATGCCATGTAACCCAGGATTTGTGTGTTTGTGGGTGCGTGCGCGCGTGTGCGCGAGAGTTTGTGTGTTGTGGGTTCGTTACCCTTAAGTCAAAAGATGCGGGTTTCTTCCCCACATACCCAAAATGCGTGCGTGTGGTTGAGCGGTTGGTTAGGTAAACGTACTTAAAGAAGTCGAGTTGCTATGAAGAATCCCTCTTTAAGTTTCGTATACCAGATCAACTATTTCAGTTATCGACAAATGATGCACGCAGTCTCATGAATATAAAAAAATACCCTGCTTCTTTTTTAAATTACACGAGAAATAATTTCCGTAATTCAACATTGTATTCTATTTATTTCATACAAATATATTTATTGGGATTGTGTCGTTGCTAAAATTATCTTTTTTAAACTATTGTTAATTATGTATTATTGCCTGTCGCTATATGTCCCTATCTGTCAGAGTCTGGGAGTGCATGTCAATATATATCAATGTCTGTAGGGATTATTTCGTCAATCTGTGTCACATCATGTCATAACCTGTCATAGCCATGTCAGTTGTAATCCGTTGAAAATCTACATTTCAAATGAAGGGTGTAAAATCGTTTGACTCAATAGATGACTTGTAAGACTTTGAAAGTGTTATTGTATCTTAGGATTGAAAGTCGATACTCCCATTTAAGTACTTAAACCTGAACCCTCAGGAAGTTATTAAATATACCCGACTGATTTTATGACTGACTCGACGATAGACGTACACAAGAGATTGAACGTTACACACTTAGCAACATTTAAATAACTGATACCAACACAATGAGTTCAGCGTTTGACTTACGCGTAAATACCATCCCATTTCCTTGACCGAATAATACCATCCCATTTCGTTGACCGAATAATACCATCCCATTTGGTTGACTGAATAATACCATCCCATTTGGTTGACTGAATAATACCATCCCATTTGACTGACCTCGTAAATGCCATCCCATTTCGTTGACCGAATAATACCATCCCACTTGGTTGACAGAATAATACCATCACATTTGACTGACCGCGTAAATGCCATCCCATTTTTTGATCGAATAATACAATCCCATTTGACTGACCGCGTAAATACCATCCCATTTTGTTGACCGAATAATACCATCACATTTGACCGACCGTGTAAATACCCTCCCATTTGGTTGACCGAATAATACCATCACATTTGACTGACGAATACCTTTCCCATCAAGGAGGGGTAGCAGCGATGCACAGACTGTTACCTGGGAGGAGGTAGGAAGTGGGGCTATAAAATCGCGTCTCTTCAGCATTTGTTGCCGGCTAAGTTCAGTGTAAGGAACATGATAGGAAAGTAAGAGTTAATATCATAGGCCACGGGGAAACATAACGCAACAGATCAGCGGTCTGATGAGAGTAGTATGATCGGTACTTTCTGATCTTCATTCAAATGATGGGCGGTGGGTCAAAGCGGAGTTGTCGATTTAAAGCAAACATTGAAAGACAAATAAGTAGACTGACAAACATGCAATCGCCTGCTAATAGATAGAGACAGACAAACAGGCGGAGGATGACAAATAGTAAGAGGGAGTCACCTGCGCAGAGAAAGAATAAAATATGGAAATAAATATGAGTCAGACATTTAACCATCATAACCATTAAGTCTCTATACATTTTCTTATTGGATCTAGATGGGGAAGCTTTATATTGATGTAAAGGTCTTTGATGTAGTGTAATCATGAAGGAAACAGTGTCCCGTAAATGAAAATTACATATAATTAACAAGTTTTTTTAATATCTCATGTAATTTTTAAATTAAGAAATAAAGATTGAAATTAACGGATTTGATGGATTTTTTTACAACATTTAATGTAGCTTTTTATATATTAAGTTTTTTTTTAAAATTATTAAATGTTAATTCATAATAAGTAATGAATCTGGAAACAGTGGGCGTACTATTTTTTTGTTTAACATCACGAATATTCCCACTGAATCTGGTTTTTAAATCTATGGGACAATGTCTATAGCATTATTTTAACAAGAATCTCCTAGATGGTTGATTCAAATGACGTGCTGGTGGCTACCAGCGGTGGACAATGTAATTCATTTTTACAAAGTAAAATTACATTTTCTGATGAGATTGCTTTGTACTAAGTAATGTACATGTACAGTATGGATTACTTTATGCAAAGTAATGCTCAATATACATTGGATTAGAAAAGACAGGTTTGGCTGGGCTACAAAATCTCAAGACGATAATTCATTCGTTTCTTTTTTTTTTTTTTTTTGTATGTGCACTGCTGCTAGTTTCATCAATTTTACAGTCACCATTTATTAAATTATATATGTATATAAATATATAGTCTAAAGATGGACACAAATTGCCTGATGTGACCTTAAAAATGTATCCATTTTGAACTCAGATGGTCTAAACGATGATCCGAAAACAAAAAATTGTACTTAGCGGTGTTCTACATAGCAGGGTATGAATTATCAACCATTCGAACATTGAGGTGTAATAATTAAAGTGAAAATTTCTCCAGTGCTTCAAGTTATCATTCGTAGCACCTTACGGGACGCCCCGTATCTAGATTATGAAAGATAAGACACCAAGACTTTTGATTGTATTAGGCTCTCTGTCCTAGCACCGTGGCCAATAATAATACTTAGAGTGAGACTTTGTGTCAAAATACTTAAACCCAGGGCAGTGTTGTACATGGACAATTGTAACAATAGGCTAAGGGTGGCCTTCGCTAAACTGGTAGCGTCAGGTTAGCCACTGTCATTTTAGTTACTGTTAAATTGAAGACTTTAAAAAAGTTGGAATACATGACATAATACTTACACTGAGATCAGTGTTGTAGATGGACTAGTGTTACAAAGGGGGGCTTGGGTCATTAGTGTCCGGTTTGCCACTGTCATTTAAGTTACTGTTATGTGTGACAATGTCAACGCGGTTAGTGCCATGTTTGCCACTGTCATCTCAATTACTGTTATGTGTGACAGTGTCAAGACGAATAGTGCCATGTTTGTCACTGTCATCTTAATAACTGTTTCATGTGACAATGTCAACGTGGTTAGTGTCATGTTTACCACTGTCATCTTAATTACTGTTATGTGTGACAATGTCAACGCGGTTAGTGTCATGTTTGCCACTGTCATCTTAATTACTGTTATGTGTGACAATGTCAACGCGGTTAGTGCCATGTTTGCCACTGTCATCTCAATAACTGTTATGTGTGACAATGTCAACGCGATAATGCCATGTTTGCCACTGTCATCTCAATAACTGTTATGTGTGACAATGTCAACTCGATAGTGCCATGTTTGCCACTGTCATCTCAATAACTGTTATGTGTGACAATGTCAACGCGGTTAGTGCCATGTTTGCCAATGTCATCTCAATAACTGTTATGTGTGACAATGTCAACGCGATAGTGCCATGTTTGCCACTGTCATCTCAATAACTGTTATGTGTGACAATGTCAACGCGGTTATTGTCATGTTTGCCACTGTCATTTTAAATGTTGTTAACTTGAAAACTGTCTAAATGATAACCTACATAGATAAAAGCAACATCATTCTAGAATGGACAAGACTTGTATAGTGAAAACATTTTTAACAAACAGAATAAACAATGCTTATTTACTTAAGGCAATAACTGTTCATATATAATACATTTTAAGTCATAGACTTGTAAATATTTCGTTTTAAAATGATAGTCGCAGTTTTGTCTTAGCGATATATCTGTGTCAAAATTGTTGTATGTGTGTGTGGCGGGGGAGGGGGGTCCTTAAAGAAGATCTGTGATTACTTTCATTCAAAACTTATTTCCCCTGAGGTTGCCATACTTATATCACCTGAGGTTGTAATACTTATTTCCCCTGAGGTAGAAATACTTATTTCCCCTGAGGTTGCCATATCTATTTCCCCTGAGGTTGCCATACTTATTTCCCATGAGGTTGCCATACTTATTTCCCCTGAGGTTGCCATACTTATTGTCATTTATTACATAAGCAAGTTCATTAATTTGCTTTTAAAGTTGATATTCAAATATGAATATTAAAAATGATATTTTTAATAAAATATATAGGCCTAAGTTTACAATATCAAAAGATCATTAATTTTTTAATTTTTTTTTTTTTTGTAAATTTTGGATTGATGTGAAAAGAGTATTTTCGTAAATTTAAGACAAACGTTTTCCCCACATTTTAAATCATTTCCATGTTGGCTGTGTTTGCAACATATATATATTTTTTGAACGTGTATAGTGTATAATAATTAATTATCACAAAGTATATTCCTGGTTGATCTTTCATCATTAATTGGCGTCGTGAAAACTCCTGTTTTGATTTAGGGTGTATTTTATCCCCAAACTTCCTATATTATATTTATTTCCCTTTTGAGCTTTTTTTTTTAAATTTCGCACTTCATGAACTTTAATCGTGTTTTAGGATACGTTAAGTTAAAATTTTAATTTTCAGATCATTGATTAATCCTTTTAGTTGTAATTTTTTCAAAGTACAAATTTTTTTATTCATTCATGTGCTTCAACTTCCAGTTTCATTTATTGTAAACTAAGTATTTCTAATATATTCATTCTGTCTAGATTCTTAAAAATAACTGTTGGTAAATTATCCTTGGTGGAAATAGTGTAAAGTTATGAACATTAAATGATTTATTTCACATGTGAATTAAAGTCTAAATATATATAATTATAATTTTTGTTTTGAAATTCCTATGAATAACCACATATATGATTGAAAAGGAATCCAAAACAAATTCATTTGATTGCTGCGGAATTTGTTTTCGATTTGACAGAGTGGGATTTTAAATTAAACTGTATGCGATACTCACAAAATTAAAAAAAAATAATTAAAAAAAAATAACAATAATAAAAAAATTTTAAAAATGAATTTTTTAAAAATAATTTTAAATCGAATAGACAGCAAAATAGTTACCGTAGAGTCAGAATTTACCAGTTAATACATAATTTTTTAAAAACCAAAGCCTGAATTTTAAAAAATTGATATCGACCGGTTAACTCAGTATTATTTTAAATTGGACATTTAAATATTACTTGAATGAAATATCGAAAAAGATATGCTTCGGGGCCGTCCATAAAGTACGTCACACTCCAGAGAGGGGGGAGGGGGTGTAAGAAAGTGTGACAGTTTGTGACAGTGGGGAGGGGAGTGTCTAGCCATGTGTTACGTCATGGTGTTTTATGTTAAATTTTAATTTGTTTGTTAATATAAAAATATACTTTTGTACGAGAGTGTGACGTACTTTGGGGGGTAGGGGTTCCGAGATTTGTGACAGTTTGTGACAGAAGGGAGGGGGAGTTAAAATGGTTAAAAATAGCTTGACTGTGGAGGCCCCTTCACTGTTATTGGTTTTGGGTTTTTTATGTTTATTTAAAATATGTATTATATTGAATAATATTTTAGATGTAAACTTGATGGTTCAAAAATATTTGACATGATAAATCCAAAGGTTCTTGTAACCTAAATTTTTGTATTGGTTTAAGTTATTGCGTTCTTCCAATCTTCTTCTTATCTTAAATATACAGACGCAGATATACAGATAATTGGGTTCACAGACCATGACAGATGATCTGTTGGCAAGTGATGCAGCGGTTACAGGCCACGGCTATGAGGGTTCCACGCATTACCCAGCCGCTTAACTATTGTTAGTTAGGTACCCATTCGGAGCTGGGTGACCCAGGGACTCTTTAGGCCACAGGAACAAATCCATGCCTTCGCTTCGGTGTGCCAGTCGAGCGCGCTTGCCACTCGACCACCGTAATCCCATAGTTTTGATAAAGATTTTAATGTCCTTACTTGAGTTGAGATATAACATAGAGATGATCACGGTAATGGTGTCACTAGGGCTGGTGTCACTAGGGCTGGTGTCACTAGGGCTGGTGTCAATAGGGCTGATGTCACTAGGGCTGGTGTCAAAAGAGCTGGTGTCACTGGGGCTGGTGTCATTAGGCTGGTGTTACTAGGGCTTGTGTCACTAGGGCTTATGTCACTAGGGCTGGTGTCAATAGCACTAGGGTTGGTATCACTTGGGCTGGTGTCACTAGGGCTGATGACACTAGAGATGGTGTCACTAGGGCTGGTGTCACTAGGGATGGTGTCACTTGGGTTGGTGTCACTAGGGATGGTGTCACTAGGGCTGGTGTCACTAGGGCTGGTGTCACTAGCACTAGGGTTGGTGTTACTTGGGCTGGTGTCACTAGGGCTGGTGTCACTAGGGCTGGTGTCACTAGGGCTGGTGTCACTAGGGCGTGTGTCACTAGGGCTGGTGTCACTAGGGCTTGTGTCACTAGGGCTGGTGTCACTAGGGCTGGTGTCACTAGGGCTGGTGACGCTAGCATTGGTATCACTCAGATTGGTAGCACATGGTGTTACCCCATCTCACGTTTTACCATTCCACAGACATCCTCCAAGTCTTGCCAGTACCAAACAACAGGAACAATCTAAATTTGAAGCTTTGGTGTCCCCCTTGTTGATGGTGTCACTCGGTTCCGTCCGCACCACCTGCACCCCCTAGTGACGCCTCTGGCTCACGGTAAGAACATAATTTTGACTTGGTGGTGGTAGTAAGGGGGGTGAACTCATTTGAGAGGGTATAACTGTCTCTGGTTAATGTAAAAGTTCAGATTTTATGTTATCTCATGACAAAAAATATTTTTTAATGAGTTAAAAATAAAATTGACTTTTTGTAAAAACACTTTTATTAAGAAAAACAAATTTATTATTATCTTTTCGAATTCATTTTTGAAACACTAAAGGTAGTAATTTTGTAGTCTTTCATTTTTTAAATGTTTGTAGGTAACGTAAACATTTAACTTTCCAAATAATTTTTTTGTTTCTTTTTACTGTATTTTACCCGATTGTTTATTGTTAGACTCTCTTGTAACCGCTAACACACAACCTTGTAACATTCTCTACTATATCATAAATGTCGTGTAGCCTCTAACACACAACCTTGTAACATTCTCTCCACTAGCATAAATGTCTCGTAACCTCTAACCCTCAACTTTGTAACATTCTCTCCCCTATCATAAATGTCTTGTAACCTTTAACCCCCAACCTTGTACCATTCTCTCCCCTATCATAAATGTTTTGTAACCTTTAACCCCCAACCTTGTAACATTCTCTCCCCTATCATAAATGTCTTGTAACCTCTAACCCCCAACCTTGTAACAATCTCTCCCATATCATAAATGTCTTTTAACCTCTAACCCCCAACCCTTGTAACAATCTCTCCCATATCATAAATGTCTTTTAACCTCTAACCCCCAACCTTGTAACAATCTCTCCCATATCATAAATGTCTTGTAACCTCTAACCCCAAACCTTGTAGCATTCTCTCCCATATCATAAATATCTTTTAACCTCTAACCCCCAACCTTGTAACATTCTCTCCCATATCATAAATGTCTTGTAACCTCTAACCCCAATCTTGTAACATTCTCTCCCATATCATAAGTGTCGTGTAACCTCTAACCCCAACCTTGTAACATTCTCTCCCATATCATAAGTGTCGTGTAACCTCTAACCCCAACATTGTAACATTCTCTCCCATATCATAAGTGTCGTGTAACCTCTAACCCCAACCTTGTAACATTATCTCCCATATCATAAGTGTCGTGTAACCTCTAACCCCAACCTTGTAACATTCTCTCCCTTATCATAAATGTCTGTAACCTCTAGCCCCAACCTTGTAACATTCGCTCCCATATCATAAATGTCTTTAAACCTCTAACACACAACCTTGAAACATTCTCTCCCCTATCATAAATGTTATCTCCCGTAAGAAATACATACACTCGGTGTGCTATATATCTAGTAAGCATGAACAATTTGTTGGTGCTTCTGTTTATTTCCTCGAGAAGTAATTACATTTTTTTTTAAAATAAATTTTTGTACATTTTGGGAACATTCATTCATTCATTTTAAATCTCTCGTCAAAGGTTTTTTTTTTCAAGATATACAAACACAAAATATTTTTGGATGAGGTGTATTGAAAAATTTAACTTAAAGTAAAGTGAATTTTTTTAAGCGTAGTACAGCACCAACATATCAACTGAATAGATTTATGTCACTACGTTCGTTGAAATTCAAAGTAAATACGGAAATATTTCAGCCCTAATCCCTTTCCAAACACAAAATACACAGAACAATAAAATACACACAGACAATTGTGAGAGAAAAAATCAAGCAGATCATTTGATCAAAGTTGAAGGACATGTCAAGTTGAACCATACCCTAAAACACGATGACCTCCGTGTAAAAACTCCTTTTACAAAAGATGAGATTCCGGTGCCAAAATCTTCCACCGTAAGTTACGTAATTTTGCAGCAAAATATAAATTTAAAACCCACTTCGTTTTTTTTTTTAATAAGCTACACTTGCTTTAATATCGCTTTGTTGTTTTTCTGTATCTACAATTTACACTTTTCCGTATTGATTTTATTGTTAAATTCAATGTTGCACAAACGTGCGTGAATTGATGATCCTACTAATAGCAATACTAAGAAACATTTTTATCGAATTCGATCACAACAGTAAAAAATTTAAAAATCTAGTTAAGGCCAATCTGATGTATAAAGATGAAGACAATAGAACTTAACTTGGTCCAATTTTTAAACAGACTAAAATGTTAAAATGCGATCCACAACTGAGACAATATATACCTGTAAAACTATTCTCTATAAATATCGTTTATTATACTAAAAAATGCTATAACAATTTTACTGTAATTAGATGTGAACTGGTTTAAGTTTATATCTCACTACCAAGTAATTTCACTTTGACTTTTGTTTTTCCCAAAGGTTCATACGTCTCTGAGGTTCTCTCACCTGCTCGATCTCCTGGCTTAGCTTTGTTTTGCTGTTACGACTATAGATGTGATAGGACCTCTATAGTCTTACAGCAAAACGAAGCTCGGCCACGGAAAACAACGGAAATGCACGAGCAGTCTTCGGAATGACGTCATCGCATGTCTCTCCAGCACCTTCAGGCATTTTCGTAAGTTAAGATATTTTAAATTTACCTCCAAACGAATAATTGTATAATTTTTTACATCAGATTGCATAATAATCAAAGTACTTGAACTATTAACGTTTAAATTATTTTCTTCTTTTTAGTAAACTTAAAAAAAACGTTTTTTTTAATCTATTTTTACCCATATTTATTAAATCAGATTTTTCTCAAAACGTGTAAAATCATTTATTCTTATGTCAAGGAATATAGTATAAGGATTTTCCATTTAACTGCCTTTCTAGTTTGATCACATTTTTAACACACTTCGCTATTTCATAAAAACATTTCTCTTATTTGTTCTGAGGTCAGATGGCTTCACTGTCCATAAATAACAACAGCGCTTTTGCTATGTTCTATAACAAACAAAAATAGGCCAAAGTAACGCTAAATAGTAAACCCAGATAAAATTTGCTAAACATTAAGGAAAGTTAGAGATTTTCAAGAAATAACAACCTCTTTGTGTGCACGATCTCAAGAAATAACAACCCCTTTGTGTGCACTATACCAAGAAATAACAACACCTTTATGTTCACTATCTCAAGAAATAACAACTGATTTGTGTGCACTATCTCAAAAAATAACAACCCCTTCGTGTGCACTATCTCAAGAAATAACAACCCTTTTGTGTGCACAACCTTTAACAGAAATTTCAATCATTAAGACAAGTGAATCAAAATGTAAATTTTGTGAATGTAACTAATAAGCAGAGTATTCGGCGTGGTGACTGGAAGTTAAAACATTGTTAATGAACTTGATAAAAGTTTGAGGTAGACTCTCATAAACAGCTGTGGGATTAATTTGCATTCTTCAATGTATATAACTTAAATGCACAATTTCACCATTAATTTACGTAGATATGAAGTTTAATCTCCCACCCCAAATACCTTGGTAGGATTCTTTTCGGTATTTGTTTTTTTAAAATATGTCTATGATGAATATTGACGTATTTCATACGTGCCAACCTTAATCAAATGACAAAAAAGTTTGACGTAGGTAATTTAGATGGTAGAGAATTACCAGCAGATTCTGACATCAGCACATTGACCATTGGGGACACACATTTAGAGGATCACTTCTCTTCGACTCATCTGTGCCGTGCACTGCAGATTACCTTACGGTTGAGACTAAAGCTGCTGCAAAACAAACTTTTTAGTGTCTACCGTAACGTATTTTGCGGGGCATTGATGCTTCGACAGAAGAAGGAGTTTACGTCAGAGATGCTCACCGTTAAGACTGAGGCGTTAAGGCCGTAAAACCTCTAAAAAGCTGTACCCGAGGCTGTCTTCCTAAGGCATGAAAGTTTCCTTTTAATTTTACCAAAGCTTTTCCTTTAGCTGGGGGTTCGGTGGTCTAGTGGTAGCGCGCTGGACTGTCGAGCCGAGGCAAAAGAGAGTCATGAGTTCCAGCCCCGGTGCTTGCAAGGCCCCCCCGGGGCATTCTTCTAGCCACATAATCCCCTGCTCGTTAGTGGTGGCTCAATGAAACTTGTAAACGCTACTTCACTTGCCCCTTAAGCCGTCATGGTCCTGAAAAGGGCGTTATTATTATGTATTACTTTCTTTCACTTCTTGTGTTATTTTGTGTTGTTATGTCAGCTTCCCATTTCAAATGTCAACAATGTTCAATCCAACATTTCGTAGAAGCGAGAAACTACGTAATGGGATACGGTTCTACTCAAGCTCCTATTTTAGACACCCCCGACAGGATTAAAGATTGCCTTAGAATTTGAAATGTGACCGGTTTTTCTACTCATTTATTGCAGGTGTTGCTGTGTAAGGCTGTGTTGAAAGGCTGGCTGGCTGATCTATTTACCAATGGCTATCTGTGTCTTTACCTCTTGTTATATATAAGCGTGTATACAAACTGCTTATATTGGCAGGAGGTAAGGATACCGGTCGGCTGATTACAACGGTCGGCGCTCTCAAGACTCGTTGACATCTTCTTTAGTGTCGTGCTGTACATTATATGTGTATGTGATGTCTGAGCTCATGGCGTACAGTGTATGTGATGTCTTATATCATAGTGTACAATGTAAATGTTGTCTTATACCATAGTGTACAATGTATGTTTTGTTTGAGCTCATGGTGTACAGTGTATATGTTGTATGTGTTCATGGTTTTCAGTGTATATGTTGTAAGTGTTCATGGTGTACAGTGTATATGTTGTATGTGTTCGTGGTGTACAGTGTATATGTTGTATGTGTTCGTGGAGTACAGTGTATATGCTGTATGTGTTCATGGTGTACAGTGTATATGTTGTAAGTGTTCATGGTGTACAGTGTATATGTTGTATGTGTTCGTGGTGTACAGTGTATATGTGGTATATGTTCATGGTGTACAGTGTATATGTTGTATGTGTTCAAGGTGTACAGTGTATATGTTGCATGTGTTCAAGGTGCACAGTGTATATGTTGAAAGTGTTCATGGTGTACAGAGTATATGTTGTCTGCACTCATCGGCTGAGAGTATGTGTTGTCTTGTATGAACACAATACTTACTTACTGATGTAAGTATCGGCGGAACTACCACCACTAGCACCACAACTTGCACCACTACCAGCGGCACCATATATCAACGACCCTCTTGTTCTTCACCGTAAAGAAACATTGATAGCTGCTTGCGTGTCAAATGTTTCTCTATAGTGATGACCACGGGTGGTTATTACCACCAAGAATGGGAACCAAGTGCTTCGCCAGCGCTGACCAAAGCTGACCATCACGGAACGTCTGGACATCGTGACGTAAGGTAAAACATTTGTGTCTTTTTAAAAATAATATATTTGGTGGATCTTTACAAATTCATTCCATTTACACAATCACTATTTTAATGAAGCCAATTCGAGCACATCGTTGAACTATTTAGGGTTTTCCTTTAATTAAAGACTCGAAAGATTTGAAGAACGTTCCCGTGCATATTGACATGTTAGAAGGTGAAATGGGTGGGGTGTGGGGGTTAGGGGTAAGTTGTGTGTGTGTGTGTGTGTGTTTTAAGGATTTATTTAAGTACTTAACACTAACAAAATTAAAATTATAAGACCCAATGCTGTTGTTGATGTACGAATGATAACAAACGTTGAAATACAACACTATATCGGGTTACATACAACTATAACCCTTTAAGGTTAGATAAACTTGTACATAAATTAGGGCTGTTATCGGTTAATTTAAATTTAAACGTTAACTTTTGAAAAATTACCGAATAAATAATCGATAAATTTGATTAAAGCTAAAAAATAAGATGTATGATGTCATCAAACTGAACATTTCAAGGGAAGTAACAAAAACAGGCAATTGACTTTTTTTAAAAAAAATATTTTAAAAAAAGTTTTAAAGATACCACGTTTTGTGAACTAAAAAGAAGAAAATAAACTAAAAACGTCAGGCGCATTCGGCTGAAATTTGGTATATTAATGCTTTTACATTAAACTTTTCAGTTTCAAATTCCTCCACAGTCTATATATGATACTTCATTTAATTTCAGCCGAATGCGCCTGACGTTTTTAGTTTA